>CM031628.1:45801535-45821535 GCA_018398815.1 Conus ventricosus | reverse complement strand
ATATTGACATCTGTATCTAGAGCTTGGTAGGCATTCTGTAGGCTTTCATCAAATTCATGAGAACTTAATTCCTCTTCAAAAACACTGAGCAAATCGTCTGGCCACACAAACCTATCTTCCACACCTTGTTCAGCTTCAGCTGGCTTTTCCACATCCTGTCCAACATTTGTCCACTGAAATTTAACTGGTAAATGCCAGGAGTCAATACGGTCTCCGACTTTCAGCTTACAATGTTTTCGTAGAAAACATATTCTTAGACATAATGACATAATCGATCACACTAGAGCCGTGAGGAGAAACATACGTAAAATCCCCAGCAGACTCACATTCACACAACCGTTACTATGACACAGTTTGACCATGAAAATTTAAATTCAACAACGATTTACCGAAACTTTTTATAACATCACCTTTTGAAAATCTGTGCAAAACATCATCAGTCACACAATCGTCATCATCAATATCAGGTGAGAAATTAGTCATCACTTCGGGTGTTGGTTGTTCAGATCCAGTTCTTGCATTGAGGTCACCCATTATCAAAACATTTACGTTTTCATTTTCTGTAGCTTGCAAGATACATTCTTCCAAGTTCACGATCCCATCTTTGATTTCCATTGAATTGTACAAAGGACCATTTTCAGGGACAACATAACATGCGAACAATAACAATCTCTATCCGAGTTAAATACACATCTGTCAATCGTATATGGCCACAACATTTTCACAATTAACATTGGCTACTGAAATATATCTGGAAAAGGATTTGTGCATTAACAGAAGAACGCCACCAGAATGTCTTCCATGATGTGACAATTTTCTTGTTGGAGCAGTAAACTTAACAAAGTCTTGAAGAATATTACTGAAATCAAAAGAACTATCAACAAAAGTCTCTGTCAAGCACGCAACATCAAACGTCGAAATGTAATCCCTGAAAAAAAGTCATTAAGCTTACTGTACAAGTTTTCCACATTGTAAACAAGAAATTTCACTTCTCAAGATGATCGGCTTGTCCTACCGTGTAGTCGTCCGTGCAGTTCGCCTGGGTCGTGCGTCATTGGCAGGGCTCTTGTTGACGGGGGTGACAAGAAGCGGTTTTAGACTGCCGACGCACGTCCACCTCGTCCGCCCCACCTTTGCCACCACGCACACCACGTGCGCCCCGTACAGGGTCAGACTGGCTGACCTCGTTGAAGCGACGAGGGGAATCCCGTCTCTGCTTCCGCGTACTTTCTGCTGCCTCTGCCCTCTGTTGCGCTGTCAGCTGCCGGCTTCCTAACGGTATCGGCGTTGGCCTCGGATAGCTGTTCCTCTGGCATCAGCGTCGGCGTGGTCGTCTCCTGCGGCTGCTACCTCCGCATAGGTTCTGGGGTCCAGTCGTTTTGGTTTCACAACCAGTCTGCCTGAGAGAGAGAGAGAGAGAGAGAGAGAGAGAGAGATGGAGAGAGAGAGAGAGAGAGGAGGAGAGAGAGAGAGAGAGGAGAGAGAGAGAGAACATATTACGACACAAACTTGATCCTCATCATTTTCATCGTAATTTCGCGACAGTCACCGAGATAACGAACAGAGAACACGTAAAAGAAAATCTAATGTGATCAAGCAGAAGAAGATATGGACAAAGAACGGTTAGAGTGGTACACACACACACACACACACACACCACACACACACACACACACCACACACACACACACACACACACACTATTATATTATATTATATATATATATATATATATTATATATATGCTGTTGGATACTTTTTTGAACCCCTTTGGGGGCGAGAACACCACAGAATTATGGACTGTGGTGTGTCTCTATTTGACACCAAGAGCACAGACACAATCAGCCGTGTCTCCCTGATGAGTCCGATCCAGCGGACGAAAGGCCTAGGAGCAGGCAATACAAATAAATGTGCCTTCGAGAGAGATTATGATGGTTCCCTCAGGCAGCTAGTGAAGGGCTTCTCATAGTTATAATATATTCCCCCATTTTCTTCATCTTCAATTTTTTTTTTTAAAGTTTTAAATCTTTGCGAAGTCATTACTATAACGACTGAAGGATTGTTACCTGCACTTGTTTTCCCCCACTACTTAATTGTTCAGCATTCTATTGTTTGGTCAATCAGTGGGAGATTGCATCTCTTACGAGATCCAAGTAAGGTTGTTCTGTACAATTCTTAGCCCCTGACAATGCTTGGGTTATTGAACAGCAGAACTGACCACTCAGACTGTTCCATATCTTTTGACCTCCCTTGCATCCTTGAATGGATCCTCAAGCATAGGCTCAAAGATTGTCCCCCATATTTTATACTGTTTGAATAATGCTTTTAGTTTTTCAGCAACTTTTTTCCTCTCCACACCTTTGTTTTGTTCCATTTACTACCCTTCGCTGGCTGCTTTGGGGGTGCTGTTGGATACTTTTTTTGAACCCTTGGCGGTGAGAACACCACAGAATTATGGACTGTGGTGTGTCTCTATTTGACACCAAGAGCATAGACACAGTCAGCCGTTTCTCCCTGCTGAGTCCGATCCAGCGGACGAAAGGCCTAGGAGCAGACAATACAAATAAATGTGCCTTTGTGAGAGATTATGATGGTTCCCTCAGGCAGCTAGTGAAGGGCTTCTCATAGTTATAATATATTTCCCCCATTTTCTTCATCTTCAATTTTTTTTTTTAAAGTTTAAATCTTTGCGAAGTCATTACTATAACGACTGAAGAATTGTTAACCTGCACTTGTTTTCCCCCACTACTTAATTGTTCAGCATTATATATATATATATACAAGCAGGGGCGCGCACGCACGCACACATATATGTATATACAAGCATGTGCGTGTGCACACACACACACATATTCGCACGCACGCACACACACATACACACAAACGCGCGCTCAAACATACACACAAGCGCGCGCGCGCGCACACACATGCACGCGCACGAACACACACACACACAGAGACAGAGAGAGAGAGAGAGAGAGAAAATCCAGTCGTGCATTCAAGTGGAAAGAGCTGTACCCTGCTCGACCTAAGCAAAGAACGTTCACTCAAGCCCGACCTCATCTGAACAATGGCCTTTTCTTTTTTTTCTTCCTGAGTATTCAGTTCCTCAGAAAAGAGCTGGAATTTTCTAAGTGAGCGGGTGGCTGGCTGATCGGTTCCACCCCGTCTCCCCCCTCCACTGCCCTAACTAATCGCACTCGTTTACACAAATCTCTCCCTCTCTCCCCCCTCTCTCTCTGTCTGTCTGTCTCTTCCCCCCCCCCCTCTCTCTCTCTCTGCAGGTTATTTAGTCGTTGGCCTTTCAGGCTTGACATCAGATGCACGAATGCGATAACTCTCTGTCTTTCTCTCTCTCTCTGTCTCTCTCTCTTCCATCCATCTATCTATATCTGCTAAGGTAGTCACGGGTTATGATGTGGTGATAGCCACTTTCTCAAAATTGCACCTTGTTAACACGCCCTCTCCTTCACCCCCTCCCCTCCCCTCCACACACACACACGCTCACGCTCGCACGCACGCACACACACAGTCACACACACACAGACGCACGCACCTGCACGCACACACACACACACACACACACTTATTATTGAGCTCTCTCTTTCTTATTATACCGTTTGAGTGTTATCACTCATATCTCTCTCTCTCTCTCTCTCTTTCTTCTATATTATACAGGTTGTGCGTTATCAGCTCTCTCTCTCTCTCTCTCTCTCTCTCCTTTCTCTCTCTCTCTCTCTCTCTCTCTCTCTCCTATTATACAGGTTGCGTGCTGTCACTGATCTCTCTCTCTCCCCACCTCTCTCTCTCTGTCGCACACTCGCACACACACACACACACACACACACACACACACACACACACACACACACACACACACACAGAGTCACACACACACACACACACACACACACACACACACACAATGCCTACTTTCACGCTCTTTGCCCATTGTCCTCTGACCCTCCCCCCCATCTCCTTCATCTGTGCCCATTCTTCTATCATTCTCCCTCCCCCCCCCTTCTTCATCTGTCTGGCCTTCTTTCTTTCAAGCCCATGGCCAGAATATTTTGACGTTACTGTAGCGCGGGTCGCCCCCACTTCTTTCCTCCCTCCCCTCCATGATAGTGGCGTGCTTCGTGTGGACGCCGTGCAATTACTCCCCGGGCCAATGTCACCACTGTGAAAAAAGCCGCCACCACCCTTCTATCTTCCCCCACAGACAAACACACGCCACCACCGCCCTTCTATCTTCCCCACAGACAAACACACGCCACCACCACCCTTCTATCTTCCCCACAGACAAACACACGCCACCACCACACCTTCTATCTTCCCCATAAACATACACACGCTACCACCCTTCTATCTTCCCCCACAGACAAACACACGCCACCACCACCCTTCTATCTTCCCAAACAGACAAACACACGCCACCACACCCTTCTATCTTCCCCCACAGACATACACACGCCACCACCACCTTCTATCTTCCCGCCACCACCCTTCTATCTTCCCCACAGACATACAGACGTCGCCCCCACCCTTCTATCTTCCCCCATAAACATACACACGCCACCACCCTTCTATCTTCCCCACAGACATACACACGCCGCCACCACACTTCTATCTTCCTCACAGACATACACACGCCGCCACCACTCTTCTATCTTCCTCACAGACATACAAACGCCGCCACAACCCTTCTATCTTCCTCACAGACATACACACGCCGCCACAACTGTTCTATCTTCCTCACAGACATACACACGCCACCACCACTCTTCTATCTTCAACACAGACATACACACGTCCGCACCACCCTTCTATGTTCCCCACAGACATACACACGCCACCACCACCCTTCTATCTTTCCTACAGACATATACATACCACCTATCTATCTTTCCGCCACCACCCTTCTATCTTCAACACAGACATACACACGTCACCACCACCCTTCTATCTTCCCGCTACCACCCTTCTATCTTCCCCACAGACATACACACGTCACCACCACCCTTCTATCTTCCCCACAGACATACACACGTCACCACCACCCTTCTAACTTCCCGCCACCACCCTTCTATCTTCCTCACATACATACACACGCCACCACCACCCTTCTATCTTCCCTCACAGACATACACACGCCGCCACCACCCTTCTATCTTCCCTACAGACAAACACACGCCACCACCCATCTATCTTCCCCACAGACATACACACGCCACCACCACCCTTCTATCTTCCCGCGACCACCCTTCTATCTTCCCGGGCCCCCACCCATCTATCTTCCCCCCACCCCATCTACTTCTTGGGCCCCCACCCCATCTATCTTCCCCACAGACATACAAAACGCCACCAACCCCCCTTTTATCTTCCCGCACCACCCTTTTTATCTTTTCGCCCCCACCCATTTACTTCCCCACCCGAATACACACGCCACCCCCACCCCCTTCTATCTTTTCGCCACCACCCTTTTTATCTTCCCCCCCACCCCCCTTCATTTTCGCCACCACCCATCATCTTCTCGCCACCCCCCCATCTAACTTCCCCCCCACCACCCATCTTTTTTCCCCCCCCCCCATCTATCTTCACGCCCCCCACCCTTCTTCTTCCCCCCACCACCCTTATATCTTCTCGCCACCCCCCCCATCTATCTTCCCCCCACCCCCACTATCTTCCCGGGCCCCCACCCCTCTATTTCCCCCACCACCCCTCAAACTTTTACGCCCCCACCCTTCTATCTTCCCCCACCAACCCCCTTTTATCTTCCCCCCACCACCCTTCTATCTTCCCCCCACCCCCCCAAACTTCTTCCCCACAGCAAAACCCCACGCCGCCACCACCCTTTTTATCTTCCTCACAGACATACCACGCCGGGCCCCCACCCTTCTATTTTCCCGCCACCACCCATCTATCTTCCCCCCAAAACATACCCCCGCCCCCACCACCCTTTTTATCTTCCCCACGATAAAACACACCCCGCCACCCCCCTTCTATCTTTCCCCCCGACATACACACCGCCCACCACCCTTCCCATCTTCCCCCAAAAACATACACACCCGCCACCACCCTCTGTGTGTGGTGTGTGTGTTTTGTGTGTGTGTGGGGTGTGTGTGTTTGTGTGTGTAGGGTAGTGTGTGTGTGGGGTGTGTGGTGTGTTGTTGTGGAGAGTCAATATCACAGGGTGTGTAAAGGGGCCCGTATTTTTCTGGCGTGTGTGTATAAATTAGTATTTAATGTGGGGGTGTGTGTGGGGTGTGTGTGTGTGTGTGTGTGGGGGTGTGTGGGGTGTGGGGCGTGCGTTCGTGCGTGCGTGCGTGGTTTTGTGTGTGGGGTTTTGTGTGTGTGTGTTTGTGTGTGTGTGTGTGTGTGGTGTTGTGTGTTGGGGGTTCCCGGGGTTTTTTTTTTTATGTGTCTGTGTCTGTGTTTTGTGTGGGGGTGTGTGTTGAGTCACATCGACAAGAAATGCATGTGTGTGTGTTTTGTGTGTGTGGGGTGTGTGTGTGTGTGGGTGTGTGTGTGTGTTGTGTTGTTTTAGGGGTTGATTTCAATATGTGTGGTTGGGTAGTATCTAGAAGTGGGGTCTGGGGGCGTCGTTCTATAGGTGTTTTAGGGTCAGTTTCTACAGGGGGTGGTGTGTTTGTTTAGGGTCGTACTAGAGTGTGTGGTGTGAAGGGCAGTAAAACCCGGGGTGTGTGTAGGGGCATTTTACAGGTGTGGTGTAACGTCGTATCAAAAGGGGGTTGGGTGTAGGGGCAGTATCTACAGGTGTGTGTGTAGGGGGCCGTATCTACAGGGGTGTGTGGGGTAAAGTCGGTACTTCAGGTTTGTGTGTAGGGTCAGTATATTTCAGGTGTGTGTGTAGGGTCAGTATCTACAGGTTTGTGTGTAGGGGCTGTATTTTTAGACGTGTGTGCGTTGTGTTAGTATCCCACAGGTGTGGGGTCGTAAAGTACCCGGTGTGTTTTAAGTCAGTATTATAGGGGGGTTTTGTTTTGGTTTTGGGGGGGGGTGGGTGTGTGTGTGTTTGTGGGGTGTGGGGGTGTGTGTGTGTGCGGGGGCGCGCGCGCGCGGTTTAGAAAGTACAGGTTGTGTAGGGGCAGTTTTCTACGAGTGTGGGTAGGGGCAGTATTATTTTAAATGTATGTAGGACTGTTTCTACAGGGGTTTTGTGTGTCAGGTTTTACAGGTTTGTAGGGTCAGTATCTACAGGTGGGTTAGGGTTTAGATCTACGATGTGTGGTAGGGTCATAACTACGGTGTGGTTTGGGTCAGTAAAATTTTCAGGGTGTCCGTTTGGGTCAGTATCTTTCAGGTGTGTTTGTAGGGGCAGTTCTACAAAATGGTGTAGGGGCAGTAAACTAAAGGCTGGTTTTGGGTGGTCCCGTATCAACAGGGGGTGGTTGGGGGTAGGGTTTAGTATTACAATTTTGTGTGTTTGGGGCGAAAGTACAGGGTGTGTGTGGGAGCGTCCAGATCTACAGGGGTGTGTAGTTTTCAGTATCTAAGGTGGTTGTAGTGCAGTATCTACAGGGTTTTGTAGTGTCAGTATCTACAGGGGGGTGGTGGTAGTGTCAGTATCTAAAGGGGTGTTGTAGGGTCAGTATCTACAGGTGTGTGTGTTGGGGCGTATCTAAGGTGTGGGGTGTAGGGTCATATCTACAGGGGTGTTTGTAGGGTCATAAACTACAGGGGTGTGTAGGGGCCCGTTCTAAAAAGGGGGGGGTGTAGGGTCGTAACTACAGGTTTTGTGTGAGGGTCAGTACGCAGGTGTGTGTTTTTAGGGGTTTTGTATCTACAGGGGTGTTTAGGGTCCCGTATCTACAGGTGTGTGTTTTTGTGTGTGGTGTTGTGGAGGGGCATATCTACAGGGGGTGTGTAAGCCGTAAACTTCAGGTGTGTGTAGGGGCAGAATCTACAGGTGTGTGTGTACGGTAGTATCTACAGGTGTTGTTGTAGGGTCCCGTATTACAGGCGTTTGGGTGGAGTCGTTCTTTCAGGGGTGTGTGTAGGGTCATATCTTCCCGGTGTGGGTGTAGGGCAGTATTAAGGGGTGTGTGTAGGGTAGAAACTACAGGTGTGGGGTGTGTGTGTTTTGTGTGTAGGGTCATAAACTACAGGGGGGTTTTAAGGGGCCAGTATCCCTTTAGGGGGTTTTGTAGGGTCGTTTTGGGGTGTGTGTAGGGTCAGCATCTACAGGTGTGTGTGGGGGGGGGGGGGGTGGGTGTTTGGGGGTGTGGTATGTAAACCCATGTATGTGGTGTGTGTGTGTTTGTGTGTGTGTGTGTGTGTGTGTGTTGTGTGTGGTGTGTGTGTGTGTTTTGTGTGTTGAGTGTTTCCGTTTTGTTTTGGGCGGTCAGTGTTTTTGTGGTAGTGGTTTTTGTATATAGGTGTGTGCGTGGGTGGGTGTGTGTGTGTTGTGTGTTTTGTGTGTGTGTGGGGTGTGTGTGCGTGCGTGCGTGGGGTGCGTGCGTGCGTGCGTTTGGGGTGTGTGTGTGTGTGGGGTTTTGTGTGTGTGGTTTTGTTTTGTGTGTGTG
This sequence comes from Conus ventricosus, assembly GCA_018398815.1. NCBI lineage: Eukaryota > Metazoa > Mollusca > Gastropoda > Neogastropoda > Conidae > Conus > Conus ventricosus. The sequence goes on along the minus strand of CM031628.1, from coordinate 45,812,989 downwards.
TGTGTGTGTGTGTGTGTAAAAGAGTGAGAGGGGGGGGGGGGAGAGAGAGAGAGAGAGAGAGAGAGAGAAAAGAGAGAGAGAGAGCGAGAGAGAGAAACCTGCGTGCGTAAATGCAGTGCGCCCGCATGCGCGTGCATACGCGCGTCGCGTTTTGTGTTGGGCATGTGTGTTGTGTGTATGTAAGTGTGTGTGTGTGTTGTGTTGTGTGTGTGTGTGTGTGTGGTGTGTGTGGGGTGTGTGTGTGTTTGTGTGTGTGTGTGGGGTTTGCGCGCGCCCCCCGGCGCGCGCGCGGGGTGTCTGTGATGTTTGCCATTTTAAATTTCCCCCAGCACATCATGGTCCGGGGTTCTAAAAAATGAAATGGACTCTTCATGGGCCTTTAAAGCTGTTCGTTTTTTTGTGGTTTTCATTCACACTTTTAAAACATGTCGTTAAAATCTCATCTGAAGAAAATCTGAGAGGGGGTTTGTGGTGGGACAAAAAAAGCTGAAACCCCAAAAAGGGAATCCTTCTTGACCCAATGATCATGTGGAAATTTAAAATTGGACTTTACTTCAGAGATCAGTGGCTTAAAACCCGAAAAAACCCCCCGGCCGTTTAAAAGAACAATGGTTTATCTACAAGGCCTAGTAGGTTAAAGGGGAACACTGCTTTAATTTAAAAGGCCTACAGTTTTTAAAAAACAATTTGGGTTTTTCTTTAAGGCCTAGCAGGTTTTAAAAAACAATGGTTTTTTCTTTAAGGCTCCGCAGGTTAGAAAAAAAAATGGTTTTTTTTAAAAGGGTCCGCAGGTTTTAAAAAAAACCCAGGTTTTTTTTTCTTTTAAAGGGTCATAGATTAAAAATAACAAAGATTTTTTTTAAGGCCCAGCAGGTTTTATTTGAACAAAAGGGTTTTTCTTTAAAGGAAATTTGCAGGGAAAAAAAAAAACCAAATGGTTTATTTTCCCGGCCCAGCAGGGTTTAAAAAAACATTGGGGGATCTTTAAAGGCCCCCGGGAAAGGGTTAAAAAACAATGGGTTTTTTTTTTTTTTTGGCCTAACCAAATTAAAAGAACATTGGTTTTTATCTTTAAGGCCCAGCAGGTTAAAAAACAATTTGGGTTTTTTTTTAGGCCTAACAAATTTAAAAAAAACAATTTTTTTATCCTTAAGGCCCGCAGGGTTTTAAAAAAAAAATGGGTTTTTTTTTTTAAGGCCTAAGCAAGTTAAAAAACAAGGTTTATTTTTAAGGCCTACCCAAATTTAAAGAACAAAAGGGTTTTTCTTTAAGGGCCCCGCCCGGTTAAAAAACAATGGGTTTTTTTTTAAAGGGCCCAGCAAGTTAAAAAACAATGGTTTATTTTTAAGGGGCCAGGGAAAATTAAAAACAATGGGTTTTTTTTTAAAGGGCCCAGAAGTTAAAAAAAAATGGGTTTATCTTTAAAGGGGCCCGGAGGGTTTGGGGAAAAAACAATGGGTTTTTCTTTTAAAGGGGCCAGCGTTTTAAAAACAATGGTTTAATTTTTTAAAGGCCTAGGCCCGTTGAAAAACAATGGTTTTTCTTTAAAGGCCTAGCAGTTTAAAATACAATTTGGGTTTTTCTTTAAAGGGCCCCGCAGGTTTGAAAAACAGTGGATTATCTTCAAGGCCTAGCGGTTTAAATTAAAAAAAACAGTGGATTTTTTCAAGGCATAGCCGGTTTTAAAAAAAAAAGTTTGGTTTTCTTCAAGGCCCCAGCAGGTTTTAAAAAACAGTGGAATTTTCCCTTTAAAAGGCCCACAGGTTTTTTAAAATCAATTTGGGTTTTTCTTCAAGGCCCAAACGACTTTTAAAATGTTTCAAATTAGTATTGTGAAAGGTTTTCAATGGTTTCCGTGTAAACTGGGGGGAAAATATAAAAGGGAAAAGAAGCCCAGGGAGCAATTCTCTCGGATGTAACGTATCGCGCATGTAAAAGCGCAAGATTTGCGGGCCCCCGTTTTATTGCCCTGTGTTGGGTTTTTCCCTTTTTCCCTTCAGCCCAGTCTAGATACAAACACCCAATTTCAAACGACCCAAAAGTCCCCTCTCTCTCTCTCTTCTCTCTCTCCCCCTCTCTCCCCTTCCCCTCTCTCTCAAGGACAGATGGAAAAAACAGGGTGTGCCCCAAAAAATTTAATCCTTGATCAAATTTTTAAAAATTTTTTGAGTTTCCCAGTTCCGAGTTCTCTCCCCCCACTCCCCCTCTCCTGTCTGTTTGCCTCTCCTCCCCCTCTCTCTCCTCTCTTTCCCCTCTCTCTCTCTGTCTGTCGCCTTTTCTCTCCTCTCTCTCTCTTCTCCCCCTCTTCTCTTTCTCTCCCCTTTCCCCTCTCTTTTCTCCCCTCCTTTCCCCTCCTCTCTCTTTTTTTTCTATCTCTCTCACACAAACACAAATACACGCACCCCACTTACACACCACGCACTTACACACACAACACACACACACACACCCACAACCCCCACACACCCCCACACACACACACGCAAAGGGACGCCAAAGCACGCCCCGCACGCACGCACGCATGCACAGCACGTGGTACAAAATTGCTCGACCTCGGGGTTAAAAAAAGCATTTATTAGACTTTTTAACCCAAAAAATTTAATGTGCACCAAAATTTTAAAAGTACACACTGGCAAATACATTTTTGAGAAGCAAAACAGGATTTATATTCCCAGAAGCACAAACAAAACCAGCTTTGTTTATAGTAAGATAGATCATAGTTGTATAACTGCTAGTTTTGAAAATACGAATTCCAGAGGTGTGCTGATCAATGTTATCGGTAGTGATACTGATTTTAGCCCATTTGTATGAAAAGATATCTACTCTAAGTCTCTGCAAGACAGAAGCGATCATCTGACCTTGAGAGCGGATCAAAATCACAAAAGGTCATACAAGATAATTCCATCAAACTTCTGTTCATAGTTCTCACCCCAAAACTAACAGACCACTGGGAGCGGGCAGTGAGTGTGATCGTGGGGTGGCACTCAAAAATTGGGATGGGCGGCATCGTAAAATGGGCATGGGCGGCATTGGAGAGTGGGAATGGGCGGTATTGGAGAGTGGAAATGGGCGGTATTGGAGAGTGGGAATGGGCGGCATTGGAGAGAGTGGGAATGGGCGGTATTGGAGAGAGGGAATGGGTGGCATTGCAGAGTGGAAATGTGCGGTATTGGAGAGAGTTAGAATGAACGGCATTGGAGAGTGGGAATGGGCGGCATTGGAGAGTGGGAATGGGCGGCAATGGAGAGTGGGAATGGGCGGTATTGGAGAGACGGAATGGGCGGTATTGGAGAGTGGGAATGGGCGGCAATGGAGAGTGGGAATGGGCGGTATTGGAGAGACGGAATGGGCGGCAATGGAGAGTGGGAATGGGCGGTATTGGAGAGACGGAATGGGCGGCAATGGAGAGTGGGAATGGGCGGTATTGGAGAGACGGAATGGGCGGTGTTGGAGAGTGGCAATGGGCGGTAATGAAGAGTGGGAATGGGCGGTATTGGAGAGAGGGAATGGGCGGTATTGGAGAGAGGGAATGGGCGGTATTGGAGAGTGGGAATGGGCGGTATTGGAGAGTGGGAATGGGCGGTATTGGAGAGTGGCAATGGGCGGTAATGAAGAGTGGGAATGGGCGGTAATGAAGAGTGGGAATGGGCGGTATTGGAGAGAGGGAATGGGCGGTATTGGAGAGAGGGAATGGGCAGTATTGGAGAGTGGGAATGGGCGGCATTGGAGAGAGGGAATGGGCAGTATTGGAGAGTGGGAATGGGCGGTATTGGAGAGTGGGAATGGGCGGCATTGGAGAGTGGGAATGGACAGTATTGGAGAGTGGGAATGAGCGGCATTGGAGAGTGGGAATGGGCGGCATTGGAGAGTGGGAATGGGCGGCATTGGAGAGTGGGAATGGGCGGTATTGGAGAGTGGGAATGGGCGGTATTGGAGAGAGGGAATGGGCGGCATTGAAGAGTGGGAATGGGCGGTATTGGAGAGAGGGAATGGGCGGCATTGGAGAGTGGGAATGGGCGGCATTGGAGAGTGGGAATGGGCGGCATTGGAGAGTGGGAATGGGCGGCATTGGACAGAGGGAATGGGTGGCATTGCAGAGTGGAAATGGGCGGTATTGGAGAGAGTTAGAATGGGCGGCATCGGAGAGAGTGGGAATGGGCGGTGTTGGAGAGAGTTAGAATGGGCGGCATCGGAGAGAGTGGGAATGGGCGGTGTTGGAGAGAGTTAGAATGGGCGGCATTGGAGAGAGTGGGAATGGGCGGTATTGGAGAGGAACGGGCGATGGGAGAGTGGAATCGATTGTAGCAACAGAGAATAGGGGTTAGAAGGCGGAGTTGGCCAGCAGTATAGAAATGGAAAACGGCAGCATCGGAGAATGGGAATGACGGGGGGCACTGAACATGGGAATGGGAACATCAGAGAATGGAAATGGGAGGGGCGGGGGCGGGGGGAGAAGACCGAAACGTAAAGACAAACATCCAACCACACACCCTGCTTCCAAAGTTCCAGTGACGTACTTGAAACAATTTCAGGCCCATCAGAAAATACTGGTCCTGTGGTGAGAATATTAAACCTTCTCCTCTAGACTCCCCTTCAACCAGAAACACAGACATCTACATGACGGAACACCCCCTGACTTCGTTGACGAACTCAACGCCAGCCTTCATGACCACCAGTGCCTCCTTTGCCAGCTCCAGTCCCTTTTTGATTTTCGGCAGGACACGTTTCTGCAGCGTTGTCAAAAGCTTGTCGAAAAATCAGGGGACTCCTTCTCGTCCACGATCGCCTGGTTCGTCTGCCGGATAGCGTCAGCCTGTGTCATGTTGCCCCTGGCCGCTCGGTCGTTGACGAGTGGAGCTACCATACTGTTCACTTCGGCCGAAACCTCGCTCTGGAAGTAAGCGCCGCCACGCTGCCTCTTCAGGTCCTGCAATGCAGAAAGACTAACATCGGAGCACCAATGCATAAGATAGATCCAACATCGGAGCATCAATGCAGAAAAGATCCACACCGGAGCACCAATGGAGAAAGATCCACATAGGTAAACCGATGGAGAAAGATCGACATCGGAGCACCAATGCAGAAAGATCCACATCGGAACACCAATGGAGAAAGATCCACAGCGGAACACCAATGGAGAAAGATCCACATTGGAGCACCAATGGAGAAAGATCCACATTGGAGCACCAATGCAGAAAGATCCACAGCGGAACACCAATGCAGAAAGATCCTTATCGGAACACCAATGGAGAAAGATCCACAGCGGAACACCAATGCAGAAAGATCCTTATCGGAACACCAATGCAGAAAGATCCACATAGGTAAACCGATGGAGAAAGATCCACATGGGAGATCACCGTCTGATGTTAGGACACTTTTTGAAGAAAAATAGCATTTCCGGGCATGGTAGCGTTTTCCAGATTCGAACATCACGTGAAAGGTTCTTTCTGTTTGGCTATCTCAAGCGGCGTTCGGAAGTAGGCTTCAAGAGGCAGTACTGATGGCGAAAGGTGTCTGTATGTGCGTATTTCCCGGTGTCGTATAGTATCTGGGAACAGTGATATCTGGGAACGCGTTCCCAGATTTCCTGAACTTCCAGTCGTGAAATCTGGGAACTGGTGTGAAATCTGGGAAAATCATGCCAAGAAATTAATGGAAAAAAAGTGACAAGAAGGCCAAAGATCTCAATTGCACCTAAATAAATTGTTTCCTACCTTATCTCGAAAATCCATTCTTTTTTCGTCTTCTTTCTGCCCTTCTGAGCTCTGAAAGACCACGTTCCCAGACATCACGGGCCTTCCCAGATATCACAGTACATTTTGGGAACGCGTTCCCCCCAAAATCAGTGATATCTGGGAAGCCTTCCCAGATATCACGTTCCCAGATTTCACGCGACACCGGCTCAGATTAATTACATTAGCAGGTGATTGTCATGTATGTTTGCGCTTAACGTGTCGTTTTATTCTGATGTTTTCTGTGGTGGTTTTTTGTGGTTTATGTGGTTTCAGCATGTTTAGTCATGCTTTCTTATTTTGGTTCATGGCATACATGTGTTTCAATGTTTCCTTCTTATTCCTTCTTATTTGCTTTCGTGTGACGTGTTGCTGTAATTTGTGAATTTGTTTTTGCACTTCCCATGGTAGGTAATTGTCACAATCGGTTTGTTTCTCACGTAATGTGAAACCATTCTGAAAACACGTAAGGTAAAAGATTTATGTAATGTATGTGTTTCACATGTTTCCGTCTAGATTTATGTAATGTATGTGTTTAAAATGTTTCCGTCTGATCTTCTTGTTACATGTTTTTTTTTTCCTGAAATATAGGCCAACAATTCTACGACTACAAAACTACCACCCCTAGCACCACTACCATTTCTACGACTGCAACTACTACTACGACTACAAACACTGCTCCTACGACTACTACGACTTATACCACCACCATCATCACCGACAACAATACCATTTAATAGCATAGAGCACGTATCATGCTTCAGAGCATATCATGCATCAGCGAGTTTCATGCACTGTCATGCTATGCCCGCTCATGCAGGACACACGTCAACATCACTTCCTCACCTTTCCCCCCACCCCTGATCCCCCATCACTGCAGGGATCCACCCCAGCCCCTCCCGCCCACCCCGAGACACAAAGATTTTTCCCCCCACATAACTCAAGGGAACCACTACCGAAGCAAGCATGCCTTTAGACTATTTTTCACTACGCTGACTGGATGGAAGACCGTTAGTCTGCCGTTGTTCTTTTTCATCTGACAGTCGTTGGTCTACCGTTGTTCTTTTTCATCTGACAGTCGTTGGTCTACCGTTGTTCTTTTTCACCTGAGAGTCGTTAGTCTACCGTTGTTCTTTTTCACCTGAGAGTCGTTAGTCTACCGTTGTTCTGTTTCTTTGTCATCTTCTGTGCACTACCAGAGGCATACCTCCCACTCCCTTCATTCCGGCTCTCCCACAACATCCCCCCCCTCCCCTCTCCGCACACAACCACATCCGCACTCGGCCTGTGACAGCCCCACATCGCCATTCAACGGGGGATATCAATATTAGGCCTGTGACAACCCCACATCGCCATTCAACGGGGGATATCAATATTAGGCCTGTGACAACCCCACACGCCATTCAACGGGGGATATCAATATTAGGCCTGTGACAACCCCACATCGCCATTCAACGGGGGATATCAATATTAGGCCTGTGACAACCCCACACAGCCATTCAACGGGGGATATCAATATTAGGCCTGTGACAACCCCACATCGCCATTCAACGGGGGATATCAATATTAGGCCTGTGACAACCCCACACAGCCATTCAAAGGGGGATATCAATATTAGGCCTGTGACAACCCCACACAGCCATTCAACGGGGGATATCAATGTTAGGCCATTCTACGGGGATATCAATATTAGGCCATTCAACGGGGGATATCAATATTAGGCCTGTGACAACCCCACACCGCCATTCAACGGGGGATATCAATGTTAGGCCATTCAACGGGGATATCAATATTAGGCCATTCAACGGGGGATATCAATATTAGGCCTGTGACAACCCCACACCGCCATTCAACGGGGGATATCAATATTAGGCCGTAGCGAGGCAACCTGCTACAGAAGTCCCTGTACTGTTTCCGTGACACTCTAGGTTGCCACCCCGTCAGTTACCTTCATCCGCTCGATGAGCTCCGCAGCCTGCCGCCTCTTGTTGCCCTTGTCGGCCTTGTTGTTGATCCCGAAGAAGCCGCCACCCGCGTCCTCTATAATCATCTGCAGTGGCACCGACGGTTCCCTCATTTCCTCCCTGAGGCCATCCCTCTGCTTCTCTGTTAGACACAAGACAGAGGCACCCAGAGCGAAGAATCGTCACCGGAGCAGTCAACAGCTTTGATGCCGTCAGAGTGTAGTCGTCATAGTTTATTTCCCAACCCGCTGATTCCTCGAAGACTTAGGAATGTGACCATTCTTTCGACAGTGCCGACCAATTCCTTAACTCGATCCACTCTTCTCTCTCTCATCATTACCGAAGTGAAAGTTGACGTTTGTCTGAGAAAAGGATTATTTTCACGTTGTCCGAAACACATGAAAAGTACAAGACGTTTACCACGGGATCTTGACAGATGAAAACCTGAAAACTGCTGGAGAAAAAACCCTCTGTGCGACGATTGACTACTGATCTCTATTCCTACGATTGACTACTGATCTCTATTCCTACGATTCACTACTGATCTCTATTCCTACGATTGACTACTGATCTCTATTCCTACGATTGACTACTGATCTCTATTCCTACGATTCACTACTGATCTCTATTCCTACGATTGACTACTGATCCCTATTCCTACGATTGACTACTGATCTCTATTCCTACGATTCACTACTGATCTCTATTCCTACGATTGACTACTGATCTCTATTCCTACGATTCACTACTGATCTCTATTCCTACGATTCACTACTGATCTCTATTCCTACGATTCACTACTGATCTCTATTCCTACGATTCACTACTGATCTCTATTCCTACGATTGACTACTGATCTCTATTCCTACCAAACATTCTTCTCCCATTGCTTCCGCTTTAATCTGAAAATGGCGAATTGGCAACCAGAGGTCTGCCTGTCTCTTTATCTGTTTGTCTACTTTTCTATCTCTCCCATCTCTCTTTGTTCACCCCCCCCCTTCCCCTCTCTCTCTTTCCTGTTCCTGCTCTCTCCTCTTTCCCGCTTTCTCAAAGTATGGATAGACATTATAAACGACAGTATTTATTGAGAGAGTTCCTTATTATGTCAAAGCATTAAAAAAAAGAGGTAAATATGCAGGTAGCCATTCACATTTCACCTTACCTGATTATCATCGTCATCAACCATCTCCATCGTCATCCATATTACAGCTGTTCTGATCAGTATTGTTCTCATTATAACAATCATTATTGTCATTCTCTCGTTACTTATTGCAACTCGATCATCGTAATCACATCCCAAAGCCATACAATCAACTTTCATTTCTGTATGCTACGACAGACTGAACGACCCCTATGGTCTTCGTAGTCGGCAGATCATCAGGACTGTCATTAGATGGAAGCACTGGCGCCTTTACGAGGAGAGGGCGATACTGGGGGGTTTGGGGGAGGGGTGAGAGTCGAGGGGAAAGGGCGGGAGACTCTCGCTCACGTCAGCTCAACAAAAACACAAATACTGTCGTCAGTCTTGACATCAGCAGGTGGATTCCTGTACGTGTTGGATTAGAAGAGCAATCAATGACACCAACGAATGAATCGGAAACAGCGCAGTGTCCCCTCTCGTGGGTTGCCTCAAGGCGAGCTTACAGAGCTTGGTCCATGAGGGTTACTGGTGGGTGGAGGGGGGTGCCTCAAGGTGAGCTTACAGAGCTTGGTCCATGAGGGTTACTGGTGGGTGGGGGGTGCCTCAAGGTGAGCTTACAGAGCTTGGTCCATGAGGGTTACTGGTGGGGGGGGGGGTGCCTCAAGGTGAGCTTACAGAGCTTCGTCCATGAGGGTTACTGGTGGGTGGGTGGGGGGTGCCTCAAGATGAGCTTACAGAGCTTGGTCCATGAGGGTTACTGGTGGGTGGGGGGGGGGGTGCCTCAAGGCGAGCTTACAGAGCTTGGTCCATGAGGGTTATGGGGGGTGGGAGGGGGGTGCCTCATGGTGAGCTTACAGAGCTTGGTCCATGAGGGTTACTGGGGGGTGGGGAGGGGGTGCCTCAAGGTGAGCTTACAGAGCTTGGTCCATGAGGGTTACTGGGGGGTGGGGGTGTCTCAAGGTGAGCTTACAGAGCTTGGTCCATGAGGGTTACTGGTGTGTGGGTGGGTGCCTCAAGGTGAGCTTACAGAGCTTGGTCCATGAGGGTTCGTGGGTGGTGTGGGGGGGGGTGCCTCAAGGTGACTTACAGAGCTTGGTCCATGAGGGTTACTGGTGGGTGGGTGGGGGGGGGGTGCCTCAATGTGAACTTACAGAGCTTGGTCCATGAGGGTTACTGGTGGGGGGGGGGGGGCTCAAGGTGACTTACAGAGCTTGGTCCATGAGGGTTACTGGTGGGGGGGGGGGGGGGGGGGGCCTCAAGGTGAGCTTACAGAGCTTGGTCCATGAGGGTTACTGGTGGGTGGGGCTGCAACGAGATACGCTTACTGTTGCCACTGTCGATAGCCGGAATGAGCGGCGTGGTAGAAACAGTACTGATGGGTCCTAGACACAGGAAAGAAAGAACCCAAGATGCACACTAAAATCAACAATAAAAATGATTCGTGATGGGGAAAAAAATCTCCCTAGACACACGCAAAGCCACTGACTGGTTGTCTCACTTACCCAGGGTGTCGCCGTAGGTGTCCGTTCCCACAAAGACCACGATCCTATGTTGCTTGATGGCGGGTCCGAACATCTCCTTCAGCGTGACGTAGGCCGTGTACTCTTCCTGCACACACACATCGGCGTTTTACATCATCGGCAGCATCAACAAACCCACTGAGCGTTTTACATCATCGGCAGCATCAACAAACCCACTGCAGCGTTTTACATCATCGGCAGCATCAACAAACCCACTGCAGCGTTTTACATCATCGGCAGCATCAACAAACCCACTGCAGCGTTTTACATCATCGGCAGCATCAACAAACCCATGCACAGGAGGGGGAGGAGGAAGAAGAGGAGGAGGAGGAGGAGAGAAGAGAGAAGAGAAGGGAGAGAGAAGAAGAAGAAGAAGAAGAAGAAGAAGAAGAAGAAGAAGAAAAGAAGAAGAAGAAGAAGAAAGAAGAATAAGGGTATCAAAATTGATGTTGGTTGCTTCGGAATCCGCGCAGTCTTAATACCGCGAACAACAAAAGCAAATAACACAATAGACAAATCTGTAAGAAGATACCCGCAGCAGTTCCTGACATGACAGCTGAGCCAGAAAAGATGCCGTTTAGACTATAATTATGGATATGAAGCACATATGAAGTTAGGCCATGCAATGGGCATCACGTGAATTCATTTTCCGAAGAAAGAAAAAGAAAGAGAAATGACAAGACATTATGGGGCCATCACAAACACAAGACAAAAACAACAACAACAACAACAAAAACCAAACGAGTACACACACACACGTGGTGAAGGACAGCTAGCGTGCACTCAGTGTTATGTCTCCAGAGTACAACAACAAAAATAACATCGTATCAACTTCACCGGGCAGAGACAAGAATGTTTACAAGAAAGAGAGTCCAAAATAGCGCTGTACGACTTGTTTTGAAGAGGAGGGGGTGTGAGCACATCACTCCTATGCTGATCGAACTGCACTGGCTTCCCATACAGTATCGGTGGCAATTTAAACTGGCAGTTCTTGCTTTCCGCCACTTCAATGAATCTCTTCCTCACTATCTCTCTTCTTCTCTCTGCACCTATCAAAGCTCTCGTGCCCTTCGCTCTTCTTCACAAAAACTTTTGAA
>CM031628.1:45771535-45794035 GCA_018398815.1 Conus ventricosus | reverse complement strand
CCACATATCACAAATGTTAGGGAGAATTAAGTCTGGAAAAGGAGGAAGAGTGGTAAGTCAAAAATAAGTCAAAGAAATCACACACACACACACACACACACACACACACACACACACACACACACACACACACACAAACATACACGTATTCGAAGATGTGACACGCAGGTGAACACACACACATACATTTTCTGTCTCCCTCTCTCTCTCTCTCTGTCTTCTCTCTCTCTCTCTCTCTCTCCTCTCTCGCTCTCTCTCTCTCTCTGGCTTTTTGTCTGTTTTCATAGCCTACAAGCATAGCCTACCTCTCAAAATGCGCTGGGCATATTTCTTGCAGCTTTACAGAAAGAAATGTAGTTTACATCTGGGTAATATCAGAGAGAAGGGTCTCATTTCTGCCACAGTAGAATACCGTTTTGAATGGACGCATCCTACACAACTGTTTGCCTATTCGCAAGCCTTCCATATAAGAGTTCCTGTGTATAGTTTAGGTGTTTTCTTTCAATTGTATTTCCATCAATATTTATGTGGAATGTACACTGGCTTTATTCACATTTACGTCCGTAAGTGAACATAATCTGTTTACGGAAAGAAGCTTACTGAATGATGTGTTGAGCATCTTTCAACAAATCAGCTTCTCTTACATTCAGGGGGGAATGTACACTTTGCCTATATGTTCATTTGTTGTGTACGAACCTTATAGAACAAACAAACAAACAAACAAACAACGTACCTTGAAGCTATCGTGGATCGGTGGAAATCTACCAGAGCCCAGCAAATCTTACTCAAGAGCTAAAGGACCAGCAAGCCGTCTCAGCCCACCAAATGGGGTGTGTACCGCCAGCTTTTCACCAGCGCCGACTGACAGGCGGACGCGTTAACTAAGCTCCGCCCCCAAGTATCGCCATGGTCTTTGCTGTCTTCTCGCGAGATTATTGTTCGTTCTGATGTCATCTGGCTTCAGCCATATTTTTAGCCAGCTCCAAGCTTTGTTGTTGTTGAGTAGGGATTGGCGAGCGAAAGCATTCTGGGCGTAGAACGTCATCCTAAGGAAAGTACGATTACTCTGGAACGTCGAGGTTTTGAGAAATCCAGGGCTCTCCTTGGCGAACTGTACACGTCTGGCTTCGAGTTGTGGTGATTGTGTGTCTACTTCCTGACTGCGTTTGCGTGTTAAGGGAAGCAACTCTAGTTTTCGTGTTTGCAGTCAACAAAAGATACTGCAGGATATTGTTGTTGACAAGTCGCAAAATAAAGGTTCATAGGTGAGTGACGTACTTTTCCTATCCTGTTTCACGAAATTAGCATTTCCATTCGTTAGATTTCTTATAAAATCATGGTACTGATAGCATGCTAAGCGAATAGCAAGTGACATGATAACAAACGATTCAAAGGCGAAGTCATGTGTGCTTGAGTCATGGCAGGTAAGGATATCTTTGAGTTTGTGCAGCTTACTTTTTTTTTTTTTTTAGACTAACTATTCTTGTGAATTCATTACAGACTTATCTGAGTTTTCCCAGTTTCCTGTTTTTTCCACACCCACACACAACCTTACTTCACCCCCGTACGTCTCGCTCTTATTCAGGTGCCCTTCCCTCCTACCCCCCCTCTCCCCCTCTTTTCTCTCTCTCTCTCTCTCTCTCTCTCTCTCTCTCTCAGTCTTTAAACTGACAGGTTTTACTTCATTTTATGGATAATTGTGAGTAATCTTTAACCAGGGTATTGAAAACAGGTATGGTTATGATGATGACTATTGTGATGGTGATGATGGTGATGATGATGATGATGATGATGACAGCAATCGGTTTTGTTGCTTTTGCCATGATGTTAGCAATTTTAAAGTGTCGTCTGAGATTTGCATTGAAAAGAACCCATGACTTTAATGTTCAACAGATGCATTTTGATTTCCTGTATCCGGACCGTTACTGGTTTTTTGTTGTTGTTTTTTTTTGCCATGAATAATATCGGCTTGGAATGGGAGTTGGCTACACTGTTTCTTCTGTGATCGGCGGTGAAAACTCTGAGGTTTTACCATCGGGAAGATTTGGGCGCATTACCTTACCTTTGATCTCACCAATGACAGTTACATTCCGTATTCTCTGATGATGACTTACCACGAAAACAGCGGGGATTGAGTTTTCCTGTTTTCGTTTTGTATTGTGTTGTTTTGTTTTGTTTTGTGTTGTTTTGAATGTTTTTGTTGTGTGTCCCACCAACACATGGCAGCCTACTGTTCTGTTCAAGACAGAAAGGGGCTGAACATGCAAGTTATCCTTTTCTTTCTTTTCATTTCGTTCATAAACGGAGGGGCCCACCCAAAGCATCGGAGTGTTAAGTCACATCCGAAGGACCTGGTAGAATTGTAATCTACAGAGGTATTAATGGGCCTGGAAAATCTTCTCTTAACTCGGTTGCCGCAAGTGGGAATTCACTTGGGTAAAACGCATAGTGTTTTACCCATTTGGTCAGCTAGAACATGTTGAAGGGTTGGTTTGTTCTATGTTGTTTTGTCTCTCTTGAAACTTCACAATGACTTGGCCTTCATTTAATATTATTCCAAATGAAAGGTCACATTGATATGACATTAATTCATTGTTTTTGTTGGCAGTTTACTTTGATGTGGCTTTAACAGTATTTTTGTGTGTGAATGAAATGTCACAGTGATCTTGGGTTAATTAATTTGTTTCACTGATTGTTGCGGACTGACCTGCTGTCAGTGATGTTGAATGTCCTCTGCTCTGTTCTTCTCGCGACAAGTTGTGACAGGCCCGCTGTCTGTGGTAGTTTGGCGACTAGGTGATGAAGATGGCACACAGTACCCAAACTGGACACTGACTCTGATGAAGATGGCACACAGTACCCAAACTGGACACTGACTAGGTGATGAAGATGGCACACAGTACCCAAACTGGACACTGACTAGGTGATGAAGATGGCACACAGTACCCAACTGGACATGACTGTTAAGATGGGTCACAGTTACCCACATGCACTAGTGCTTGTTAATGTGCACAAGTTCCAAATGGACACTACTTTGTGCAACAGTACCCCTGGACATGACTAGGTGTGAATGCCAGTACCAACTGACACTGATGTCTGAATTACAAGTACCCAATGACACGCGGATAAGTGGCACACAGTACAATGGACCTACTGCTCAGTTGCGGTCGTTTGCCCATCTTAAGTTTGTTGTCTCATACCATATTGCGATATTTAAACCAAATCCGAATGGTAGGGAAGACCTTCAACGAGACGCATTACACCGTTTAATACAGACCTCTGTAAATAGTCTCTTCGCCGATTTGAATTTTTGTTAAATATCACTCTTACACGATGAAGCCACGACGTTACATGTTTAATGCTCAAGTGCACTTAATATTCTTATACTTTCGTTTGAGTGTGCAATACGTTTGTGTACTTTGACACCAGTGTATATTTGTTCCGAGCTTCAGTAGGACCTGCCATCAGAGGTGCTCGCGTCAGTGCAGAATACTTGGAGAGGAAGGAATACGACCATAGGCAGGTACACTGAAGAATCATCTTGATATTTTCGTCGTTGTCGAAGTCGATGTAAAATCAATGCCAGCTTAGTCACGCTGATCAGTGTAGCGGAAAGCTTGCAGCAGGATGTAGATGGCGGGGGGGGGGGGGGGGGGGGGGGGGGGGGGGAGGGGGGAGGCCTTTATCGACCAGCAGCCCTTCAGCCATGGGTGTGTGGGTTTCTGGTAGGCAACATCTGCACGGCGCTGTCAGCACGGTCCAGCCTCCTCCGCTTTAGAAGGACGCCAATAACTTTAGCTACCATGTCATTGATTTGTGTGTGTGTGTGTGTGTGTGTGTGTGTGGTGTGTGTGTGTGTGTGTTGTGTGTGCGTGCGTGCGGATTGTCGATCACATGTGTCTTTGTTGTTGGCTACTTGTTCAAGAAGTAACCTAGAAGTAACCTTTCTTGTTCGCTGCGTTCTGACAGCCCTGTGGAAGCACTGTGTGCGTTATGGCAGCCCTGTGGAAGCTCTGTGTGCGTTCTGGCAGCCCTGTGGAAGCACTGTGTGCGTTCTGACAGCCTGTGGAAGCACTGTGTGCGTTCTGGCAGCTCTGTGGAAGCTCTGTGTGCATTCTGGCAGCCCTGTGGAAGCACTGTGTGCGTTCTGGCAGCCCTGTGAAGCTCTGTGTGCGTTCTGGCAGCCCTGTGGAAGCACTGTGTGCGTTCTGGCAGCCCTGTGGAAGCTCTGTGTGCGTTCTGGCAGCCCTGTGGAAGCACTGTGTGCGTTCTGGCAGCCCTGTGGAAGCTCTGTGTCGATGGTTGGGCTTTTATGATAAATGAAGAAAAAAAAGATGATTGAACAATCCGATAATAGCAGTGTACAGCTAGCGGCCCTGACAGTAGTCAGTCTATAGTGCCTGGTTGGGTGGTGGGAAAATACGGCGTGAGGGGGGTGAGATAGGGAGAATGCTGACAAGATTGGGTGGTGGTGGGAATACGGCGTGAGGGTTGAGATAGGGAGAATGTTGACAAGATTGGGTGGTGGGGGGAATACCGTGGGGGGAACGGTTCGGCTCTTCCATCTCCCCCCCCCCCCCCGCCCCGCCCGTCCCTGCCACTCTCCCTCAGAGGATAGTATACAGCTGTCTTCACAATTCACTCTTTTTTTCAGTTCTAGTCTTCGGTAGACCCAGTGGTGGAAAGTTCGCTGCCGTTCGTCTGTCGAGAGACGGGTGTGCGACAGTCACTGAAGAAATGGAAAACGATGAGAGCTCTGTCTCTAAACGAGCGAGAGATGAGCTGTATCCGTGTGAGTATTACGTACTGTGTGTGTGTGTGTGTGTGTGTGTGTGTGTGTGTGTGTGTGTGTGTGTGTGTACGCGCGCGCTGGTGTACATGCGAGAGACGAGCTGTATCCGTGTGAGTATTACGTGTGTGTGTGTGTGTGTGTGTGTGTGTGTGTGTGGTGTTGTGTGTGTTTGTGTGTGTGTGCGCGCGTATTGTGTGCTTAATTTGGTGTGTGTGTGTGTGTGTGTGTGTGTGTGTGTGTTCTCCTCGTACTGCCCGTTTGGCAAATGATATACATACTATGTTAGAATCCCAGTCCCACCTCTCCCTGTCCCTCAGGAAGACGTTGGCCCACAGAGTTACTTTGGCTTGGCCAGAGGCCAGGCATCCGCTCCAGCTGGGCCCTGAAAGCCCAGATCTGTTCTTCTTTGTTCACAGACTGCTTCATTTACTTCACTCTACCCCTCTGCGCACTGCGTCTCAGGGCTGGGCAGGTAGGGTGTAGCGCATATGGATTAGCCCGCACTGCGCGACCCGTCTTGATGAAACTTTTTGTTTTGTTTTGCAGAAACTGTAATGTGACTTTGAATCTGAAAGACATTGAAGTGAAATCAATGTCGAGTAACATTGTAACCGATCTAATGATACACGCATGACATGTATATCATCATCACTATCACCACCGTGTTCATCGTTTCTTTTTGTCCTGCTCACAGCCCTGTCTGCAGGGGGACAGCCCACGCACGCCGGGGACACCACGATGCTGAGCAGTCCCCTCGTGGACCATTCCAAAGAGGCGCCACCTCCACCAGGGGTCAAAGAAGAGACCGCCCTGCCCACTGGCAGTGTCCCCGCACATCCACCCGAACAACAGCCGCCCCGCCCCTCCACCCCAACCTTTCTAGTGCCACCTGGTCCAGCAACTCAACCTTTTCCACAGCCACCCGGTCCCACAGTCCCTCCCTATCTGCAGCCACCCGGTCCACAGTCCCTCCCTATCCCAGCCACCCGGTCCCACAGTCCCCCTCATTCCGCAGCTACCCGGCCCCACAGTCCCTCCCTATCCGCTGCCACCGGTACCGCAATCCAGCGTTTCCTCCATCGTCTCTCCCTGCGAGCCAAGCTTCGCCACAGGTTTGTGACGGAGCACATCCATTGCTTTCACCGGTAGCCTCTGAAGATCTGCTGGATGCCTAAAGGAGGACCACGATGAGGTGATGAGAGAGTTCGTGTCGTTGTCTGTGTGTAGGTGTTTGTGTATTGCCGTCAACATGTACCTGTTATCTCTTGCGTTGTGGGTATCTGTGTATTGCTGTTAACATGTACCTGTTATCTCTGGCGATGTTATGTTGGTAAAGGGGGGGGGGGGGGGGGGGGAGGAGAGAAAGTGAGGAATGGAGAGAGGGAAGACGGGAAAGGGAAGAGGGTGGAAGGAAACAAGGAGGGAGGAAGGAAAGAAATAAAACAGGGGAATAATGGCGGGAAGGAAGGGAAGAAGAAGGAAGAAGGCACTAGAGGTAGGACAGAAGAAGAAGAAGGCATAAGGTAGAACAGAAGGAAGAAGGCACTAGAGGTTGGACAGAGGAGAAGGCACTAGAGGTAGGACAGAAGGAAGAAGGCACTAGAGGTAGGACAGAGGAAGAAGGCACTAGAGGTAGGCAGAAGAAGGGAAGGACGCACTAGAGGTCAGAATCAGAAGAAGACAGGCCTAGAGTAGACCGAATGTAGGCAGGCACTAGGTCGACAGAAGAAGGAAGGAGCACTTGAGGTTGGACAGAAGATAGGAAGGTGGCACTCAGGCTGAGGACACAGAAGTCGAAGGGGCACTAGGGTAGGCACAGAGGAAGCAGGCCACTAGAGGTAGGACAGCAGAAGGAAGGAGGCACCTGAGGTGGCACAGGAAGGAAGTAGGCACCAGAGGTAGGCGAGAAGGAGAGCACTAGGGTAGGACAGAAGAAGGAAGGAGGCCTTAGAGGTAGGACCTGAAGAAGGAGGCACCAAAAGGTAGGACAGAAGAGGAAGGATGGACAGAGGTTGGACAGATGAAGGAAGAAGGCTTTAGAGTAGGACAGAAGAAGGAAGTATCTCAGGGTGGACGAAGAAGGAAGGACGTACTGGGTGGCAGAGATAGAGGAGGACTAGGGTAGGAACAGAGAATGAAGGAGGATAGAGGTAGGACAGATGAGAAGTACCTGGTACGGACAGAAATGGAAGGAGGACAGGTAGGACGATGGGAGGACCGAGGTAGGACGAAGAAGGTAGAAGGCATAGAGGTAGGGACGGAAGAAGGAAGGAGACAGAGATGGAAGAGAAGGAGAGGACAGAGGTAGGACAGAGAGGAGAAGTAGAGGTGGACAGAAGAAGAAGGAGGCCGAGGAGGACAGAAGAAGAAGGAGGCACAGAGGATAGGACAGAAGAAGGAAGGAGGCACTAGAGGTAGTACAGAAGAAGGAAGGAGGCATAGAGGTAGACGGGGAAGAAGGCATAGAGGTAGGACAGAAGAGGAAGGAGGCACTAGAGGTAGGACAGAAGAAGGAGGAGGCACTAGAGGTAGGACAGAAGAAGGAAGGAGGCACTAGAGGTAGGACAGAAGAAGGAAGGAGGCACTAGAGGTAGGACAGAAGAAGGAAGGAGGCACTAGAGGTAGGACAGAAGAAGGAAGGAGGCACTAGAGGTAGGACAGAAGAAGGAAGGAGGCACTAGAGGTAGGACAGAAGAAGGAAGAAAGGCACTAGAAGTAGACAGAAGAAGGAAGAGAGCACTAGAGGTAGGACAGAAGAAGGAAGAGGCACTAGAGGTAGGACAGAAGAAGGAAGAAGGCACTAGAGGTAGGACACAAGAAGGAAGGAGGCACTAGAGGTAGGACACAAGAAGGAAGGAGCACTAGAGGTAGGACACAAGAAGGAAGAAGGCACTAGAGGTAGGACAGAGAAAGCGAAGGAGGGGGATGGGAGGAAAGAAGGTAGGACAGATCAAAGAATGAGGCGGTGAAGGAGAGGAAATTGATGAGGACTGTAGGCTGGAAGATCATCAACACCAGCGTATAAAGTGAAAGACTAGCTAAAGTTTATTATCCAAGTCAGCCTAAGACATCTCATAAAGTAAGTCTTATGTATATCCAGAAAAGCCAGCCAAACTAAAGCACGTTTCTACAAAATTTGAAAGGAGAGGGGGTTAGTTGCCACCAAGGACATTTCTACAGTTAGTACAAGTCATTTGAACATTACTTTTTCATACTCTTTGATCTGCATGTCGTTCAGTGTTGTTTTTTTTTTTTTTTCTATAGCAGCCTCTGTATAGCGTGATGTGAAATTGGTCGTATCATTTAAAACTGCATGGCATGATGTGAAATTGGTCGTATCATTTAAAACTGCATGGCATGATGTGAAATTGGTCGTATCATTTAAAACTGCATAGCGTGATGTGAAATTGGTCGTATCATTTAAAACTGCATAGCGTGATGTGAAATTGGTCGTATCATTTAAAAACTGCATAGCTGATGTGAATTTGGTCGTATATTTAAAAACTGCATAGCTGATGTGAAATTGCTCGTATCATTTAAACCTGCAAGCGTGATGTGAAATTGGTCGTATCATTTAAAAACTGCATAGCGTGATGTGAAATTGGTCGTATCATTTAAAAACTGCATAGCGTGATGTGAAATTGGTCGTATCATTTAAAACAGCATAGCATGATGTGAAATTGGTCGTATCATTTAAACCTGCATAGCATGATGCGAAATTGGTCGTATCATTTTTCAGACTGGACACTAGGAAGAAGGAAGAGTACAGTGGACAGCGGGCATTCAGTACAGGCGCATGCCATATTCAGAAATTTCTTCATGGATTTATTTGAAGATAGCGGGCAGCTATTCTGTTCTAAATGCGCTTGAATGCATAGGGCAGAACATGTATTCCGAGATATGTATATTTTTTCCCCTGTTAATTTAGGCAATGGAGGTGTAGAAATAACATTTTGAAATACATTTGAAATGCATATGTGGATTTTGATGTATGTCGTGGGCAAAAAATATATTCTGAGATACAATTGCGTGTCTGTGTAGGTTTCTTTTGTGTTGAATAAGAATTCAGAACAAGGGAGATGGCATGAAATATATTCTGAGGTGGCAGGAAACACGTTCTATGTGTTTATTTCCTGTGGATTTAGACAGATGGAGTGGACAGGGAATGCATTTTGAGATATTAGAGTGTTCGGTTACTATTCAAACAAAAGAAGAAGGCAGTGGCTTCATATGGTGACAGATAGTTTGCTGTTTCTCTGGATTCAGGCAAAGAGTGGGAACAAGGAATACATCCGTAGACAAAGGGTGAGGACAATGGATACATTCTGAGATGACTCATACAAAATATGGGACAAAGGAACACATCCAGAGGCAGTTTGCTCCTTAGTTTGAAGCAGACAAAGGTTAGGGACAAAGGAACACAACCAGAGACAAGTTGTTCTTTTCGGTGATTTAGACAAAGGACGATGATAGACACAAACTTCCAAACAACGTTCTGAGACAGTTTCTTTTTTCAAAGTGGATCTGGATAAGGCATGGGACAGAAAATCCATTCTCAGACAGATTTTGTTTTCAATGGAGATAGACAAAAGACAGGGGACAAGGAATAAAAAGGATTGGGTTTTTTTCAGTGGATTCCAAGCGAGGTGACTCAAGGCAAAAACTGTTTGTCCGGATTATCTGGCAAAACTAATAACCTTTCTTTTTACAATTTTCTGTGGAGGTAGACAAAGGGTGAGGGGGGGGGGGGGGGGGGGGGCAAAGAATGCATTCTAAGACTGGATTTGTAACCTATTGATTCAGACAAAAGATGGGAACAGAACATTGACTCTGAGGCAGCCTGTTCTCTTCTTTAAATGCAGACGAAGGATGAAGACAGGGAATACAGCATCCTCATCATCGGCAAGACGGGCAACGGGAAGAGCAGTCTGGCCAACACCATCATCGGAGTCAAACACTTTGCAGTGGGCCGGGGCATGGCGGCCACGACGAAGGAAGCCCAGGCCGTCACTGCCCACGTGGATGGCAAGCGTCTGAAGGTATTGCGTCAGTCCTGTGTCTGAAGGTATTGCGTCAGTCCTGTGTCTGAAGGTATTGCCTCAGTTCTCTGTCTGAAGGGGCTGTGACTCTAGAGACGCGTAATAAGGGCCTGCTAGCGAGACTGACTGTCTGAAGGGGCTGTGACTTTAGAGACGCGTAACTAAGGGCCTGCTAGCGAGACTGACTGTCTGAAGGGGCTATGACGTTAAAATACTCCATTAACGGACTGACTGACGAGACTGACTCATTTGGGATAAGCAGCCTGAGCATGCGCTTTCATTTATGTTTTGGGAGTCTATTAGAGGGAAATAGGTTAACACGTTATTAAAGACGTATATGAATGTCTGTAGGCATGCATCACGTACATGTTTTGAGTGTGTATATATAAGTAACTACTCCGATTTTTAAACATATTTCTGTGAACACAAGCGTGGATAGATGAGGAAATGAATGAACACATTGGTGTACGTGTGGATTACTAAATGAAGAAAATAACGGAGTAAATGAAAGAATGGGCGTGTGAGTAGTTGATTGGAAGACTCGTTGTTTGCGTAAACGACTTTATGTATGATTGACTGAATCAATAAACGTGCGCGTATGCTGAATGAATGAATGAATGAATGAATGAACTAGATGAATGAATCTATGAATGATTGAATGGATAGATACAGAATCGGATCTGCGGATTAATAGATGGATGCGTAGAAACTTTCACAACAGACGAATAGCTGAAGAATTTAGAAGTATTGAATGTTGGCTAGATGGTGCTGATGTTGGCAAAAAGAAACTTGGAGCGGATGGAGGTCGCAGAAGAAAAGGACCACATGCATAATCACACAGAACTTCAAGCACACCGGACATAACCTGGACCTCGGTCACTGTGCAGGTAGTGGACACACCGGACTTCACCAACCTGACCTCAGACGCAGCTGAGGCACGCAAGCACGTGCAGCAGTGGAAACGGCTCACCGACTCCAAGCCTGACGTCATCATTCAGGTGGTCCGCTGCGACGTCCGCTACACCAAGGAGGAGCACGACATCTACCGGCAGACCCAGAAGCTGTGGGGAGATAAATCTCTCTTCCGCCAGCGCCTCCTGGTGGCTTTCACCATCGGGGACGAGCAGGACGAAGACCTGGAGACAGAGTTGGAGGTGGTCAACGACGAGCTGAAGAGCGTGCTGGCCGACGCTAGAAAACGCTTTGTTCAGGTTTGTGTCTGTCTGTCTGTCTGTCTGTCTGTCTACCTATCTATCTATCTATCTATCTATCTATCTATCTATCTATCTATCTATCTATCTATCTATCTATCTATCTATTTGACTATCCATCTATCCATATGTACATCCATCCATGCGTCTACCTTGATTTCAATTATTATCATGTTCAGCTCTCTCTCTCTCTCTCTCTCTCTCTCTCTCTCTCTCTCTCTCTCTCTCTCCACACACACACACACACACACACACACACACACACACACTGTGTGTTGTGCACGGTGCGTGTGTGTATGTGTGTGCGCGCGCATGCGCGCGTGCGCGTGCGTGGTGTGTGTGTGTGTGTGTGCGCGCGCGCGCGCGTGCGCGCGTGCGCGTGCGTGCGTGCGTGTGTGTGTGTGTGTGCACGGTGAGTGAGTGTGTGGTGTGTGTGTGTGTGTGTGGGGGGGGGGGGGGGTGCAGGGGCGGATCACTCTTTACAGAAAAAGGGACCTAGTTTCTTCTTTGATGTCCCTGTAATCAAACTTTGTGGAGCAGGTGGAGTCGGCTAAGGGAGGGGATCGAGGGGAAAGGAGGAGGGATGGGGGTAGGGAAGACCCCAGACTTGCTCAGTTGTAGTGAACGAAGAACAAGAGAAGGCACCATGCACTGGAGTGGGCTAGGACTGTGTGGACGAACTGGTGAGGGAAGGAGAGGACACGAGTGTGTGGGAGAGGGACTGGATGGAACGGGGTAACGTCGTCCTCAGTGCCTGAAGTATTGGATGGTGATGGGTATAGATCACGGTTTGTTTTATTTTTCCTTTATTTCAAACCAATTTGCACATTCCAGCAGTTTTAAAGGGGAGAAGAACTCTTCTGTCTCAGGAAAAGGAAAGGAATGTTGTATTGCTCCTGTATCCAGCCAACGAAAGGAATGGTCTATTGCTCCTGTATCCCAGCCAACGAAAGGAATGGTCTATTGCTCCTGTATCCCAGCCAACGTAAGGAATGGTCTATTGCTCTGTATCCCAGCCAACGAAAAGAATGGTCTATTGCTCCTGTATCCAGCCAACGAAAGGAATGGTCTATTGCTCCTGTATCCCAGCCAACGAAAGGAATGGTCTATTGCCCCTGTATCCCAGCCAACGAAAGGAATGGTCTATTGCTCCTGTATCCCAGCCAACGAAAGGAATGGTCTATTGCTCTTCTGCTCCGGTGGATGAAAAGAATGTCTAATCGCCCGTCTGTCCCAGTACATGAAACAATAGTTCTGTCATTCTGTCATCTCAGTAAATGAATGACATGTCCATTTGCTCTTTTAAATCAAGCGGACGTTGCGTCGCTGTTCTGTTCTCGGTGAAAAGAATGAATGTCCCATTGTTCTTCTCTCCCAGATGAATAAAATGAAACACGTATTGCTTTTCTACCCGTTAGTTGTTATGAATACGCAATAGCTCTTCTACCCCAGTAGATGGAAGAAATGTCTTGTTGCTGTTCAATGCCAGGTCAGTGAAAGCGCCGTCTTATTGTTCTTCGCTTCCAGTGAATGAAAGGTATGTCTGTTGCTGTTCTATGCCAGGTCATTGAAAGCACCGTCTTATTGCTCTTCGCTTCCAGTGAATGAAAGGTATGTCTGTTGCTGTTCTATGCCAGGGCAGTGAAAGCACCGTCTTATTGCTCTTCGCTTCCAGTGAATGAAAGGTATGTCTGTTGCTGTTCTATGCCAGGGCAGTGAAAGCACCGTCTTATTGCTCTTCGCTTCCAGTGAATGAAAGGTATGTCTGTTGCTGTTTTGTCTCAGTGAGTAAATGGAATAGCTGAACTGGTCGTCTTTCCCAGATGAGTGAAATGACAATCATTTCGCTCTTTTGTCCTGTGAGTGATAGGGAATGTCCCACTGCTCTTGTTTAACGGATTAGTGGGTGTGAACATCCAGCCTGTCCTTAGCGAAGGGGTGACAAAAATGTCGCCATGCTCTTCTGTCTGAGGCAAAGAAGGGGAATGTTGAACAGCTCTTCTTTCACCTGTGAATGGCATGAACGTCCAGTAGGTTTTCAATCCCCTGTGAATGCTACGGCTGTCGGCTGTTGTGCTGTTGCAGGTGAAGAACCTGTGAATGCCACGGCTGTCCGGCTGTTGTGCTGTTACAGGTGAACAGCTGTGAATTTAACGGCTGTCCGGCTGTTGTGCTGTTGCAGGTGAACAGCCTGTGAATATAACGGCTGTCCGGCTGTTGTGCTGTTACAGGTGAACAGCCTGTGAATATAATGGCTGTCGGGCTGTTGTGCTGTTGCAGGTGAACAACAGAGCCAAAAGGGGAGGAGAAAACCAAACAGTTGGAAGCTATCTGCCATATGTTGAACACCGTCATCGCACAAAGTGAGTGGATACAAGGGATTGCTGGTTAGCCTTCGAGTTACATTGGAACCAAGTCGTACTGATTCATTAGAATTCATTTTAAAACGTCTTCTCCGAAATATGGTGACGCGTGTCGTTTGTTATTTAGCGTTGGCACTTGATGGTTAGCCACGACAGGGAGAAAGAGAGAAGGTGGTGGAAGAGAGAGGGAAAGATGATCGAAAAGTTATGCGAGAGCCTGAATGGGGATCTTCTCTCTCTCTCTCTCTCTCTCTCTCTCCTCTCTCTCTCTCTCTCTCTCTCTCTCTCTCTCTCTCTCTCTCTCTCTGTATGTATGTATGTATGTATGTATGTATGTGTGTATGTATGCATGTATGTATGTTGCAAGGCATAGTTAATAAAAGAGTGGTTTCAGGACTTTCAATGTTAGGTCTGCCCATAACAAAATGTAAACAACTCGCAAAATACTTGAGCATGTCTGTCATGATTGGGTCTAGGCGTGTTTGGTCAAGGCGGAATCACCTCATGATCCAGCATTGAAACTGACAGATGATGACTTACAAACTGTGCTTTAAATAGTATCAGCTGACTAAAGCCCTGATTGACAAAGAATTGGAGCCAGCCGGAGAGAGAAAGGGCGTGGGGACAGAGAGAGAAAGAGGGGGAATAGAGAGAGAGAGAGAGAGAGAGAGAGAGAGAGAGAGGGGGTATTTGAAAGATAACTTTTTATCGATGCGCCTGCAATCCGGACTACTGTGCATTGTTGTTGATTTGACAAGTTGATGCATTAAAGTAATTGATATGTATGTATGTATGTATGTATGTATGTATGTATGTATGCATGTATGTATGTATGTATGTATGTATGTATGTATGTATGTACGTATGTATGTATACGTTAAGTAACAGGAAGAGATTGTGACAGAACAGCCTTTCTGCTGTCTGTGTTCTGGCAACTCTTTCACTCTTATTTTTCTGGTCACAGTTTGTGATGTCTCAGGGTGTTCTTTACGTCTGGAGATGAGGTCGTGAACATTGTACACACTGGGGCAGGGTGGAGGCTAGCTGTTCACTCTGCAGGAGGTGGGAGATTCACATTCTATCAGCCGTAGACTGCGGCGGATGCAACGTAGAATACTCTGGGCAGCTGAATCGTAGCGTAGTGGCATCAGTCTGGCTCTGTGGCAGGAAGACAGAACTCTTGCAGACCGAGGTCGCCTCCTGTGGAGGTTCCTGAAGGGATATCCAGGGTGTCTTGAGATCTCAGGTCAATACCCGAAATTGTTGTTGTGCGATGCTGTCGGTGGCAGACCATAAGGCAACGTCAGCCCCCAGTCAGCTTAGCAGGTCAGTCAGAGAGAGAACAGGCCGGATCATGTGTGGCAGACCATAAGGCAACGTTGGTCCATCAGTCAGCTTAGCAGGTCAGTCAGAGAGAGAACAGGCCGGATCATGTGTGGCAGACCATAAGGCAACGTCAGTCCACCAGTCAGCTTAGCAGGTCAGTTAGAGAGAGAGAGAACAGGCCAGATCATGTGTGTGGGAGACGGTGTGCTTGGACTGCGGACAGTGCACATTCCGATCGTTGCCCTGGCGTGCGCTTCGCATCAAGTATTGGGCTCTCCAGATGTATTTAGCTTGATCAACTAACCGAGAAAAGGTCACTTTATTTGCACTGGAAAGATAGGTGTTACCTTCCTCCGTTTTTTTCTTTTTCTTTTTCAGAACAGATCTTTTGTGTATTGTTTTTGTTGTTTGTTGGTGTTGTGCACTGTGTCCTTTTTTCAGGCTGTGACCGTTTTAGTGACCTTTTTGAGGCTGTGACCTTTTTGAGGCTGTGACCTTTTTGAGGCTGTGACCTTGTTTTAGGCTGTGACCTTTTTCACACTGTGGCCTTTGTTTTCAGGCTTTGACCTTCTTTCAGGCTGTGACCTTCTTTGTGACCTTCTTTCAGGCTGTGACCTTCTTTCAGGCTGTGACCATCTTTCGGGCTGTGACCGTCTTTCAGGCTGTGACCTTATTTCAGGCTGTGACCTACTTTCAGGCTGTTACCATCTTTCAGGCTGTGACCTTTTTCAGGCTGTGACTTTATTTTAGGCTGTGATCTTTTTTCAGGCTGTGACTTTGTTTTAGGCTGTGACCTTTTTCCAGCCTGTGACCTTTTTTTAGGCCTTGACCTTTTCCTTGTAAGAGTTTGAAAAACTTATGTGTGGTCGGCTGGACTATCAGAACAAGAACTGCGTAGCTCAGAACAAAATCATTCGAGGTTTAGTGCTTGAAACTGCGCTGTCATTAATGGTAATGAGATGACGTAGCTCAGAACAAAATCATTGGAGGTTTAGTGCTTGCAACTGCGCTGTCATTAATGGTAATAAGATGACGTCGAGTGAGGTTTTCGCTTGTGCCATAGGGTGTGGATGTGACGTTATGAATAGTATTTCAGGCAGGTGATGAAAACAATGGGATCCTCTGTGGGGGGATATAACTATAAAAGCTCTTTATAAAAATCCTCGGGAATGTGACTGATGGAATCGTGTGAACGCGGGGTACACCCACTCACCAAAAGACACCGCCTGGTTTCCACTCCACAGACGAGCGTCCAGAGGCGGCGGGAGCAAAGGGGGGGAAGGGGGAAGGCAGCCAGGAGATCTGCGTCCTGGTCGTCGGCAAGACGGGCCACGGCAAGAGCAGCGTGGGCAACCTCCTCACTGACCGTGACAGCTTTCTCGTGAGCACGGGCCTGTCCACCGTGACCAAAACCACCAGATCCGACAGGGTGTATCGGGCCGGCAGATGGTTCACGGTGAGTTCGTTTCGTTGGTGAGCCGGGGAGGTACAGAGTGAGAATCCCGATCGTTTCGTGCACCAATGAGAGGACGCTACTATGTATGGTACGTTAGGGGTTGGAAGAGGTGAGGTGTGTGTGGGATGGGTGAATGACGATGGTGTGTTCTAAGAAAAACAAATTCTTTCCTGACCCTGTAGCCCTTGCCGACGATGTTTGTCGTAGTTTAAATGGAAGCTGAAGAACATCTCAGATGGAAAGAAGTCAGTCAGAGACTGAATTGTTTAGACATTTCTATTGGATTCCGTTGTTTGTCTATCGCAGGGGCCTGTAGTCAAATTTAATAGTTGCTGTGTTTGTCTGTGGGGCTGACTTTCATCAGTGTGAACCACTTGTGGGGTCGTTTGCCTGTGGTGTGACTTTCATCAGTGTGAACCACTTGTGGGGTCGTTTGCCTGTGGTGTGACTTTCATCAGTGTGAACCACTTGTGGGGTCGTTTGCCTGTGGGGCTGACTTTCATCGGTTTGAACCACTTGTGGGGTCGCACTTTCTGAAGTAAATGGGTGCCTGATTCAGTCCAGGGAAGGTGAAAGGGGCGGAAGGAGAGGGTTGGGCTCCACCTTCCTCTTGCCATGAGCCTCTCGAAAGTTCACTGCCCTATGGCCGTCAGCTTATGGATCTTTAAAGTTGAACCTTCTGTCCTATACACTGTGTATCAGCTTACGGATCTTTAAAGTTGAACCTTCTGTCGTAGATACTGTGTATCAGCTTATGGATCTTTAAAGTTGAACCTTCTGTCGTAGATACTGTGCATCAGCTTATGGATCTTTAAAGTTGAACCTTCTGTCGTAGATACTGTGCATCAGCTTAAGGATCTTTAAAGTTGAACCTTCTGTCGTATATACTGTGTATCAGCTTACGGATCTTTAAAGTTGAACCTTCTGTCGTATATACTGTGCATCAGCTTATGGATCTTTAAAGTTGAACCTTCTGTCCTATACACTGTGCATCAGCTTACGGATCTTTAAAGTTGAACCTTCTGTCGTAGATACTGTGTATCAGCTTATGGGTCTTTAAAGTTGAACCTTCTGTCGTAGATACTGTGCATCAGCTTAAGGATCTTTAAAGTTGAACCTTCTGTCGTATATACTGTGTATCAGCTTACGGATCTTTAAAGTTGAACCTTCTGTCGTATATACTGTGCATCAGCTTATGTATCTTTAAAGTTGAACCTTCTGTCGTATATATTGTGTATCAGCTTATGGATCTTTAAAGTTGAACCTTCCGTCGTAGATACTGTGCATCAGCTTATGGATCTTTAAAGTTGGACCTTCTGTCGTATATACTGTGCATCAGCTTATGGATCTTTAAAGTTGGACCTTCTGTCGTATATACTGTGCATCAGCTTATGGATCTTTAAAGTTGAACCTTCTGTCGTATATATTGTGTATCAGCTTATGGATCTTTAAAGTTGAACCTTCTGTCGTATTATTGTGTATCAGCTTATGGATCTTTAAAGTTGAACCTTCTGTCGTAGATACTGTGCATCAGCTTATGGATCTTTAAAGTTGGACCTTCTGTCGTATATACTGTGCATCAGCTTATGGATCTTTAAAGTTGGACCTTCTGTCGTATATACTGTGCATCAGCTTATGGATCTTTAAAGTTGAACCTTCTGTCGTATATACTGTGCATCAGCTTATGGATCAGCGTACGTGATTCACCGAAATGTGAACACTTTCTCGAAATTGGTGCACGAAACGGGCAAAGTGCGCATGTTCGTTCTTCAGGATTGATGGGGGTGAATGGTCGAGTGCGCGCTAGAAATGGACGGGGAAGAGGGAGAGTGAAAGGGTCTGAAGTGATGACCGTGATTAAAAGGAGCCTAACAATACTGATAGTAAGTACAATGATAATCACGGTAATGATAATTTAGTGTGAAAAACATGCTGTCCTGCTGCCTGTCTGTATGTGCCCCTGTGTCCTGTCCTTGTTCCGTATACATGTCCACAGTTTTCGACTGATCTTTTCCCAGGTCGACCAGAGCTGGTTTTCAATATCTCATTCAATCAGAGCCAGACGAAAGGAAAGTTGCACACTGGTAATTAGTTTAGAAACTGCATTTCAAAGCAGGATTCATAATTCACAAATCGGTCTGCACAGGACGGTTACAAGGGTCCCCAAACGGAGAGGGCCTGTCCGAATCCAGTTAAATTCATACAGAAGTCTTCATGAACCGGGCAAAATCTCGCCTATTCTTCTTTTTGTTTCTTTGTTTTCTTTTAAATCCTAAGTACTAGAATCGTAACGCAGTCTTACAAAGCAGCAGCAAACGGCCCTAAGCCCTTTCCAGAGATCCCCCTTCCCCTCCCGTGTCATGACCCCCACCCCATCATGAAGGTTCTCCGTGCAGAGCCTCCCTGTAGGACTTTGCTGTCCAAGACCAGGTCTGACACTCCATCGGCACCCACCAGTGGCAAGTGACCCTGAGGCAGCCTCCTGATGAGACATGGCACTGTCGCTGTGTTACTTTGGTGAGGGTCACCAGTGGCATGTGACCCTGAGGCAGCCTCCTGATGAGACATGGCACTGTCGCTGTGTTCCTTTGGTGAGGGTCACCAGTGGCATGTGACCCTGAGGCAGCCTCCTGATGAGACATGGCACTGTCGCTGTGTTCCTTTGGTAAGGATCAGCAGTGTTTTTTTTTCTTCTGATCCAACACACTCAGGGCATCACCTAGTACATCCCCTGCTACAGACAGTGATTTCTTGCTCACGAAGCCACCGCGAATGATCCGTCCTTTTTCGGCGGATGTCACCACCTCCACCACCACCACGTGATACAGCGTAAAACAGCCGTTCTAAAGCGAAACGCCACTCCTTCCTTTCACTCCACTTGTTGACCTTCTTCCAGACCTATGCCCCCCCCCCCCCCCTCCTCCTTTCACTCCACTTGTTGACCTTCTGCCTCACCATCCCCAGGTGGTCGACACCCCAGAGTTGCCGCTCAGGGACTCCTACGAACAACGGCGACAGATTGAAGAGTGGAAGAGGATGACGTCACCGCACCCTGTCGTCATCCTCCTGGTGATCCGCTGTGACGTCAGGTTCGTGTCAGAGGAGTTCACCATCTACCAGGACCTCAAGCGCCTGTGGTCCCAGACCAAACCAACGACCGTGAACCGGCTGGTGGTGGTGTTCACGTTCCGGGACCGCCTGGACTACGACTTGCAGGAACACGTGGCCCGACGTCCGGAGCTGACCAGCATCTTGGGAGATGCGGGTGGCACCATGCTTCCGGTCAACACTAAGGCTTCAGGAAGTGAAAGGGAGGAGGCGGCGATGATTCTCCTGTCCTGTATTGACCAGCAAGGTGAGCAGGTGGGGAGAGGCGACCACGACCTTATGGGGCTGAGTATTGCCGTTTTCAGTAGATAATGATGACTGCTTAGTTTTAACCCTGCCCTACAGTGGTGTCAGGCTTTTAGACCTGTAGTCATGTGAACATGAGCACACTTAATCATTTCCCTCAGCCACAACGGTCCTGCATTGTCACCTGTAATCAAAGATGAAAGAGGAGACCAGCCTACCCTTGGTATTGCTTAGGTTCTGTTGAGTATGTCAGATGCGTTCTCGTACGGCTGCATGATTTGGAGTCCGATCAATCCATCCGCGCTCCGCTCCACCTTGCAGTGATTGTCAAGAACACAAAGCGACACCAGACACGTGGACTGAGTCGACGGAGAGATTTTCGGCGTAGACAATGGCGTTTTTGTCGTAGTCGTCCTTCTAGAATTGGACAATAGCTCTGTGTAATGCAGTTCTACTCATTGTTAGATTAGCCAGATGGAAGGCAAGCGCTTTCATTTACTCTGAAGTTCTAGCATCCCTACATGACTGAAACACCCTTGGTGACACAATGAACAGCGATCATGTGCCTGTTTTCAGTGAAAATCTTATGCAGGCAATGCCACAGTGGCGTCACAGTTTTCTAAGGTGCTGGTGTTGAGCAGATAGGCTCGGCTTATTTCTCCCCTGTCTATACATACACAGTCACACACACACACACACACACACACACACACACACACACACACACCACACACGCACACGCACACGCCACACACACACCACACACGCACACGCACACACACACACACACATTACACACACACACACACACACACACACACACACACACACACACACACACACACACATTACAAACACACACACTCATACACACACACACACACACACACACACACACACACACACACACACACCACACACACCCTAATATCACGAATAGTGGATAAACGTTAAATGAAGGACCACACACACACACACACACACACACACACACACACACACACACACACACAACACACAGCTTGGGGGAAGTGGAGAGGGAGAGGCGGGAAGCCATATCCCTGCAGTGCGCATGATGAAGGGGAAACATGATCTGTGTCTCTTCTCAGCAGGAGAGGGATGCAGACGGGCGAATGCATCGGTGACCTTAGGACGACCAGCCGCTTCAAAGGTCAGTGTCCACTACACAGGGCCTTCTCCGCTATTGTTTTGGTCATTTTGTAGGCAGGGGTTTGTCTTACTCCTGTGGTCGTGTGATGAACTGGGGTTCCTTGACGTCTTCGGTTATTTCAAAGACTGCGTGTCCTTGACTTCTTTTTTTATACACTTTTGTTTGTTTGTGGTTTTGCTGTCCCATCTTCTGTGGCAACTCGATGGCACTGCGTTGCCTCCACGCTGCACATTCCGTCCCTTCATACACAGGCACAGCCTGACCCGCCCGCCACAGCCCGGCACCGGCGATCCACAGGGAGCAGTCGGTGACAAGTCTCATCAGGCAACCCACCAGAGGAGACACTGCACTGCTGCCGAGTCACTTCGGCGTTGTTCAGTGGCGCGTGTGCTGATCCAACATACGCAGTACACAACCTACTACGCCATCTACTGACAACAATCACTGCTTTGTCGCGGAGCCAACGTGAGTGAGCTTTTCGTCCAGAGGGCGCCACCACGTCCGTCCAACGACAGTCCCTGTGAATGTGACAATACTGGTGACCCCGACCAAACCAAACCAATGCCGTAGACGTTAGCGAGGACATCGAGAGCAGGGCATGAAGGCCACAGGATATGAGACTTTCTTTTTAAAATGCTGATGGGTGATGATGATGAAGATGACGCTAGGAATATCCACACTGGACTGAAGCTGATGGGTGAGGATGATGAAGATGACGCTAGGAATATCCACACTGGACTGAAGCTGATGGGTGAGGATGATGGAGATGACGCTAGGAATATCCATACTGGACTGAAGCTGATGGGTGAGGGTGATGGAGATGACGCTAGGAATATCCATAGTGGACTGAAGCTGATGATAGAGGATGATGAAGATGACGCTAGGAATATCCATACTGGACTGAAGCTGATGGGTGAAGATGATGAAGATGACGCTAGGAATATCCATACTGGACTGAAGCTGATGATAGAGGATGATGAAGATGACGCTAGGAATATCCATAGTGGACTGAAGCTGATGGGTGAAGATGATGAAGATGGACGCTAGGAATATCCATACTGGATGAAGCTGATGATAGAGGATGATGAAGATGGGCGCTAGGAATATCCATACTGGACTGAAGCTGATGATAGAGGATGATGAAGATGACGCTAGGAATATCCATACTGAACTGAAGCTGATGATAGAAGAGGATGAAGATGACGCTAGGAATATCCATACTGAACTGAAGTGATGATAGAAGAGGATGAAGATGACGTAGGAATATCCATAGTGAACTGAAGTTGATGATAGAAGATGATGAAGATGACGCTAGGAATATCCCTAGTGGACTGAAGCTGATGATAGAGGATGATGAAGATGACGCTAGGAATATCCATAGTGGTCTGAAGCTGATGGGTGAGGAAGATGAAGATGACGCTAGGAATATCCATTGTGGACTGAATCTGATGGGTGAAGATGATGAAGACGACGCTAGGAATATTCATAGTGGACTGAAGCTGATGGGT
This sequence comes from Conus ventricosus, assembly GCA_018398815.1. Classification (NCBI taxonomy): domain Eukaryota; kingdom Metazoa; phylum Mollusca; class Gastropoda; order Neogastropoda; family Conidae; genus Conus; species Conus ventricosus. The sequence goes on along the minus strand of CM031628.1, from coordinate 45,771,815 downwards.
GATGATGATGAAGATGACGCTAGGAATATCCATAGTGGATTGAAGCTGATGATAGAGGGATGAAGATGACGCTAGGAATATCCATAGTGGATTGAAGCTGATGATAGAGGATGATGAAGAGGACGCTAGGAATATCCATAGTGGACTGAAGCTGATGATAGAGGATGATGAAGAGGACGCTAGGAATATCCATACTGGACTGAAGCTGCATGACGGGGCTGTACTCTTCGCTTGCTTCATGATCTGTCCGGCATCTCCAGGCCCGGGGATGAACGACATG
>CM031628.1:45757829-45770535 GCA_018398815.1 Conus ventricosus | reverse complement strand
TGACTTCTCCCAGAACCCCCCCTCCATCCCCCCCCCCCCTTCATTTCACTCCACTTGTTGACCTTCTCCAGACCTAGCCCCCCCCTTCTTTCACCCCCCTTCAACCCCCCCCCCCCCCTTCTTTCCTCCACTTGTTGACCTTCTCCCAGACCTATGCCCCCCACCCCTTTCATTTCACCCCACTTGTTGACCTTCTCCAGACCTATGCCCCCCCCCTTCTTTTTCATCCACTTGTTGACCTTCTCCCAACCATCCCCCCCCCTTCATTTCACTCCACTTGTGCCTTTCTCCCAGACCTATGCCCCCCCCCCCCCCTCCTTCATTTCACTCCACTTGTTGACTTCTCCCAGACCTATGCCCCCCCCCCCTTCATTTCACTCACTGTTGACCTTCCCAACCTTGCCCCCCCTTCATTTCACTCCACTTGTTGACCTTCTCCAGACCTATGCCCCCCCCCCCTCCGCCCTTCATTTCACTCCACTTGTTGACTTTCTCCCAGACCTATGCCCCCCCCCCCCTTCATTTCACTCCACTTGTTGACCTTCTTCCAGACCAATGTACCCCCCCCTACCCTCTTCATTTCACTCCACTTGTTGACCTTCTCCCAGACCAATGTCCCCCCCCCCCACCTCTCCTTCATTTCACTCCACTTGTTGACCTTCTCCCTCACCATCCCCAGGTAGTCGACACCCAGAGTTGCCGCTCAGGGACTCCTACGAACAACGGCGACAGATTGAAGAGTGGAAGAGGATGACGTCACCGCACCCTGTCGTCATCCCCTTGTGATCCGTTGTGACGTCAGGTTCGTGTCAGAGGAGTTCACCATCATACCAGGACCTCAAGCGCCTGTGGTCCCAGACCAAAGCCAACGGCCATGAACCTGCTGGTGGTGGTGTTCACGTTCCGGGACCACCTGGACTACAACTTGCAGGAACATGTGCCCGACATCCGGAGCTGACCAGCATCTTGGAAGATGCTGGAACACCATGCTTGCGGTCAACACTAAGGCTTCAGGAAGTGAAAGGGAGGAGGTGGTGATGAGGCTTCTGTCCTGTATTGACCAGCAAGGTGAGCAGGTGGGGAGAGGCGACCACAACCTTATGGGGCTGAGTATTGCCGTTTTCAGTGGATAATGATGACTGCTTATTTTTAACCCTGTCGTACAGCGGTGTCAGGCTTTTAGACCTGTAGTCATGTGAACATGACACCTTAATCATTTCCCTTAGCCACAACGGTCCTGCATTTTCACCTGTAATCAAGGATGAAAGAGGAGACCAGCCTACCCTTGGTATTGCTTAGGTTCTGTTGAGTATGTCAGATGCGTTCTCAACGCCTGCATGATTTGGAGTCCGATCAATCCATCCGTGCTCCGCTCACCTTGCAGTGATTGTCAAGAACACAAAGCGACACCAGAAACGTGGACTGAGTCGACGAAGAGATTTTCGGCGTAGACAATGGCGCTTTTGTCGTAGTCGTCCTTCTAGAATTGGACATAGCTCTGTGTAATGCAGTTCTACTCATTGTTAGCTAAGCCAGGCAGAAGAAGCGCTTTCATTTACTCTGAAGTTCTAGCATCCCCACATGACTGAAACACCCTTGGTGACACAATGAACAGCGATCATGTGCCTGTTTTCAGTGAAAGTCTTATGCAGGCAATGCCACAGTGGCCGTCACAGTTCTAAGGTGCTGGTTTGAGCAGATAGGCTCGCTTATTTCTCCCCCTGTCTTATGCATACACAGCACACCACACATCACACAGACTGGCACTCACACACACTCACACATCCACACACACACTACCCCACACACACACACACACACACACACACACACACACACACCACGCACACGCACACACACACACCCCACACACACACACACGCGCGCACACACACACACACACACACCACACACACACACACACACACACACACACACCACCACCACACCGCACACCACACACACACACACACACACACACACACACGCGCCCCCACACACACACACACACACACACAACACACACACACACACACACACACATTACATACCCCGCCCCACACACCACACACACACACACACACACACACACCACACACACACACACCAACACACACCACATACACCACACCACACCACACACATCAACCCCACACACACACACACACACACACAACGGCACACACACCACACAAGCAACACACACACACACACACAAGCTTGGGGGAGTAGAGAGGGAGAGGCGGGAAGCCATATCCTGCGTGCACAGATGAAGGGGAAACAGATCTGGTGTCTCTTTCGCAGGAGAGGATGCAGACAGGCGAATGCCTGGGGACCTGGGACGACCAGCCGCTTCAAAGGCCAGTGTCCACTACACTGGGCCTTCTCCACTGTTGTTTTGGTCATTTTGTAGGCAGGGGTTTGTCTTACTCCTGTGGTCGTGTGATGAACTGGGGTTCCTTGACGTCTTCGGTTATTTCAAAGACTGCGTGTCCTTGACTTCTTTTTTATACACTTTTTGTTTGTTTGTGGTTTTGCTGTCCCATCTTCTGTGGCAACTCGATGGCACTGCGTTGCCTCCAAGCTGCACATTCCGTCCCTTCATACACAGGCACAGCCTGACCCGCCCGCCACAGCCCCGGCACCGGCGATCCACAGGGAGCAGTCGGTGACAAGTCATCAAGAGGCAACCCACCAGAGGAGACGCTGCATTGCTGCCCAGTCACTTCGGCGTTGTTCAGTGGCGCGTGTTCTGATCCAACATACGCAGTACACAACCTACAACGCTATCTACTGACAACAATCACTGCTTTGTCAACGCCATTCCACATGACCAACCACATCCTCAACGGTCTGTTGTCATCGGAGCCAATCATGAGTGAGCTTTTCGTCGAGAGCGGCAGAAGCCACCAGTGTATGAGACTTTTCCTTTTAAATGGATGGATGAGATATGAGATGCGCCAAATCAACCAATGCTAGATAGCGAGGGTACATGATGAAGACGTGGAATCAAGGACAACATGGGTAATGATGAGACTATTCCTTTTAAATGCTGATGATGAGGATGATGAAGATGACGCTAGGAATATCCATACTGACTGAAGCTGATGGTGAGGATGATGAAGATGACGCTAGGAATATCCACACTGGACTGAAGCTGATGGGTGAGGATGATGGAGATGACGCTAGGAATATCCATGCTGGACTGAAGCTGATGATAGAGGATGATGAAGATGATGCTAGGAATATCCATACTGTACTGAAGCTGATGATAGAGGATGATGAAGATGACGCTAGGAATATCCATAGTGGACTGAAGCTGATGATAGAGGGTGATGAAGATGACGCTAGGAATATCCATAGTGGACTGAAGCTGATGATAGAGGATGATGAAGATGATGCTAGGAATATCCATACTGTACTGAAGCTGATGATAGAGGATGATGAAGATGACGCTGGGAATATCCATAGTGGACTGAAGCTGATGATAGAGGATGATGAAGATGACGCTAGGAATATCCATAGTGGACTGAAGCTGATGATAGAGGATGATGAAGATGATGCTAGGAATATCCATACTGTACTGAAGCTGATGATAGAGGATGATGAAGATGACGCTAGGAATATCCATAGTGGACTGAAGCTGATGATAGAGGATGATGAAGGTGACGCTAGGAATATCCATAGTGGACTGAAGCTGATGATAGAGGATGATGAAGATGACGCTAGGAATATCCATAGTGGACTGACGCTGATGATAGCGGATGATGAAGATGACGCTAGGAATATCCATAGTGGACTGAAGCTGATGATAGAGGAAGATGAAGATGACGCTAGGAATATCCACAGTGGACTGAAGCTGATGGTAGAGGATGATGAAGATGACGTTAGGAATATCCATAGTGGACTGAAGCTGATAGGTGAGGATGATGAAGATGACGCTAGGAATATCCATAGTGGACTGAAGCTGATGGGTAAGAAGATGAATATGACGCTAGGAATATCCATAGTGGACTGAAGCTGATGATAGAGGATGATGAAGATGACGCTAGGAATATCCATAGTGGACTGAAGCTGATGGGTGAGGATGATGAAGACGACGCTAGGAATATCCATAGTGGACTGAAGCTGATGATAGAGGATGATGAAGTGGACGCTAGGAATATCCATAGTGGACTGAAGCTGCATGACGGGGCTGTACTCTTCGCTTGCTTTCATGATCTGTCCCGGCATCATCCGGGCCCGAGAGATGCAGACACATGACATTGGAGCAACACCCTCAGAGAAGCATTTGGGTCCCTCACCTCTTGCTTCCAATGTTGCTGTCCCTTTCAGTTCCTCCACTGACTGCTCTGATGTTGGTCTTCGTCCTTCTGGTCGGCCCTCTGCTGCCCCTTATGAGGAGGTCCCGTTCAGTCCTTGTGGACTGTCTGCTGCCCCTTATGAGGAGGTCCCATTCAGTCCTTGTGGACTGTCTGATGCCCCTTACGATGAGGTCCATTCAGTCCTTGTGGACTGTCTGATGCCCCTTATGATGAAGTCAATTCAGTCCTTGTGGACTGTCTGATGCCCCTTATGATGAGGTCCCGTTCAGTCCTTGTGGACTGTCTGATGCCCCTTATGATGAGGTCCATTCAGTCCTTGTGGACTGTCTGATGCCCCTTATGATGAAGTCCATTCGGTCCTTGTGGACTGTCTGATGCCCCTTATGATGAAGTCCATTCAGTCCTTGTGGACTGTCTGATGCCCCTTATGATGAAGTCCATTTTAGTCCTTGTGGACTGTCTGATGCCCCTTATGATGAAGTCCCATTCGGTCCTTGTGGACTGTCTGATGCCCCTTATGATGAGGTCCCGTTCAGTCCTTGTGGACTGTCTGATGCCCTTATGATGAGGTCCATTCAGTCCTTGTGGACTGTCTGATGCCCCTTATGATGAAGTCCATTCGGTCCTTGTGGACTGTCTGATGCCCCTTATGATGAAGTCCATTCAGTCCTTGTGGACTGTCTGATGCCCCTTATGATGAAGTCCATTCAGTCCTTGTGGACTGTCTGATGCCCCTTATGATGAAGTCCCATTCGGTCCTTGTGGACTGTCTGATGCCCCTTATGATGAAGTCCCATTCGGTCCTTGTGGACTGTCTGATGCCCCTTATGATGAAGTCCCATTCGGTCCTTGTGGACTGTCTGATGCCCCTTATGATGAAGTCCCTTTCGGTCCTTGCACGCCTTGCTCCGTATCATGTTGCAGTATCTTGTGGTCCTGTCTGTGGGTTGCTTCACCCCAGCTCTCCATTCTCCACACACCACGGTCTGTCAGTCTCCACACACCACGGTCTGTCAGTCTCCACACACCACGGTCTCTTTCAGTCTTGAAGTCAGTGCCACTGTCTTTTGTTCCTTTACTCGCTTACGCACTCAGTCCCCCCCCCCCCCCATTCCCCACAACATAAACACATAATCTCCCCATATACATATATATATATATATATATATATATATATATATATATATATATATATATATATATTGATATGTATGTGAGTATGTGTAGCTATCTATTTAGCTCGCTAGTTGGGTGTACATATGAACATATGCTTCTGCTGCTAATACTGCTGGTGATGAAGCCGACATTTGCTACCACTTCCACTGTTACGGTCGCTACCTCTACTGCTACTTCTACTTTTATGCTGCAGCTGCTGCTGCTACTATACGTCTTCTAGCTACTACTACTACTGCTGCTGCCGCTGCTAAAACTTCTGCTGCTGTGGCAGCTGCTGCTGCTCCTATTTTTCTACTACTGCTTCTGCTGCTGCCGCTGCTATCATCATTGACTTTGTCACAAAGATCACTCCGTCCTCCTCCTCATTGTTGTGACAGATGTGCTAATGCATTATATAACAGAAGGTGTCTTTCTTTGCAGTTCGACTATACTGGAGAACCTGTCGAGCAGTTGAAACGATTTCTCCCGTGTTGTGCTGTGAAGGAAAACCAGTCACCTGACCTTCCTCTTGCCCGCTGAAGCGCGGGTTTCACGTGCTGTCATTGTGTGCTAGTCGGAAGGAGGACAGTTTACATTGTTGTCAATAGCACTTTGGACTTCTTGGTTAATATTACAGCTGTTTTTTTTTCTCTCCAGTTTGATTTAGGTTTTTTCGTTTGTGCTTTTTGCCTGAACGTCATTTCGGAAGATCGTGGCAAGGAAAAACAAACCGTTCACTAAAAGTAATTGGTTGTAAAAGATGTTTAGATACTCACGTTCTGATATGACCGGATTTTGTTTTACTCTTTTTTTATGACACATTTACTACGTGCGGGGGTTTATTGTCGAAACACACACCATAGCTTTAGTGCCGAGACTGCCCTTCGAGGCACATCAAGCAGGAAGTGTTGGCTGTAAAACAGAAAAGCAAAACATGGCATGAAAGCCAACGAAGCAGCGAACTGACGTGGACTGCTGGCAATGAGGATGTGTGGAAATGACGGTTAAAGATGATGGACAGTTCTAAAGACAGCTGTAGTTAGCACATACTAATGGTGATGTGTGGAGATGACGGATAAAGATAATGGACAGTACTGAAGACAGCTGTAATTAGTGTATACTAATGGTAGTTTCGCTGCAAGGAGTCAGAGAAGATGAAAAGAATATTGTATATAATTTCGCAAGATATGACATCATATGCTTGAATAGCATCAGAAATGGGTGATTCTAGAGGGAAAAAACTGAAAAAATGTGTGTAAAATGCGCGCGTCCACACGCACACACACACACACACACACACACCACACACACACACACAACACACACAACACACACACACACACGTGTGTTTGTATGCGCACGTGCGCGCGCGCATGTGTGTGTGTGCCTCTGTGTGTGTGTGTGTGTGTGTGGGGTGTATCTTGAGGAATTGTTTTTTTTCCCATGATTGTTACGATGATAAACACTTGGTGTTTTAAAGACACTTGACTGGACATAGAAAGCTGACCTACATGAAGGGCGAGGTGGGTTCAGATCTGTCGTTGAACACAGCCAGGTAGACGGGAGATGGACTCTGGCAGCATGGTCAAAGTCTGTACTGGCAACAACACATTGGCGATTCAATCCTGACATGACCGTTAAAACGTATCCCGAAATGAAAACGTGACTTTCTACTGCGACGGAACTCGGAAATTCGTCTCTCTGATAGAGGTCAGCATCATGGTGTACTGGTGATGGAACTCACAGAGTCGTCTCTCTGATAGAGGTCAGCATCATGGTGTACTGGTGTATGGAACTCACAGAGTCGTCTCTCTGATAGAGGTCACATCATGGTGTATGGAACTCACAGAGTCGTCTCTCTGATAGAGGTCAACATCATGGTGTACTGGTGTATGGAACTCACAGAGTCGTCTCTCTGATAGAGGTCAGCATCATGGTGTACTGGTGTATGGAACTCACAGAGTCGTCTCTCTGATAGAGGTCAACATCATGGTGTACTGGTGATGGAACTCACAGAGTCGTCTCTCTGATAGAGGTCAGCATCATGGTGTACTGGTGTATGGAACTCACAGAGTCGTCTCTCTGATAGAGGTCAGCATCATGGTGTATGGAACTCCACAGAGGATCTCGTCTCTCTGACAGACGGTCAGCATCATGGTGTACTGGTGTATGGAACTCACAGAGTCGTCTCTCTGATAGAGGTCAGCATCATGGTGTACTGGTGTATGGAACTCACAGAGTCGTCTCTCTGATAGAGGTCAGCATCATGGTGTATGGAACTCACAGAGTCGTCTCTCTGATAGAGGTCAGCATCATGGTGTATGGAACTCACAGAGTCGTCTCTCTGACAGACGGTCAGCATCATGGTGTATGGAACTCACAGAGTCGTCTCTCTGACAGACGGTCAGCATCATGGTGTATGGAACTCACAGAGTCGTCTCTCTGACAGACGGTCAGCATCATGGTGTATGGAACTCACTCTCTGACAGACGGTCAGCATCATGGTGTATAGAACTCACAGAGTCGTCTCTCTGATAGAGGTCAGCATCATGGTGTATGGAACTCACAGAGTCGTCTCTCTGATAGAGGTCAGCATCATGGTGTATGGAACTCACAGAGTCGTCTCTCTGATAGAGGTCAGCATCATGGTGTATGGAACTCACAGAGTCGTCTCTCTGATAGAGGTCAGCATCATGGTGTATGGAACTCACAGAGTCGTCTCTCTGACAGACGGTCAGCATCATGGTGTACTGGTGTATGGAAACGAAGTGTGAGGCCATAGAGTGGGTAAGGTCATCAACAGGTTTACGATGGTTTAGAACGGTATATTCCCTCAAAATTCTTTGGGTTCTCTTGTAAGCATCCTGAACGGTGATTAACTGTCATACGCCAACAACAAATCCAGTTCAGGTGGAACAGCTACGTAAAAGCTCAAACGACAGAGTTGGTCTGTTTATAGTTAGAACAGAAGCACGGCTCAGCGGGTGATTCAGTGCTTGGTGTGCTCCAAGGGTGCCTCTGTCCTTTGGGCTTAAGCCTTCAGTGTGTCATACCATGTGACAGGCCGCGGGTGATTCAGTACTTGGTGTGCTCCAAGGGTGCCTCTGTCCTTTGGGCTTAAGCCTTCAGTGTGTCATACCATGTGACAGGCCGCCTGGCCCACGTCCAGCATTCATTCATGCAGTGCATAGTTGTTTGATCATCAAAAACAAGTTTTCATCACTTGGTCGGTGACAACATGGCGGCTACCCCAACCGACCAGCGCGCGCTCAAGTTGTGGGCTGTGCGCGTTGTTGCAGATATAATGTACCGCTCCTCATGAACGATTGTGACGTGTTGCCAAGTGTAACAGTTTGACGTTGTCAGCGAATGCTTGCTCGCACTCCAGATTTGCGGAAGAGTTTAGATGAGTTGGCGATTGCGACTCCGTTCCCCGCTTGTCCGGACTGTCAAGCAGCTGACGGAATGTAACTGAAGGGTTGACGGTTAGCTTCATCCATACCCCCGTGCCCCCAATTCTTAGGTGTTGCACTCCTCAGATTGTCTACAAAGTAAAGGGTTGACGGTTAGCTTCATCCATACCAGCCCGTACCCCCACCTCTTAGATGTTGCACTGCTCAGACTGTCTACAAAGTTTCCTTGTAGTTTGCGCCGACTCCTTCTCTTGCATGCCACCATACAGATAATAATCGATGTCCAGACCAACGTGAATAAAGATAATAATCGATGTCCAGACCAACGTGAATAAAGATAATAATCGATGTCCAGACCAATGTGAATAAAGATAATAATCGATGTCCAGACCAACGTGAATAAAGATAATAATCGATGTCCAGACCAATGTGAATAAAGATAATAATCGATGTCCAGACCAACGTGAATGAAGATAATAATCGATGTCCAGACCAACGTGAATAAAGATAATAATCGATGTCCAGACCAATGTGAATAAAGATTTTGTCAAAAGATTTGAATCCTTTTAATTTTTTTTTTTCTGATGATACATAGCAATCATTCATCGCTGATAGATTATGCTTTTTAATAGAAAAATAAATAGAAGTGGCTACTTTGGTTAGAATTATGCATCTTTTGCTCTCTTTTGTTCATTCTTTTAAAACATTGTGGTGGGTTTGCATTCGTTTTGCCCATAGTATTGAGAATACACTCCGTGCAACTTTTCTTACTTTACAAGTTTGATTGGTGATACGCTAATGATTTTTGGTCTGTGTTGGATGTAAAATAAATGATTTTGCTGACTTTGCTGTGACTGCACTCGCCATATGTAAATATCATGAACATGTTGTTATGATGACGTAAGCGGTAAGTGTGTGTGTGCGTGTGTGTGTGTGTGTGTGTGTGTGTGTGTGTGTGTGTGTGTGTGTGTGTGTGTGTGTGTGTGTGTGTGTGTGAGGACCAGCAAGTGATAACTGTTTCGCATTGTGAAGATCATGTCAGGCATCTGATGCTGGATCCTGCTCTCCTGCTGGCGAGAAGCGCTTCAGAACCAGCAGAAACCAAACTCTCCCAAATCAATGAACTGTACATCAGCAGAAACCAGCCTCTCCCAAATCAAGGACGGTACATTTGAAGTGTTCCCAGAAAACAAACGTGCTCTCAGTGCACGGGGGAAAATGAGAACTTTAAAATAATAACACAGCAGTGGAAATGTAAACTACGCTGCCTATCGGGACCAGTAACTAGAAATGAAAATCCACAAGGATTAGAGGTCACACAATAATGCAGATATAAACCTCTGGACGCCACACCACAAGCTAAAATGGTTCAAGGCTGATGCAGAATAACCACGGATAGAAACGGTGATTAAAAAAAACAAACAATCTCAGCCCAAATACCGCCAATTTCCGAATAGGGAGTGGAGCAAACAGAACAAACTTGTCCCAGTAAACAAGTGGGGTATGTTTTGCTCCCCACTTGTTTACTGTTTATCGTTTACTGTTCCCTACCTCATTTCATTTCCGATTAAACTTGTCCCAGTCAAGATACAAAACTTTCCAAGACAGGCTGGCATATCGACGGAAGCGGGAATGAGACGTAATCCTTCCCCAGTGTGTGCTGTGTTAGTTTTATGATTACTCCAAAGATGACGTCAGCAGGGCCAGCATACAAAGCAGTCACACACACACACAACACACACACACACACACACACACACACACACACACACACACACACACACACACACACACACATTGTCACTTATGACATCAAGTACATCACATATTGAGCACAGTTTCACAGTTTCGTTTGTGGGATCAGCGTGATGTTTTAAGTCAGAATTCACCGGAAAGAAAAACAACTGAATAATAATCTAACTCTCGGAAAACCACTGACGCATCGATCCCAATAAGTGTTGTTTTAATCAACTTTTGAACCAATAAATACAAATTACTTTATCACAGTTCCGGTCTTTTTTTTTTTTTTGAATGTGTCGTCAGCAAAATTTGTGGATGTGTGTGTGTGTGTGTGTGTGTGTGTGTGTGTGTGTGTGTGTGTGTGTGTGTGTGACAACACGTTGTTAGCATGCATTGAAACGAACCTTTGTTATAATAGAAATGTTCTGCTCTTCCCTGCATGAAGTATGCCCAATTCATTTATGTTGTAGCCAATGTACAAATAAGGTTTCGGTTATATGGGTTCTTGCAATTTCTTTAAACATGTCAACACGTACAACTGTAGGCACACACACACACACACACACACACACACCACACACACACACACACACACACACACACACACACACACACACACACACACACACGCCAAACGCACACACGGTAATGCTGCCAGATTATCTTCTTCATGCCTTACTCCCTGATTGCACTGACACTAATTAGTTCTCTTTTTTTTTGCGTGGTGTAAGCTGCTCTTGTATTTGTCAATAAAGCAACAATACAATTCACAATGCCTCCCTGTGTGTGTTTCCTGTGTCTGTGTGTGCGTGCGTGCGTGCGTGCGTGTGTGTGGTGTGTGTGTGGTGTGTGTGTGTGTGTGTGTGTGTGTGTGTGTGTGTGTGGTGTGTGTGTGTGTGTGTTTCGTTCGTTCTTTAATTTAATGGCTATCCACTTTACAGTGATCTTAGACAAAAACAAGAGACAAACGAACAGGCATACAAACAAACAAGACAAAACAGAAAAACACATGTAAAAAGGGCCGGTGTGTGTATATCGGGGGGGGGGGGGGGGGGGGGGGGGGGGGGGGGGGGGGGGGGGGGGGGGGGGGCATACATGTGTGTGTTGTTTTATAAATGTCATTAAAAGTGTATGGAGTGTGGAGGTAGTGTAGTATACTAATCTTTGCATGCATAGTCTATTTAATCAATGAGATACCAGTAAGTGACTATCACTTTAACCCCATTCTAATCTACCGGCATAACGGTAAACTGCTTTAGCCTGGATTCATATCTGAACATTTTTAAAGAAACAAAACATTTTTAACCATTGAAATAATTAGAAAATAAATCAAACAAATAACTCGAGAATCAAAGTAAATATCCAACTGGACTCTTAACAATTGCCCTAACAACTTCTACAGCCTTCGCTTCGTTCCCAAAAATGTCCCAAAAATTCGCGATTGATGGGTTCAAACTTAATAACCAAGTGGGTAAATATTTTTTAGTATTTCTGCAAAGGAAGATGACATGGAATAGTGTAATATTTTGGCCACAAATGCAAGTGACATTTTTACAATATTTTGTTTTGTACGCATCAAGTCTGAATCTAAATATCAGACTCTTCAAAAGTCGTTCCTGGTGGAGATTGTGTCCCGTTTTATATTTTACAAGCTTCTTAAAGAATTTTCCCTTGTTGTCCTTTATTATGTTTGGACACTCTTTTTGTCTTCCTATCACCGACTCCCATGATGCTTTACCTAAAAGGCTGTAATTTTCATACAAGGATAAAGGAATATTTATTTTTGTAAAGATCTTTTCCTTAGCTGCTCCATTTTTGGCTAACCGATCAACCCTTTCATTTGCTGCTAAACCACAATGTGATGGAATCCAACAAAAGTCAATAGAAGAACCACGTAAAGACAAAAAATTAATTAAATGGTATATCTCAGATATCATTTCTCCTCTCACTCTTGTATGAGAATATTTTAAAGCTTGTAAGACAGATTTTGAATCGACACAAAATAATATTTGAAATATGGAATATGGAAAACTAAGAAGATAGTTCAGTTCCATAATAATGGCAATTAGCTCT
>CM031628.1:45740329-45745329 GCA_018398815.1 Conus ventricosus | reverse complement strand
ATATCGTTGGAGTCAAGTCACCCAAGCCTTAAAAGAATTCTATAGATATGTTTTAAAACAAACAACCAAAGACAAAAAACACAAAACACAAACGAACACACAACGAAATATCTAAAATAGCACTGGTGATACTAACCAAAAATGTGCACGAGAAGAAGAAGAATGAAGAAAGAGAAGAAGAAGAAAGAAGAAGAAGAAAGAAAGAAGAAGAAGAAGAAGAAAATAGAAAAGAAGAAGAAGAGAAGAAGAAGAAGAAGAATGAGAGAAGAAGAAGAAGAAGAAGAAGAAGAAGAGAAGAAGAAGAAGAAGAGAGAAGAAGAAGAAGAAGAGAAGAAGAAGAAGAAGAAGAAGAAGAAGAGAGAGAGAGAGAGAGAGAGAGAGAGAGAGAGAGAGAGAGAGAGAGAGAGAGAGAGAGAGAGGAGAGAGAGAGAGAGAGAGAGAGAGAGAGAGAGAGAGAGAGAGAGAGAGAGAGAGAGAGAGAGAGAGGGGGGGGGTTTGGGGGAGAACGACAACTCCGAGGACATGAGAAAGAGAAAAAAAGAAGAGTACACGAAGAAACAAAAGAGATGAAAAATCAAAATGAAAAAAAAACAAAACAAAAAAAACAAACCCAGCTGCAAACAAAATCAAACAACGGTGAAAAACCAACCAATCAACCAACTAACCAACCAACCAACCGTCAAATGCCAATCTGGAAATCACCTTGGTGAAGCGAGCATCACAGCGCAGCACCAGAAGAATGATGTGTGGACCCGGATGGACGGCCGTGATGCTGCCTCCCACCTCCTCCATCACTTCCTCCTTGTCCCTGTGTGTGTCACACAGTCCCGGGGTATCCACCACCTGCAGCACAGCTAAGAGAGTCATCGCCACCAAGAGGAGATGGAAAGGAGAGGATGGTGGGATATGATAAGGAAGGAGGGGGGGGGGGGGGGGGGGCGGGGGTGGAGGGAGAAGAGATTGAGGAAGAAAAAAGAGAAAATGATGTTGAAAATGGGGAGAGAAGAAGAAGAAGAAGAAGAAGAAGAAGAAGAAGGATGATGATGATGATGATAATGATGACGATGATGATGATGATGATGATGATGATGATGATGATGATGATGATGATAATGACGATGATGATGATGATGATGATGATGATGATGATGATGATGATGATGATGATGGATGAGGAGGAGGAGGAGGAGGAGGAGGAGGAGGAGGAGGAGGAGGAAGAGGAGGTAGAGAAGTAGGAGAAGCAGGAGAAGGAGTGGGAGGAGGGGGGAGTAGGGGGAGGAGGTGGAGGAGGGGGGAGGCATAGGAGTAGGAGGAGGAGGAGAAGAAGACGAAGAAGGAGTAGGAGGAGGAGGAGGAGGAGGAAGATCAGGAGGGTGAGGAGGGGAAGGAGGAGGAGGAGGGAGGAGGAGGAGGAGGAGGAGGAGGAGGAGGAGGAGGAGGACGAACAAGAAGAAGAAGAAAAGCAAGGACGAGAAGAACGAGAAAGATATCAGAGGATGTATTTTTCGGCATAAGTGTATTTTTACAAAACTATTTCTAAGAACACTTGTGGTCACGTGATAGAAGTCGTCAAAGACTGCATTTCTTAGGACAGGTGAAGGTTCCTGAATAAAGGTACCAAAGACTGCGTTTCCGAGGACAGGTGAGGTCAATGAATAGAAGGTATTAAAGATTGTATTTCCCAGGACAGGTGAGGTCAATGAATACTAAGTATTAAAGATTGTATTTCTCAGGATACAGGTGATGTCACTTGATACCCGGTATTAAACATTGTATATCCCAGGACAAATGCATAACAATACAACGTATTAAAAATTGTATTTCTTAGGACAGATGTGGTCACTTTATAAAAGATATTAAAGACTGTATTTCCCAGGACAGATGTGGTCACTTTATCATAGAAGATATTAAAGACTGTATTTCTCAGGACAGATGTGGTCACTTTCTTATAGAACATATTAAAGACTATTTCACAGGACAGATGTGGTCACTTTATCATAGAAGATATCAAAGACTATTTCACAGGAAAGTTGTGGTCACTTTATCATAGAAGATATTAAAGACTATTTCACAGGACAGATGTGGTCACTTTATCATAGAAGATATCAAAGACTGCATTTCACAGGACAGATGTGGTCAATTATAGAAGATATCAAAGACTGTATTTCACAGGACAGATGTGGTCACTTTATCATAGAAGATATTAAGACTATTTCACAGGACAGATGTGGTCACTTTATCATAGAAGATATCAAAGACTGCATTTCCGGGACAGATGTTGTCACTTTATTGTAGAATATAGACTATCAAGACAGATGTTCACATTTGAACAAGATGTAGGTCACTGTGTACTTTATTAAAAGATATCAAAGACTGTATTGTTCAGGACAGATGTGGTCACTTTATTATAAAGATATCAAGACAGTATTCACAGGACAGAGTGGTCATTTTATTATAGAAGATATCATAGACTATTTCACAGGACATATGTGGTCACTTTATTATAGAAGATATCATAGACTATTTCACAGGATGATGTGGTCACTTTATTATAGAAGATATCATAGACTGTGTTTCACAGGATGATGTGTCACTTTATTATAGAAGATATCATAGACTGTATTCACAGGATAGATGTGGTCACTTTATTATAGAAGATATCAAAGACTGTATATTCAGGACAGATGTGGTCACTTTATTATAGAAGATATCAAAGACTGTATTTTCAGGACAGATGTGGTCACTTTTATTATAAAGATATCAAAGACGTATTTCACAGGACAGAGTGGTCATTTATTATAGAAGATATCATAGACTATTTCACAGGACATATGTGGTCACTATATTATAGAAGATATCATAGACTTGTTCACAGGGATGTGGTCACTTTATTATAGAAGATATCATAGACTGTATTTCACAGGATGGATGTGTCACTTTATTATAGAAGATATCAAAGACTGTATTCACAGGACAGATGTGGTCACTTTATTATAGAAGATATCAAAGACTGTATTTCAGGACAGATGTGGTCCTTTATTATAAAGATATCAAAGACTGTATTTTTCAGGACAGATGTGGTCATTTATTATAGAAGATATCATAAGACTGTATTTCACAGGACAGATGTGGTCATTTATTATAGAAGATAATGCATGTGTCATTATCAGGTATTTTCACAGGACAATGTGGTCACTATATTATAGAAGATATCATAGACTACTTTCCAGGACAGATGTGGTCACTTTTATACAGAAGATATCATAGACTACTTCCAGGACAGATGTGGTCACTTTATTATAGAAGATATCATAGACTATTTCCAGGACAGATGTGGTCACTTTATTACAGAAGATATCATAGACTATTTCCCAGGACAGCTGTGGTCACTTTATTATTGTAGATATCATAGACTATTTCACAGGACAGATGTGGTCACTTTATTATAGAAGATATCATAGACTATTTCCCAGGACAGATATGGTCACTTTATTATAGAAGATATCATAGACTGTTTCCCAGGACAGCTGTGGTCACTTTATTATAGAAGATATCATAGACTATTTCACAGGACAGATGTGGTCACTTTATTACAGAAGATATCACAGACTGTTTCCCAGGACAGCTGTGGTCACTTTATCTATAGAAAATATCATAGACTGTATTTCCCAGGACAGTTGTGGTCACTTTATTATAGAAGCTATCATAGACTATTTCACTGAACAGATGTGGTCACTTTATTATAGAAGATATCATAGACTGTATTTCCCAGGACAACTGTGGACACCTAATACAAGGCATCAAAGAGTGTATTTCCCAGGGCAGGTGGTGTTGGTTACTTGTGACAATGTGTCAAAAACTCTATTTTCTAGGACAGGTGGGGTTACCTGATACTATTTCCAGACAGGGGGGTTACCTGACAATATTTCCAAGGACAGGTGTGGATTACCTGACACCATGACCAGGGACGGAAGGGGGGGGATGCCTGACACTATGTCCAGGGACGGGGGGGGGGGGGGGAGGTTACCTAACACTATGTCCAGGGACAGGGGAGGGATGCCTGACACTATGTCCAGGGACGGGGGGGATGTTACTTGAAACCATGTCCAGGGACAGGGAGGGATGCCTGACACTATGTCCAGGACGGGGGGGGGGGGGGGGGGGGGGGTTACCTGACACTATGTCCAGGGACAGGGGGGTGACCTGACACTATGTCCAGGGACGGGGGGGGGGGTTACCTGAACACTATGTCCAGGGACAGGGGAGGGATGCCTGACACTATGTCCAGGGACGGGGGGGGGGGGGGGGGGGGGGGGGGGGGGGGGGTTACCTGACACTATGTCCAGGGACGGGGGAGGGGTTACCTGACACTATGTCCAGGGACGGGGGGGGTAACCTGAGACTATGTCCAGGGACAGGGGGCGGAGGGGGGGGGGGGGGGGGTTACCTGACACTATGTCCAGGGACAGTTGGGTTACCTGACACTATGTCCAGAGACAGGGGGGTTACCTGACACTATGTCCAGAGGAGGAGGGGGGGGGGGGGGGCTACCTGCACTATGTCCAGGGACAGGGGGGTTACCTGACACTATGTCCTGGGACAGGGGGTTACCTGACACTATGTCCAGAGACGGGGGGTTTACCTGACACTATGTCCACGGACAGGGGGTTGTTACCTGACACTATGTCCAGAGACGGGGGGGTTACCTGACACTATGTCCACACACGGGGGGGGGGGGGGGGGGGTTACCTGAGACTATGTCCATGGACAGGGTGGTTACCTGACACTATGTCCTGGGACAGGGGGGTTACCCTGGGGGGGCACTATGTCCAGAGGAGGGGGGGGGGGGGGGGGGGGCTACCTGACACTATGTCCAGGGACAGGGGGGTTACCTGACACTATGTCCATGGACAGGGGGGTTACCTGACACCATGTCCAGGGACAGGGCGGGTTACCTGACACTATGTCAAGGGATGGGGGGTAGGGTTACCTAGCACTAT
>CM031628.1:45725329-45735329 GCA_018398815.1 Conus ventricosus | reverse complement strand
GCATCGTACACAGTGTTCCTCAGTCTGTGACTACACATGAAGCGTACACAGTGTTACTCAGTCTGTGACTACCACATGAAGCGTACACAGTGTTCCTCAGTCTGTGACTACCACATGAAGCGTCGTACACAGCGTTACTCAGTCGGTGACTATCACATGAGGCATACACAGTGTTCCTCAGTCTGTGACTACCACATGAAGCGTCGTACACAGTGTTACTCAGTCTGTGACTACCACATGAAGCGTCGTACACAGTGTTCCTCAGTCTGTGACTACCACATGAAGCGTCGTACACAGTGTTACTCAGTCTGTGATTTACCACATGAACCGTACGCAGTGTTACTCAGTCTGTGACTACCACATGAAGCGTACACAGTGTTCCTCAGTCTGTGACTACACATGCAGCGTCGTACACAGTGTTCCTCAGTCTGTGACTACACATGAAGCGTACACAGTGTTCCTCAGTCTGTGACTACCACATGAAGCGTACACAGTGTTCCTCAGTCTGTGACTCCCACATGAAGCGTACACAGTGTTCCTCAGTCTGTGACTACCACATGAAGCGTATACAGTGTTACTCAGTCTGTGACTACCACATGAAGCATACACAGTGTTCCTCAGTCTGTGACTACCACATGAAGCGTATACAGTGTTACTCAGTCTGTGACTACCACATGAAGCATACACAGTGTTCCTCAGTCTGTGACTACCACATGAATCGTCGTACACAGTGTTACTCAGTCTGTGACTACCACATGAATCGTCGTACACAGTGTTACTCAGTCTGGCAAAGACTGGGCTAAAACTGTGAGAGAAATTTTTGCGAAACTTCTTTCAGAATTATCTGGCTGCATGTAAATGTAAATGTTGTTCATGTCGGTTGGTCTGTTCTAGATTGAATGGAACCCTTAGTGGCTGTGACAAGTATAGCTTACATGTAATACAAACAAAAAGTTACAAGAGAAAAGTGGGTATATAGTGCTTTCGTGTAGCCATTTTTTTTAACTTTCGATTTAAATTGCTTCCCCTCTCTCTCTCTCTCTCTCTCTCTCTCTTCTCTCTCTCTCTCTCTCTCTCTCTCTTTTCTATATATATATATATTATATATATATATATATATACGAGAGAGGGGAGAGAGAGAGAGAGAGAGAGAGAGAGGGGGAGAGAGAGAGGGGAGGAGAGAGAGAGAGAGAGAGAGGAGAGAGAGGAGAGAGAGAGAGAAGAACGAACGAACGAACGAACGAAAGAATTTTATTTCAGAGGGTAATGGAATAAGCATCACTGCTTTTTTACATCCAGCCCTCGGGGCCAAAAGAAATTGAAGAAAGGAAAGGAAAACAACACAACCAAAATATTGATTAATATAAAATAATGGAAAATCACTCTAAATATGACATGAAAATACAAAAGGATACAAAATCTATGTACAGAGGGAAACACCGACAGAAGGTGTGGGAGACGGTGGGGGTGGGAGTGGGATGGGTGGGATGGGGGACAATAAGAATGAGAGGGCGGGGGGAGGGAAAAAGGAAGAAATGATAAAGAAAATGAAACATTTACACAGAACAGTTATTGGTACATCTTTGGGCAAAGTGGTGTAAGATCAGGCAGATACATCAAGTACGTGAAAAGATTGGATTTAAACTTACTAGTGTTTGGTTCGTTTTTCAGTTTTTCTAGGATATTATTCCACAGCCACACAGAGAGAGAGAGAGAGGAGAGGGGAGAGAAAAGAGAGAGAGAGAGGAGAGAGAGAGAGAGAGAGAGAGAGAGAGTGAGAGAGAGAGAGAGAGAGAGAGGAGAGTGTGATGAAGATCAAACCTACTGTGCATGCGAGTGAAAACGAGCATCAAATCTCACTTGCTGGTTCACTTTACATAGACCTTCGAGGCTACTTTCACAAACAGTTAATGGATACGTGTTTCGTGCACTATACGAAAGAAAGAAGTCAGTTTTTATTGTAGGTGTACATGCTTGGCTGTTAACAGTGACCTGACAGATTTAATACTTATTCCTAAAGTTACGACTGGTAAATCTTTGTTAACCATCTATGCGTCGTCTGTTTTCTCTAACATTTTGATGAAGTGTTTACTTAAAAAATTAAAGTCTTTATATTACAAAAGCATATGTGACATTCTCTCCCCAAATACCCCTCCTCCCTCTTCCTCTCAGCTCCAGTTCCTCCATATTTTCCCCTGCCCCTGTGGTTGGTTATCACCTACATACATGGTGGTATTGAACATCAATCATCTGACCTCCGAGGTCTCTACATACATGGTGGTATTGAGCATCAATCATCTGACCTCCGAGGTCTCTACATACATGGTGGTATTGAGCATCAATCATCTGACCTCCGAGGTCTCTACATACATGGTGGTATTGAGCATCATCATCTAACCTCCGAGGTCTCTACATACATGGTGGTATTGAACATCAATCATCTGACCTTCGAGGTCTCTACATACATGGTGGTATTGAACATCAATCATCTGACTCCGAGGTCTCTACATACATGTGGTATTGAACATCAATCATCTGACCTCCGAGGTCTCTACATACATGGTGGTATTGAGCATCAATCATCTGACCTCCGAGGTCTCTACAATCGTCTATATGTAGACCCTTGTAAAATAAAGTGTCTGAAACGTCTGAATCTGAAGCATTCCCCACCCCACCGCCACCCCCCTCTCTCTCTCTCTCTCTCTCTCTCTCTCTCTCTCTCTCTCTCTCTCTCTCTCCTCTCTCTCTCTCTCTCTCTCTCTCTCTCTCTCTCTTTCTCTCTCTCTCTCACACTCTCTCTGTATTGCTATGATGAAACATTTTCATATGACTTTAGATAAACTGCTGGCAGAATCAAGTGTTCATATTTAGGTTTGATGTAACATAAAGATAAAACTTACACTAAGCAAACAACATGTGCCGTATACCTTGAATCCAAATGCACAGAGACCCTGCTTGTTGTGCTGACACTACAGTACCACGCCCTCAACATGGTGTACGTTTATACGATTACCACGCCCTCAAACATGGTGTACGTTTATACGATTACCACGCCCTCAAATATTGTGTACGTTTATACGATTACCACGCCCCCAAACATTGTGTACGTTTATACGATCACCATGCCCTCAAACATTGTGTACGTTTATACGATCACAACGCCCTCAAACATTGTGTACGTTTATACGATTACCACGCCCTCAAACATTGTGTACTTTTATACGATCACCACGCCCTCAAACATTGTGTACGTTTATACGATCACAACGCCCTCAAACACTGTGTACGTTTATACAATCACCATGCCCTCAAACATCGTGTACGTTTATATGATCACCACGCCCTCAAACACTGTGTACGTTTATACGATTACCACGCCCTCAAACATGGTGCACGTTTATACGATTACCACGCCCTCAAACATTGTGTACATTTATACGATTACCACGCCCTCAAACATTGTGTACGTTTATGCCATTAAGGTAGGAAGGAAACATACCCCATACCTTCAGCCATGTCGTTTGTCCTCTGAAGAATTCTGTCAGCAACACGGTGTCACGGGGAAGTCCCAGCAATCAGGAGAGACTGAAGAAGAAAGAGTCAGGTCGTCTTACAGACAGAGCAGTGAGGCAACACTCAACAGACAAAGCCAGGTCATTTGTATGGAGGTGCAATGAGGACACACTGACGAAGAACAAAGCCAGGTCATTTTTCAGCGAGAACAGTGAGGCAGCACTAAATGAGAGGAAGCCAGGTCATGTACAGAAAGGTGCGACAAGGAGGCACCACGCGACATCAGGTAAGGTAATGTTGCTTAAAGCCCAGCCGACCGCCAAGGGCCATATCAGGGCTGTCGCCATGTTGAAGTGAACTCACAAGTCATTACAACAAAGAAATGAAAAACATTCGCACATCTTTTGAAAACAAAACACCAATCCAGGTCATTTTTGTAAGAGTTCAATACAAAGATACTAAAAGAGACAAAAGCCATGTCATCTATGTAAAAGTACAACAAAGAGACACTAAAAGAGACAAAAGCCATGTCATCTATGTAAAGGTACAACGAAGAGACACTAACAGAGACAAAAGCCACGTCATCGATGTAAAGATAAAATACAATGAGGAGACACTAAACAGAGACAAAAGCCATGTCATATATGTAAAGGTACAACGAAGAGAAACTAACAGAGACAAAAGCCATGTCATCGATGTAAAGGTACAATACAACGAGGAGACACTAACAGAGACAAAAGCCACGTCATCGATGTAAAGGTACAATACAACGAGGAGAAACTAACAGCGACAAAAGCCACGTCATCGATGTAAAGGTACAATACAACGAGGAGACACTAACAGAGACACAAGCCATGTCATCTGTGTAAAGGTACAATACAATGAAGAGACACCAACAGAGACACAAGCCATGTCATCTATGTAAAGGTACAACGAGGAGACACTAACAGAGACACAAGCCATGTCATCTATGTAAAGGTACAATACCATGAAGAGACACCAACAGAGACAAAAGCCATGCCATCTATGTAAAGGTACAACGAGGAAACACTAACAGAGACAAACACCATGTCATCTATGTAAAGGTACAACAAAGAGACACTAACAGAGACAAAAGCCATCTATGTAAAGGTAAAACGAGGAGACACTAAAAGAGACAAAAGCCTTGTCATCTATGTAAAGGTACAATGAGGTGACACTAAAAGAGACAAAAGCCATGTCATCTATGTAAGGGTACAACGAGGAAACACTAAAAGAGACAAAAGCCATGTCATCTATGTAAAGGTACAATGAGGAGACACTAAAAGAGACATAAGCCATGTCATCTATGTAAAGGTACAATAAGGAGACATTAACAAAGACAAAAGCCATGCCATCTATGTAAAGGTACAACGTGGAGACTCTAACAGAGACAAAAGCCATGTCATCTATGTAAAGGTACAACGAGGAGACACTAAAAGAGACAAAAGCCATGTCATCTATGTAAAGGTACAATACAACGAGGAGACACTAAAAGAGACAAAAGCCATGTCATCTATGTAAAGGTACAATACATCGAGGAAACACTAAAAGAGACAAAGCTATGTCATCTATGTAAAGGTACAGCAAAGAGACACTAACAGAGACAAAAGCCATGCCATCTATGTAAAGGTGCAACAAGGAAACACTAACAGAGACAAAAGCCATGTCATCTATGTAAAGGTACAATACAACGAGGAAACACTAACAGAGACAAAAGCCATGTCATCTATGTAAAGGTACAATACAACGAGGAACACTAAGAGAGACAAAAGCCATGTCATCTATGTAAAGGTACAATACAATGAGGAAACACTAAAAGAGACAAAAGCCATGTCATCTATGTAAAGGTACAATGAGGAGACACTAAAAGAGACAAAAGCTATGTCATCTATGTAAAGGTACAATAAGGAGACACTAACAAAGACAAAAGCCATGCCTTCTATGTAAAGGTACAGCGAGGAGACTCTAACAGAGACAAAAGCCATGTCATCTATGTAAAGGTACAACGAGGAGACACTAAAAAAGACAAAAGCCATGTCATGTATGTAAAGGTACAATACAACGAGGAGACACTAAAAGAGACAAAAGCCATGTCATCTATGTAAAGGTACAATACATCGAGGAAACACTAAAAGAGACAAAAGCCATGTCATCTATGTAAAGGTACAACAAAGAGACACTAACAGAGACAAAAGCCATGCCATCTATGTAAAGGTGCAACAAGGAAACACTAACAGAGACAAAAGCCATGTCATCTATGTAAAGGTACAATACAACGAGGAGACACTAACAGAGACAAAAGCCATGTCATCTATGTAAAGGTACAATACAAGGAGGAGACACTAACAGAGACAAAAGCAATGTCATCTATGTAAAGGTATAATGAGGAGACACTAACAGAGACAAAAGCCATGTTATCTATGTAAAGGTATAATGAGGAGACACTAACAGCGACAAAAGCCATGTCATCTATGTAAAGGTACAATACAACGAGGAGACACTAAGAGAGACAAATCCATGTCATCTATGTAAAGGTACAATACAATGAGGAAACACTAAGAGAGACAAAAGCCATGTCATCTATGTAAAGGTACAATACAACGAGGAGACATTAACAGAGACAAAAGCCATGTCATCTATGTAAAGGTACAATACAACGAGGAGACACTAAGAGAGACAAAAGCCATGTCATCTATGTAAAGGTACAATACAACGAGGAAAGACTAACAGAGACAAAAGCCATGGCATGTATGTAAGGTGCAATGAGGAGACACTAACGGCGACAAAAGCCATATCATCTATGTAAAGGTACAACGAGGAGACACTAAAAGAGACAAAAGCCATGTCATCTATGTAAAGGTACAATGCATCGAGGAGACACTAAAAGAGACAAAAGCCATGTCATCTATGTAGAGGTACAACAAAGAGACACTAACAGAGACAAAAGCCATGTCATCTATGTATAGGTACAACAAAGAGACACTAACAGAGACAAAAGCCATGCCATTTATGTAAAGGTACAAGGAGGAGACACTAAAAGAGACAAAAGCCATGTCATCTATGTAAAGGTATAATGAGGAGACACTAACAGCGACAAAAGCCATGTCATCTATGTAAAGGTACAATACAACGAGGAAACACTAACAGCGACAAAAGCCATGTCATCTACGTAAAGGTACAACGAGGAGACACTAACAGAGACAAAAGCCATGTCATCTATGTAAAGGTACAATACAACGAGGAGACACTAACAGAGACAAAAGCCATGTCATCTATGTAAAGGTACAACGAGGAGACACTAACAGAGACAAAAGCCATGTCATCTATGTAAAGGTACAATACAACGAGGAGACACTAAGAGAGACAAAAGCCATGTCACACACACACACACACACACACACACACACACACTTACCCGACACTGCAGGGAACCTCGTACAAAGCCACAAAGAAGCAGACTAGCGAGGGCTGATTGAGGGGGGGGGGGGGGGGGGGGCGGATTTAACGCGCTGCGTTAGACGTCACAACCACGCCTCCTGGTTCCCCCCGCCCCCCAATGCTGCCTCGACCCTCCCCCCTCAGGGAGAGAGAGATCCGTTTTGATTCAACGTAACTACTCGCAACACTCCGCTTGGATCCTACACCTATCACATGTCTCTCTCTCTCTCTCTCTCTCTCTCTCTCTCTCCACATCGTCCTTCACGGGGCGCAGCTAAACTCACCTTTCCCACTGTCGGTCTGTCACGCTTCGAGGAAGTTGGCCCCACCCCGCCCCAGCCAGCAGGCCACAGTGTGTGTTATCATAGTGACGGCGTTTTCTGTCCCATCCCGCGCGAACCACACAGTGTCGGCCTAGTCACAGTGTTCTCAGCGCTCTGCGAGGGAGAGGAGCCACACAGTGTGGGCCTGGTCACAGTGTTCTCAGCGCTCGGCGAGGGAGAGGAGCCACACAGTGTGGGCCTGGTCACAGTGTTCTCAGCGCTCGGCGAGGGAGAGGAGCCACACAGTGTGGGCCTGGTCACAGTGTTCTCAGCGCTCGGCGAGGGAGAGGAGCCACACAGTGTGGGCCTGGTCACAGTGTTCTCAGCGCTCGGCGAGGGAGAGGAGCCACACAGTGTGGGCCTGGTCCACAGTGTTCTCAGCGCTCGGCGAGGGAGAGGAGCCACATAGTGTGGGCCTGGTCACAGTGTTCTCAGCGCTCGGCGAGGGAGAGGAGCCACACAGTGTGGGCCTGGTCACAGTGTTCTCAGTGCTCGGCGAGGGAGAGGAGCCACACAGTGTCGCCCTGCTAGATTTCTTACCAGGCAAGGTAAGTGATGACACAAAAAGTGTTTAAGTTCATGACGCCAACAGGCCTGCATGGAGAAGTCTTCAAGCCATTAGCGTTTTCTTTCTGCACGAGGCGAAAAAATGTTGCCTTGTTTTCCGACTAGATGCGTGTGCACACACGTAGTGTGATATATATGGAACACATAGTGATTGTTTTTTTTCTACATGATTAGGGCGTGGTCAAGACATTGATTTGTCGAGAAAATCGGTGGTCGATCGGTAAGTCGGACTGTTAGTTAAGTTGTTCTGTTAGCGATATATTTGCCGTTTCTGCTGTGCGACTGAATTTGAGAGTTTGCTGTTGTATGATACGGAAGCGACTGCTATAGCATTAATTGTTGCAGTGCCACGCTGGGGGTGGGGGGGGGGGGGGGGGGAGTTGACCAGTGAATAAGTCAGCATAGTGTGCTTGCGTCCCAGTAACTGATCCACACAAAAAGAAAAATTCCTTGGTGTTCAAATTCAAAAACGTGTCTTAAACAAATTAAAAAAAAAAAAAACCTGCGAATTGTGCATTCCAGCTGTCACAGCTGTCTACTTTTCACAGGTTTGTGACAGTACGTTTGGGTTTCCCTTTCCACAGAGGGTTTGTGGTGAATTAAAGGAAAAAAGACAGACGAGAGATCTGAAACTCAGAAGCCTGAAATGCTGGGATGTCGATTCCTTGTTAGAGCCTGAAATGCTGGGATGTCGATTCCTTGTTAGAGCATGAAATGCTGGGATGTCGATTCCTTGTTAGAGCAGATAGTCGGAACATGAAAAACTTGAAGTTTTGCGGTGAAAAAAAACTGGCTGCCATTGCCGAATTGTGTGTGTGTGTGTGTGTGTTTTGTGGGTGTGTGTGTGTGTGTGTGTGCGTTTTGTGTGGTTTTCAACTTTATCTTCTCTGTCGGTCCCCTCTCTCCCCTTTTCTCTCCCCTCTCTTCTCTCTCTCTTCTCTTCTCTCTCTCTTCTGTGTCTGTCTGTCTCCCCTCTCTCTCTCACTCCTGTATG
Source organism: Conus ventricosus (assembly GCA_018398815.1). Lineage (NCBI taxonomy): Eukaryota > Metazoa > Mollusca > Gastropoda > Neogastropoda > Conidae > Conus > Conus ventricosus. The sequence continues at coordinate 45,726,473 of CM031628.1, read as the reverse complement.
TGTGTGTTGTGTGTGGGTGTGTGGTTTGTCGTGCGCGCGGCGCGCGCGTGCGTGAGTGTGTGTGCGCGCACGCGCACATTGTAAAGATCTTGTACAGTGTAAATGAAAGAACTGCAGTTTTAAAAGGTTTTTGAAAGTAACTATCTATATTTTGCAACTTCATAAAAAATTGTGGTGTGGTGTGTGTGTGTGGTGTTGGGTGTGTGTGTGTGTGTGTGTGTGGTTGGGCGTGTTGGTGCTTGCTTTGGGGGCCGTGTGTGCGTGAGCGCGCGGTGTGCTGTTTCTTCGTTTGAATGGTTCAATCGGTTAAAAAACCCAACAAAAAAACAACCCCCAGCCTGCCCCTTTGGGTTTTTTTCCGCTCTTTGTTTTTTCCAATGACATGGGGTTTTTTTTTTTGTATGCCATAAATCTACAACCCCCCTCCCCCTCCCCCCCGGTTTCCCCCACCCCCCTGCACACTCACTAAACCTCTTTTTTTTTTCCTATGGTCTTTTCCCAGGTCCTCCATCTCTATTTGCCTTACATGATTCCGAGGTTTGTTTGTGTAGCGTTCGCATATGTGGTCAGGGGTTTGCCCCTATTGGTGCTTGAGTTGCGGTTTTTGACAGCAGGCTAGTCAGCGTCAAACGAACTTGGATGACCATAGGCGGGGTGTAGTTTTAGAGATTACTTACTTCCCCCCACCCCCCCCCACCCCCAGTCTCCGCTTATGTTATATCTTCTGTCACTTGATTCATAAATTTTGGGATAACAAAAATAGTTCATTTAACACGAGAGAGGAGAGAGAGAGAGAGGAGGGGAGAGAGGGGAGGAGAGGAGGAGGAGAGAGAGAGACCATAAGTGTTTAAAAAAGGGGGAAAAAGGAAAACAAAAAATTAGGGAAAAGCCAGTTAAAAGTAAAAAAACTTTTCAATATGATTCGAAAAAAACAGGAAAAATGTCACGTTATGTCCAAAATAATCAATGATGATTCGAAAAAAAAAAACGGAAGAAAGTCCCCGTTTAAAATCCAAAATACATGCAATTATTCTGAAAATCAAAAAAAAAACAGGGCCAGTTTCAAAGAAGAGGGGGGGGGGGGGGTTTGGGGGGGGGGGGGGTGGGGGGGGTGGGTTTTTTTTTTTTTTGGTTAAAAAGGGGG
>CM031628.1:45708239-45709830 GCA_018398815.1 Conus ventricosus | reverse complement strand
ATTCCCCATAGGGGAAAAACTGCAAGATCACACCACTGTGTACTGCAATGGTAGAAACATGCTGCTAAAGTCGATAACATGGGTCAAGGTCACGGCTAACCAGCCGCATTGCTGCAAAACATATCACGGATCATGCAAGTTTTCCATATAAGTTTGTTCATTTGTATAATAGTCTAGGCTGATGTGGGAACATCGTTCAGATCGTTACCATTTCATGAAATTTGGCACACACTAGCTTTTGATGCCCTCTTTCGATTAAGAGGATGACACACGTGATCGGACTACGTTTTGAAGGTAAATGTATACTGCTCAAAACTTATAAGCGTGTATTGAAATATCCTGAGTTTTTACAACAAATAGTACACTAATGTAATTGTGACATGCTATAAATGGAGTATAGGAACCATTTGTGCAATATGGAATAACATTAATCTTTTAAAGTATATACTACGCAAACATTTTTGTGCATCACTGGAATTTTATGCAATTTATTTGATGTCGAAACTATGTTCTGTTTGGTATGAATTTCGTCAAATTTGTACACAAAGCAGCTTTTGGTGTCGTCTTTTGACTTAGAAAATGACACATGCGATCGGAAATGTTTTTGATGGCTATTATATACTATCTAAATGTATTAAGCATCTATGAAAATATCCTAAATTACGAAACATTTCAAAACCCATATTGATTTAGTCTCTGTATGCTACCCTGATGAGGTTCATGCGTGAAGTATCATGACAGCTGACTGTGCTTTCTCTGTGAAAAGTGGCAGCAGAGCTATTTTGGAGACAGGTCTTTCCACTTGCTGTGTGCTAGCATGAAACGCAGCCCATGGAATGAAGTCTTCCGCACAAGACTGTCTTTACTTACCAAAGCTTCAACATTTGATAACCACTTCGTTTTCCTTTGCCATAGAAGTCATAAGGGCATCAGACTGAGCCTTCAGATCACCAACGGTTTCCGGTGCATAACAGTCTCTGGTGAGGCTAGCTTCTGGGAGATCGGTGTATTCTGCAGGCAGCAGGTGACCTTTTTGCTTGCTCTGGAATGATCAGGTGTTTCTCTTGGTTTGCCAGGTTTGTTGACTGTTGGAAGCTGCACAAGAGAGATGGCAGTGCCGTGAAAAGAGTCTTTGGACCGCAGAGACGATGTGTTGTGGTCAAGATTATCCACAGCCCCAACAGTGAAGAGTCCTTCATTCAGCTTTGTGGACACACACACTGCTCCTCCTCAAACCTTGAAGACACAGAGTTACCAAGCTGAGTGACAATTTCCACGTTCTGCTGTAGGAGATACACAGACCCAGTTTCAGACAGTTTAATCGATTGTTTCCCTCTGCCTTGTCCGGAAGTATATCATCAGGCTAATGTAGATAGCCAGTGGTGTTTCTCGTGGTTTGGGGTGATATTGTTTTGAAGAAGAGTGAATCTTGTTTCCAACATCTTTCTTTTTTGTATTGAACATCATTAGCTCTGAGACAGACAAACGGATTTTAATTTTGCACCATTGTGGGCACTTTCAGCTTCAAACTGACCTCCATGCATAGCCATGCCAATAAAAGCACGAAGACTAGGTGAACTACAGTTTCTTC
>CM031628.1:45683239-45703239 GCA_018398815.1 Conus ventricosus | reverse complement strand
GCCCGACCTGCATTAAGAATTTTGTCTTACCGAAAATACCGGAATGATTTTTACGCATGCCAGGCCTGCTTAAGAAGTTTGTCTTACCGGAAAATATCGGAATAATCGCACTCCGCCACAAATTCCCTTATGTCCCATAAGAACTTTTGCTTGTTTCTTAATTAATGTTTGTCCTTTATATTCAAATCAAAACAAACCAGTACAACTGTACCAAAATACAATTTTAAGACTTTTTACTGAGTGCGCACTAATTCATGTCCAAATAGTAGTAATACCAATGATGATGATGATTATGATAATAAGCACTGGTCATCAAAAACAAATGTTACAAAGCATGAATTCTCATTTATAAATCTATGCAGTGTGCAGAATCAAGAAAAGCCAAATTTTGGTAATTTGGTATGTAGCTTTATTTTCTAGAAATGGAAGGTGTAGCCGACATTAGGACAATCAGAATAAATTTAGTGTCATGTGTATGATTTACATGTAGCATGGGCAAGTTTATACTTTTGGAGGTGGGTGAATGTGAAAATTTCACATTTAATCATATGTAAGGGCGTGGGTATTTGAATGCATAGTTGTATATCCTGATTGGTTGAAACATTAGTAGTGTGTGTGTGTGTGTGTGTGTGTGTGTGTGTGTCTGTGTGTATGAATATGTATTAATATGTAATCGGTTTATCTGTTACTAACAGGGAGGCCGTACAGCAGAAGGATTCTTTGATGCCGTCGTCAGTCTTCAGAGAGCTGATGTCCTCCATGACATTCAGTACAGACCAGACTTTCTAGCTGTGGAGGCAAGTAAGTTCACACACTCACCCCATTTTCACACTGAAGACCTCTCTTTCGCGCATGCTGGCCACCTGTGTGTGTGCGTGTGCGTGTGTGTGTGTGTGTTGCTGCTGTTCTTGTTTTTGCTGAGAAGTGTATGACAGGTGTCACTGTAATTGTGTCACTGTCCACATGAGTGGTGTGCTCAAGAGACTGACAGATGCAGAAAGAAAATGTTCATAGATCCTTGTATGAGGAACAAATTAAATAAAAGTAAGTTAGGCCTACTTTCTCATTTGAGATTCCCCCCCCCCCCCCCCTCGTCTAACATCCTTTTTGGTTTATAATGTTTCATCAGTTTTGTTTCATATTTATTCATCAGTCACCATTCTCCCCCTAGTCTTGTATTCTTTTTGTACCTTCACTCTCAGGCTACCTTTTCTTCAGTGGAACTTCACTTTAGTGCATTCCTTTTTCCCCATATTCATGGTATGCTAATCTCAGTCCACTTTCTCCCTTACCCCATTTTACTTTGGTGTCAGTATTACTGCCTTTTGAGAGTTACCAGTTGCTGTGTTAAGTGATGACGATAATGGGGATGATGATGGTGACTCAAGAGTCACCGTTATTTATTTTGTTTTAAGAATTCACCAGTATATTTTATATATGTATTTCAAAACCTTTTCTATTATTCCCACTCCCTGTTCTCCCTGTCATCTCCCTCTCCTTTTGCCCCCTTCACTCCCTCCCTCACTCACCCTGAGCCTCTAGTCTTAGTTTTAATATCAATCGTCATTGCTCTCACAGGTATCACAACTACTGGTACAGAATCTGATGCATGCAGCTCCAAGGGGACAGTGAAGGCCAAAACAACTGATTGTGATGGTTCATCCGAGTCAACTTCTACCCTATGTTCATCACGCCCATTGCAGAAATCTTTTGATTCATTCTGTATGAATGTTATAGAACGACAGCTGCAGAAAGGTGGAAGAATTGCCACCATCACTAAGCTCAACAGACTGTTTAGGCAAACATGTGAAGAAGAGGAAAATATTTCTTTGAGCAAACATTGTAAAAGCACGTATTTGAAAACATGCCTTCAGGCAGTATACTCTTACATCGTTTTTTGCAGGTCAAAGGTTTCAAAAGCAAGTCATAGGGGTTTTTTTCTCTTCTTTTTTTCCAGTGCTGGGCAGAGCATTGTTATGAGCACAGAAACTAGAAGACACTGAAACTGACTACAGTGATGAATCAGAAGACAGTGACTTAGAGAGCAATGAATCTAACAATGATGTCATCTATACTCAGGATCAGGATCTTAAGGCCCAGAGGATACACCTGAAACGGACTCTAATGCTGAATGTCAGCAGACTTGTGAAACAGTGAGTAAGACAAAGGCTTGTAACTGGATAAAACAGTCAAAGATAACTGCAGAAGCTGCAATTGATGATTCGGAAAATGAATGGAAGTAACTTTACACGTGTGTTCTTTCTGCGAGGAATGTTTTGAGAACAACTCCAAAAATAGCTTCATGGCCTTCTTCAGATGATGGAAATGAAGACAATCTTGTAAAAATTGTTCTTTCTGAATTATTCAACTTCATTGCCTGGACGTGTGGCTTCAAATGTGAATTTGAACACGATAATGTACATGTTCCATGAGATGTAAAGCAAAAAGATACTATCCATCTCACAGGACATTATTTCCTTGGCAAACAAGAATTACACCCACACCAAAGCAGATCATGCTGGGATGGCCGTAAGACACAAAACAGGATCAGGAAGACTTGTTCACATATGAATGGGCATGGGCATTATACCTCACAGACAATACTCCGAGTTGAGACTTCTATCACTGAAGCTGAAATGAGAAAATCCAGCATCATTTCTATCAACAGTCTCAATATAACACTGGTTTGGAACAGCATACTTCCAAGAAGAAACTATGAATGGACAAAACACAACACACTTGAGTTTTTATATCAAGGCAAAAATAGTGAAAGTTTATTTTGTAGGATTAATTTTAAGAATAAGAGACCTGTCATTGTTGGATCAGTTTACAGACCTCCAGACTCAGATGAAAATGTATGTTTGTCTATTTTGCAGAGACATTTCTAACATTGTTTTGGCCAATAGGAAGGCAATATTATGGATTGGTGGAGACTTTAATTTACCAGATATTGATTGGGGTGAAGATGCCATACTTGGTAATCAATACAGTAAAAATATTAATACTCAGTTTTTTGATGCCACCAAAGACCATGGATTAGTACAGTCAGTTGAATCACCAACTCGTGGTGATGCATTCCTGGATTTATTTTTTACCAATTGTCCAGGCGCTTTAGGCAATCAGGAATTAATTGCAGGCCTGGGTGATCATGACATAGTTCTCTTAGAGAGTAACTTTCAACCCTTTCGAAGAAAACCCCCTAAACGTACCATCAGACTCTGAACCAAGCAGATTTACCAAAATTGCGCAGGGATACTCATAATTTCAGTCGTCTTTTTTTGAGGTCCCATAGTGTTAAAGATAATGTCAGTGATCTTTGGAAGTGTATAAAAACTAATTTGGATTTTATTATGGATGACAACATACCTACTAAAATAACTTCAAGCAAGAACCACCAGCCATGGATTACTAACTAAAACTAAACGTTTGTTGAGAAGGAAACATCGTTTCTTTAAGAAATTGAAACTACATCCTAATTCAGAAAGATACTGGTTAGGTATAAACATATTAAGAGAAGGTGTCAGAGAGAATGTAGACTTGCTCACTCCAATTATGTTAATTCGATGATTTCGGAAGGTGATCATCAAAACAAGAAATTATGGTCTTACATAAGGAGTAATAGACAGGACAACATTGGGATTCCAGACCTGAGAAACAACCAGAATAACCTAATACAGGACCCTGAAGGGAAAGCAAACTTACTAAACAAGCAGTTTTGTTCAGTTTTCTCAAATCCCAAACCTTTAATTAACGTTAGACTAAAGGATGATGATAAACTCCCTGAAATGCAAAACATCAAAGTAAACAAAGCAGGAGTATTTAAGTTACTGACCAATATCAATGAAAACAAAGCTACTGGTCCCGATGGCGTTCCTGGCAAGCTCTTAAAATTATGTGCCAATGAATTGAGTGAGGTATACCAATTACTTTACCAAGCTTCACTGGACCAGGGAGTAATACCTGATGAGTGGCGAGATGCGAGCATTGTTCCCTTATTTAAAAAGGGTGACAAAACAAAAGCAGAGAATTATAGACCTGTATCTCTTACATCCATATCAGCTAAATTACTTGAACACATAATATATAGTAGCATAATGGACCATTTTGACAAATATGATTTCTTAAATAACGCCCAGCATGGTTTTAGACAGCGAAGGAGTTGTGAGACTCAACTTATAACAACTCTCAATGATTTAGTAACTGTCTTAACCAACAGACAGCAAATAGATGCAATTTTATTAGATTTTTCTAAAGCCTTTGATAAGGTTGACCACGAGGGCCTGCTGCTTAAATTAGAACACATTGGCATTGGCGGTTCTTTGCTAAAATGGGCTAGATCATTCCTCGTTGGGAGAACGCAGAAAGTTGTTGTGGAAGGGTCGTCATCCCATTGTAAACCAGTCTTGTCAGGTGTACCACAGGGAACTGTTCTGGGGCCCTTGTTTTTCTTAATTTATATAAATGACATAAGTAGAAATCTCTCTCCTGGAACTACTATAAGGCTTTTTGCAGATGACAGTTTAGTATATAGAACAATCAGAAGCAAGAATGATACACGCATTCTACAAGAAGATCTAAACGCTTTACAAGAGTGGGAAAGAACTTGGAAAATGGAATTTCATCCTCAAAAGTGCCAAGTGTTGCGTATATGTAACAAATGCTCACTAATTAGATCAGATTATTCTATCCATAATACTATTCTTAAAGAAACTAATGCTGCAAAATATTTAGGCGTGATTATAGATAGTCGTCTCAAATGGAAAGAACATTACAATTTAGTATGTAAGAAAGCAAATAACATCTTAGCTTTCTTACACAGGAATATCAATGACTGCCCCCAAAAGGTTAAAGACGACTGCTACAAAACACTGGTTAGACCAGTACTGGAATATGGTTGCTCAGTTTGGGATCCTTACCATCTAAAGGACATTGATAACCTTGAAAAGATTCAGAAGAGAGCAGCACGGTTCGTAACAGGGAACCACATCAGAGAAAAGGGGAATACTAGGAAGAAATGAGGAAATTAGAATGGAAACCCTTAGAAGAGAGAAGAGCTTTTATTAAACTTAACACCTTTTTCAAAGGCAGAGCTAAAGTAATTGATATTCCAATGGAACAACTAGTATTGAATAAAAGTAGCACCAGGAGTGGCGGTCATGTTATACCATACCTGCATCAAATATTGACAGCCACTTACATTCTTTTTATCCCAGTTCTGTACGGCTGTGGAACTCACTGCCGGGTGCCATCAAGATTGCCACAAATGCAATCTCATTCAAAAAACAAATTGATTCGACAGTTTTGAGATCTGCATATTGACGATTTTTTTTATTTTTACTTCCCTGATATTTTACTATTACCTGGGCCTGAATTTGGCCATTGCTTTTATCTTCTTGAATATCGAGTGCGACCCCTTGTTGCTAAATTTGCTCCAGGGGCCAACAGTCTGAGTCGCACTGTTTTATGTTATTTTATTTTACTTTTTAACATGCGCGCTGGTGACCTACTCGTTTTTGAGTGAACCGGTTTTTTAGGAAGAAGAAGAAGACACTGTGTGAATGGGATTGCAGTTCAGTGTGGACAACATCCTGTGCCAGCTACATTTGTGGAAAATGCCACAACCCATAATTCTAACATCAGCAAATCCAGAAAAAGAAAACTGGAGTGTGAGGAGACTAACATTGTGTATTTCTCTAAAAAGAGGACAGATCCTCAGTTTGCAGACGTAGGTTCTACTGATGCGGGACTTGACTTCCGGTCGCCGAGCCGGCAAGACGCGGTTTTGCGTGTCTCCGCGAAGACAGTTAAAAAAAATGTATCTTTGTCAAAGTCGGCCGGCAGTTTGACAGAATTTCAGCAGTGGTCATTTAAAAAAATACTGTAGTACAACTGTAACCAGTGATTGTTGATTTTTCTTCAAGATTATCGTCGTCGAAAGAAAAGAACCATGAACTGAAGTTTTGTGAAGTGAGCAGGTGTTGTGACTGTGTTGCAGTGGACTTTTCGGGGTGCTGTGTTTCAACTATTGGTGTTACCACTGTTCGATGGATTACAGTGTGTAAGTGTGTTTGTCCATCATGTCCAGCTAAGATGTGAATCAGGTGAGCGAGGCAGTCGCTGAGGAAGAATGACAACCAGAATTTCTACATCTCTCGAGCAGATCAAAAAGGAAGCAAGCAGTCTTCTTCATCCTCAGCGAGTGACGTTTGTCAGAGTCCCGAAACAGAGCAAAGTAGGGTCAAGCAAGACAAGAAAAAAGCAAAAAACAGGACAGTGACAGTTGTGTGAGCGAAGAAATGGGGCTACAGGACACATTACACGAAATTCAGGAAACGATGTCCAACATAGCTACAAAAGAAGACATCCTGACCCTATGTACAGAAATGGAGAAACTGACAGCGTCGCTGACCCGCCGAATAGAAACGCTAGAATGTAACGTTTCCGATTTAGCCTACAAAAAGAAAACGACAAACTTAAAACTGAAATAGACGGACTGAAGGGGAACGAGCGGAACTCAAGGGCCAGCTGCTACAACAACGAAAGGAGGCCAGCAGTGTCAAACGGGTCATGAACGATCATGAGCAGCACGAAAGACAATGGAATCTCCGTGTTTACGGTGTCCCAGAAAAACAGCAGGAGTCAGTAGAAGACTGTGTCAACAAGTGTGTGGACATTTTCACCAAGAAACTGGGAGTACCTGTTACAGCCAATGACGTGGAAATCGCCCACAGATCGGGAGGAAAGAAGACAGACAGTGGTAGGCCAAGACCAATCCTTGTCCGTTTTTTTTTTTCTCGCAGACAAAGGGGGCTGGTGCTCATAGCCCGTAAAAAACTTAAACAGTCTGGTGTTACAGTTGCCGAGGATTTAACGCAAGAAAATTACAGACTTCTGCGTAAGGTCAGTTCCCACTCAGCTACAATGGCCGCTTGGTCATCCAATGGCAAGATACTGACAAAACTAAAAAATGGAAAGATATTAAAACTGGACATTGATGCCGATGTAGATCAGATGTTGACGAAAGAAATGGCCTGAATTTGAGGGAATCGGGGGTGGAGGGTGGTGGATGGGGTGGTGGGATGTGTGGGTACAGGATGGGTGATAGTAAATGTGGCTTAAAAATGAAATCTGTAAGTATGAGTGAAAAAGGGATAAACGTTTGGTTAGTATTTTCTGGATTTGATATAGAAACACGTGTTCTTATTATCATTCACACACGGGCGCGCACGCACCTGTGCACACACACATACACACACAACACACACACACACACACACACACACACACACCACACACACACACACACATATGCGCATGCACACGGCGCACGCGCACGCACAACGCACACACACACGCACAACATTCACTCACAAACAGGCCATGGACATATGATTTCGATTACACCCATCATTAGGCGATTGTTGTATGAATTTGTAATTAATGAAACATACTCAAGCTTCAGTGTATGATCTGTGCATAAGTGCTTTTTCTCTTCTTTTCTTTGCCTTTTTTCTGTTGCATTATTTATTGTCTTTGAAAATTTGTAATGTCTACGTGGATGCTCCTTTCCTTTCCTCTCCGTTGTGGTCTGTCTTTTGGCCTTCCTCTGCTCCATCTGTCCTTCTTTTATCTCCATGCACACTCCACCTCCACACACACCTCCTTTTTATGGGGAAGGAGGTTGATCTTTTTCCTTCTCTGTCTCCCAGTCCCTCCTCCCTCGCCACAGTCACCTGCCTCCCCTCTCTGTTTTAGCAACTATCATATATCTAAATAATCCGTGGCAATGATATTGTTCCATTATTGTTAGGGGTGTATGTGCACCATCATCTCTGACTTGGATATTATGCAAATTATTACAGGGATACTAGTATGGTGGCAGATTTTGTCCCCAGGTGTGTTGACCTTATCTTGTTGTATCTCATTACTGTTTACATGCAAATTTTACACTTTTCTACTGAATGATGAAGGAGATATGTTTGATATTCAGTCCATTTCAGTTCAACTAAATATACTTTATTTTCTCATAAAAGGCAAATGTGTTGCATGTTCAATAGTAAAAGTCTTCACAGTCTATTTTAAAACAATAACAATGTTGACACAGTAAAGCTCAAATAACAATTAATCTGTAAAAAAAACAACCCAAAATGATAGGGTAATAGAAATAAGTATGTAGTATAAAACAACGTATGTAAGAATAGAATAGCAAAATATTATGTCTATAGACACATCTGCACACACAGGTAAGATGTCTTATTCACACACACGCGCACACACACACACACTAAGTGTGTGTGCGCGCACACACACACACACACACGCACACACAGATCACCACCACCACCATAAGTATTCAACTTTATAACACATAAGATGTGTGATATATGTAGCCAGAATTTTGAAGATTGTGACAATGGTGGTTATGGTTTATTGTGGTTGTTGTTTTTCTTCAAATTTCTCTTTTTTCTTTGCTTAATTTCTATTGATGTTAACCATTGGGTTGTTAATCGTGGCATTCACCTATGATTCCAACTGGTTTTTATTATGGCAGATATCAAATTTGATTGTTCAGTGGCAAATATTGCTGTTTCATAATTGTACCTGCTTTTATTGCGCCACACACATATGCTGGCAGCCAATGATATCGTGTACACCGTGTGTGTGTGTGTGTGTCACAGTGTGTGTGTGTGTGTGTGTATGTGCGCGGGGTGTGTGTGTGTGTGTTTTCTGTTGTTTTTTTTTATATTATTACATGTACACATGCGTGTGCGCACACACACACACACACGCTCTCTCTCTCCTCTTTCTCTCTCTCTCTCTCAATAAAGTTGCAGAAACTTTTTTAGTTAAAACTTAAATAAATGTTAGCGAACCGCCCAGAGAACGTGGACAAACGAGTTACAAGACAAAACACGACGCGTTTCGACCTCTTAGGTCTTCGCCCTGGTGATAAATAAACGAATAAAACAACAAAAATTCACTTAGCTTTGGTCGCTTCAGATCGCTCAGGGTTCAGCGCAAGGAAGAAGGCGTTGAATGAGAACGAGGCTGTTGGAAGGGAAATAGTGAGCGAGTCAAAGTCGTAATGTTTAAAGTTTTAAAAGCATATGGTTTTGGAGATGGTGTTTGCAGTTGGATTGAAACTTTTTACAAAGACATCAGATCAACGGTTAGTATAAATGGCAACACTGCACAATGGTTTAAAGTTGAAAGAGGTTGTAGGCAGGGAGACCCTATTTCTCTTTTTTTTTTTGTTTGTCCTGTGCATGGAAATTTTAGCTATCATGATCAGGGAAGACAAATCTATAAAAGGGTGGTTTAATCAACTAGGTCAATCAGCCCCAGATCGTTTTGACCTGGATTACTGCACTGCTTTGAAGGACAAAACGTGAGCGGGCGTGCGTGCGTGGAGGTGGTGGTGGGGGCGTAGGGTGGGGGTGGAGGGTAGGGACGTGCGTGCGTGGAGGTGGGGTAGGGACGTGCGTGCGTGGGGTGGGGGTAGGGTGGGGGTGGAGGGTAGGGACGTGCGTGCGTGGGGTGGGGTGTGTGGGGTTGGGTTGGGTGTGGGGGTGTGCAGGAGTTACCTCCCTTAGTATAATTTTCGGCCCTGTTGAGGGCCTTTCTAGGACGCGGCCGGCGGTTGGCAAGTGACACAGTTCTGGAGTATTTTTAGGCTGGAGCTTGCTAGTATTATTTTTAGCCCTGTTGAGAGTCTTTCTAGGACGCGGCGGTCGGTTGGCAAGTGACACAGTTATGACGTATTTTTAGCCTGGAGCCAGTATTGATTTTTTCACAGCAGCAAGAAGACAGTGTTTAATCGCTCTGCCAGAAGTCGCGAAAGCCAACGTCGCTTTGCATATATTTTAAAATGAGCCTTCTTTTCTCATACAAGCTGTGGATTGAAATTCCTAGCTTGTGGAACTTTGGATAATAGTAAAAACAAAATGATAATTCTGTCAGTTTTCTACACAGCCTGGGGTCCATCAGAATTTCAGTTTTTAAATAATTATCCCAGGACGCTTTTGGATTAGATTTTTTGAAAAGAGCTTTTGTTCTTCAAGCCAATGGCCTAAAAGCAAAGATTGCCGAAGAGTTTTACGATTTTCAGCTTTGATCTCAGAACCGGCCTTCAGCAAAACAGGCGTAATTTTGGTTATGTTTTTCAGTTTCATGAAAGAACCTTCATCGATCGGCTCATTATCAAGTTTCTCTACAAAACAATTACGTAAAAAATCATCCAGTTCACTTACTGTCATTTCACGTTTTTCCTTCTTCGTTTCCAAAAGACTTAGACTCTCTTTGGGTCGTACCGGTTTCGAGCAAGGCTCGCCACGTTCCAATTTTTCAAGATACAAAATCATTTCCTGATAATACTTTTTGTGTTTCAATATTATTTCTTTTTGCTCATCCGAATACAGCAAATGCTCAGCTTTCTGAGAACCAGCATCCATTGTAGTCTCTTGGGTTTCTTGCAAAAACAATTCAGCCTCCAGACTTGAACTGGCCATATTGACAGTAAAGTAGCAGCGTTGAAAACACCTCTTAACACTTAGAGCTCCCAGCCAGGAATGCCGGCTTGCCAGCTAGCTCTGGCCCCCGGGAAAATATGATGTCATACCCCCTGTCGATTGGTTGAACGTGCACACGCGATGAGGGAGCTCCTGTGCAGTGGAGCATGCAAACAGTTGCAGGGCCAGTCTGGCGGCGGGTCGTGAACAAACAGGCCTGTCAAACCATATAAATTTTTAGTTGATTTTATGTCCTGGGAGAGAATGTAAATATACGGTTCACGATCACCAAATCCTATTCTGCGCGGAAACCCCCGTTTTAAATTGACAATTACGTCAATTTAAGAGGTTTTGAGGTGTTAATTTTTTTGTGAAACGGGTGTTGATTTTGGCCAAAACTGATATGTGATGGACGTGATTTGTATGTGAAAAAGGGGGTTTTCGTGCAAATAACATAGGTGGTCTTGAACACGTATATTTACATTCTCTGAAAATTAAGTTCCCAGAAAGTGATGACGTCATTCTTGCACAATTGTGTGTGTGTGTTGTCATTGTTTGAATATCGCCTGACCTCTTGTGTACAAGCTTTTATGCCGTATCAACATTCTCTACAGGAAAATAAACCTAGTCGAGTTTGGTATTAAAAGAATTGTCGGGAATTCGCCTATTCAGTCATCTCAAGAGCACAGATATATTACATTTTTCATGACAACCACTGATTATCAAACTAAGAGCCCCATTTGTAATGGCCGCTCATCAATGCCGAACACATTGCTGCCAGACCGGCTTTACACAGATGACATTCAGTTGGTTGAGTACAGCACGGTTAGCTGGCTGGTGGGGAGCAGCCTGCAGAAAACACCCCTTTCCCTGACCTGCATTCACGGCTTGGCCTCTGCCACTGTGGGAGAGCTGTAAACTCCCCTGCCTCTCAGAACTAAGTGGCTTGCTCTGAACAGCCATGAGCGGGGTCTTCTGGGGAGGAGTCAGCCTGCGAGGGGCTACGGACAGTGCCAAGGAGTCCTTTGGGTTAGTCCTTGTCCCTAGTAGTTAGCCAACACGTGTGCAGGCTATCATTACATCCCTAGGGCACAGTGATATACTGCAACTGGTGTTTTTTAGGATAGGTTAGGGTTCCCCTGGTCATTGTAGCAGGGTAGGGTGGGCCAGTGGGGAAGTGGGATACCAGTCAGTGTTACAGTTGTGGATGGACGTGAGTGGTGATTGCTGGGTGGTGGCGCCATTGTGTGTATGTTGGAATAAAGAAGTGTGCATGATTGTAAAGCTGTGTTAGTATGCTGTGTTGTCTGACCTAGTGTGTGATAGGTATGGGTAGGGGTGGTATGGATGTCCGGCTTAGCGACCGTGACATCGAGAAAAAAAACAAATTATCCCCATGACCACCTATTTTCCACTGTCAGTTTGCGACTTCTGCAGAAACTGGTTAGGGTTGTGTAGTTAGCTGAAAATGTACTAAATATTCCACTGGGACTTCCTTGTCTAGATTTCTTTTTTCTTTTTCTTTTTTAAATATAAACTACTGGTGCCAATCTTCACCACAACTATATAAAAAAACACCCCACAGATAGATATTTTCTTCATCAAAAATTATTTTTTAAAAATAAGATGATCTACTTTACTTGACAGGGTTTCACATGCTCGTAAATCTCTTCTTTCATTGTAGTCAGACCTGCACTTTCTTAACTTTGAGAAAACTCTCTCCCCTTGTCCATTCCTGCTCTCTAATCGGTTCCGCAATGGATTACCAGGAGAGATTTGCATACATTACTTCGCTCATCAAAACACCTGTGTTTCACCTTCCCTGAATGGCGTTTCCTTGAATAAAGTAGAAGTGAAACTGTAGACTTCAAACGTGACGTCAAATCATTGTAATTCATCATTAAAGTAAACATCCAAAGTTTTGGAACACTTCTGATATGTTATTAATGGAACTAAACGACACTCCATCACTGAAAGTGTAAAAAAATGCTCTGAAAGTTGATAAACTCATAATTTAGTTTAAATTGGATGCTACCAAATTGCAGACGATGAAAGTGTAACAGCACTGTGAAATCAAGCGCTCTACGTCACAAGAGGGAGTGGATTAAAACTACGATGGTTGGCAACAGCGTAAAACAAGAGCGACTCAAATAGAAAGCTCTACATAAATCTATACAGATTTGAATTGGGGGAAAATTCTTATTTTATTTCACGCAAACTACAACAAATATCTCTCTCTTCAGACTGTGGGAAAGAAATGAATTAACTGGTTTATATAGTTATACTTTTCAACAAACATCTTTTTCTACAAATTCAAATGTATCCAGTATTGTACCGTGAGCTGACACACTTGACAGCGTAGCAGAAAGTCGTCATCATGGCTATAAAAATTGTGCTCTTTCAAGACATAATAAAGAAATACAAAATTCCCTATCAACAATACAATTAAAACAACGATCTCAATACTACACTACACGTGACCAACAGATTTAAAAAGTATAAAACAAAAAACACACACACACACACACACACCTGATGTTTCATCTGCTTGTGCAGTGCAGTCAAGAGGTTCCGGGTTCGAATCTCAGGCATTTTAAAGATCGGTGTGTCACAGCTGACAGGGGCCAGGGTAGTCTAGTGAATAAGGAGCTGGATTTGCAGTCGAAAAAGTACGCGTTGAATCCTGGATTGGTCTCGGAAATTTTCACGTGGAATTTTTTCCTGCAAAAATGGCCCCCGATATCCATCCACCCTGGCCCACTGGTGCAGCTAAGACAGACCAGCCATCCAGAAACCTTTTCAGGTATATTGGAGGTAAAGCCCGCACCTTCAGGTGCTTCTTTCTTCATTCACACAGCTGACAAGCCGAAGTAACCTCGCTTAGACAGCGAGTAGATTTCAGGTCCCACCTTTTCGGCCCTGCCCCAAAACGCTGCATTAAACCAAGCTTCCAACACTTTGCATTTATTAAAAAGAAAATGGTGATTGAATTCTACTCGACTGTTTAACCAGTGAAATTTACTTGTTTTAACATACAAACTTACCCTTTATCCATCACTATATAAAGAGAACAAAGAATTATTTGTCACACTGTCACTCTTGCATACCCGCATCATGACAGCATTTACTCCATACGCACACGAAACTTTCCAAACAACCAAAAGGCGCACTACCGAATGTTTTTCTTCTCCCCCTCTCCTTCAGGGAAAAAAATTTTACTAAATCACATCATCCACTTGTAAACAGATTTTAAACCTCCGTATCTCTCTCCACACTGAGAGACAAATAAATCTGCACACATGTATCCTCCTCACGTCGGGAGGCAAATCAAACTTCCCACATGTATCTCTCTTTACACGAGGAAAAAAAACAGTTCACGAAACGTATCCCCCAACACTGAGAGATAAAATAATCTAGTTCCGCTTCTTATAAAGCCGGGGCTTCACATTCCGTTATCCAAAAAAAACCGGACCAGGAGAATACATAACTCCCGTAATCACTGAGGACCTGCCTGCCTCAAGTAAAAGCTTCCCTGTTTTCCCCTCCTTTCCCTGTCTCTCTCTCTGAGACAATAACTCCCCCCTCGAACTCTCTTGTCCTGGAGATACGAGTCTCTCTTCTTTTCCGCGACTTCCTCTGTCTCTTGCGAAATGACGAGCTTCAACCCTCTCCCGGAGTTGGTACTGGCTGGGGCTGAACTACCGGGTGTGTTCCCCACACCGGGGCCATCTTCAACCACCTCACGGGTGAAAGATGAAGGTGAAGGGCGAAGGGTAAAGGGGAAGGGCTGAAACACGAATAAGGTTTCGTGTAAGTAACCTTCTTAATTCAACAAAATGAATTCTTTCTTTCTTTTTTCCCTTTAAGTTTTCCCCCTGTAGTTTTCCCCCCAACTATCTATCGCTCACCTGGTAATGACTGGTCAGCAACGGGGACCACCGTCCTGACGGGTTTTCGAGTCTTTAGGCCATCTGCTGGTTAAAACTGACTCTTTCCCCCCTTCTCCTAGTGAGTGCATACTCAGTTTTTCAAACACATGACCAGCACCCTACCTTACCAGCCCTTGTTAACTATCACCAGGGGTCACTTTCACCCAATGACCACCTTCGATTTCTTGAATGAGTCATACCCCACAATTATTTTGGGGACGCCCGCTACACTATCAACCCCACATGAATATTCTTCCTTTAAGGGTGGCACGGGAAATGATTCATATCACAAACAAACATGCGATGGAGCGTCACATCCTTGATTGTGAGGCTACGTCACATGACACCCCCCATCCGGGGATGAAAAAATTTTCTCCAGAAATTTTTTAAAGGGATATACAAACTTCACTTAAACACATCTTCAGCCATGAATCTCAAAATGCGTAACCATCACACATGATTCACACAAATTAATAATCAACGTATAGAATCAATCATCATGATCCACCATAAATAGCATATTTCAAACTTTCAGTCTTTTCTAAAAAAAAAAAACATTCATAATTGACACCATATCTCACAAAATACAATTCACAAATTACATGGATAAAACAATAGGGATAATACCAATTCAAAGTACCAATTGTGTTCAAAACTTTAAAGAGTGAAGCACATATTTTCCCTTGATCTTTGTCTCACATCATAGTTTCAAAACCCTAAAGAAAATGAGAATATTTTCCAAGTGTGAATGTTTCTCAATAACATATAAACAAAATAAACATAGTTTTTTTTTCCCCACATGAAACTGTTATAGCCCAAATTGAAAAGTCACATGCTTCCCATTGTTGACAATGAAAAATAAAACAATTGGTTTGTCTCATTGCACAATCAAACATGTGTAATACATTTCTAAAGAGTTATTTCTCATCACACATATATATAATTCATCTTCACAAGCAAATTAGACATAAATATACTTGATTTTTTCCCCCATTGTTTATAAAAGAATAAATATTATTAAAATCAACATCAAGAAGTTGTTTGCTTAAAAACATATATCACTTAAATAAGCAAATTATGCATAAAACCACTTGATTTAAATCGTCAGTAGCATAAAATGCACCTTTCAAAAGTGATCACACACCGTAATCATTAAGAAAGACAAAAACAGGAATAGTCTTTCCCTTGAAGACAGTTACATTTGCCCATGAATATTCACGCACGTGACAACAAATCTGCCAAATGACATTTTGTGTTCCAGGCACTGGTTCAACATAAACTGGAATTCCTGCAATGCCAAAGCCCAAATCTTAATAACCTGCTGTTCTTAGTCTTTGACGATTTCAAGAACGTCAGTGGCCTATGGTCAGTCTGGTAACTGAAACTTTCTTCCAGTCAAGAACCGGGCGAACTTCTCACATGCCCATACAATAGCCAAGCACTCTCTCTCAATAGGGGAGTATTTCTCCTGTGTCTTTGAGAACTTCTTACTGGCGTATTGCACTGGATGTAACAAAGCACTTTTTTCCTGCAACAGTACCGCTCCCATTCCTTTAGAACTGGCATCAGTTCTTAAAATAAAGTCTTCTGAGAGGGAGGGTAACAATAAACAGAAATGATTTGAGTGTTCTGAACACACCCCAAAAAGCCTTCTGGCACTCATCAGACCACACAATACTTTTGTTCTTCGTCCCTTTCGTCATTCAGTCAAAGGGGCCGTCAGGGACGCAAGTGGGGTACATATCGTCTATATAAACAACAATCCGATGATGACCCGATCTGTTTTTTTGTAGGGGGTTTTTGTGTAAGGATAAAATCTTTTCCACTTCTTTCCCTCGGCATATTTTTCCCACTGAAATAGTGTGACCCAAAAACTCGAGATTTGAAAACCGGCACGAATTTTTGATGGTCTGCAGTCAAACCAAAACTTCTGAGTCGCAAAAAACAGCTCGTAAGTTAGAAAGGAGGTCACCCATGACTTTGCAGCCAACAAAATGTCATCAAAAAAACTGACTGCACCACATTCATGGAGTTTCAGGCTCGCATCATTCTGGCAAAAAGCTGGGGCATTTTGCAAACCAAATGGCATTTTCGTCCACTGGAAAAGACCAAAAGGTGTTTAAAAACGCTGTCTTTCCTTGTCAGCTTCAGCCATTGGAATCTGCCAGTCCCCTTTAGTCAATCTACTTTCACAAAATACTTTCCCCGAAGCTGACACAGAAGTTCTTCAATTCTGGGATAGGCTCGGCATCGAACACAGTGATCTTATTTACTTTTCTGTAATCGATGCGAAACCCCACCGATCCATCAGGTTTGTCCACCAATACAACTGGTGAGCTGTAGGGAGATGTAGAAGGTTCTATTCCCTTTTAAATCCAGCATTACATTGATTTCTCTCTCCAACCACCTCTTTTTTTGCAAATGGAGGGGGTATGGTCGGGTTCGCACTGGTATTTCAGAAGTTAACTGAATACTAATGGGTTCAATACCATTACTGTACCTGGGTATCCGTCAACACATCCTGAAAGTCTTTCAAAATGTCTTTGAGCTGTTCTTTTTTGACTTTAACAAATCATTCGACAAACCACATCCTCATAAGGTTTCACCTTTGATAGACAAATGGAAGGGGTACAACATCATCTGCACTGGTAATTTAACACTCCTACTTTTGTTGTTTCATAACCTTTGATCTGTCCCTGTACGTTACATTGGGTACAAATTTCATCACTGATAATTTTCTGTCAGTTGACATCAGTTTCGACACAGAACATATCCACTCAACTGACTGGTTGATGGCAACATTTGTACTTCAACATACTTCTTCAACATGTTCACATGAAATACCTTCTCAGTGTTTGCCATTTTGAATCTTAAATTTTACTGCAAAAGTTTTTCAAACCACCTGAAAAGGACCCTTCCACATAACACGAAGTTTTGTTAGTTCATCATGAGTAGTACAAGAATTTTAAATCCCCTACACTGAAGGAACGTGCCTTTGCTTTTCTGTCTGCAAAGACCTTGTACACATCTGTTTTCCTATCAGCTGACTTTGAGCAAGCTCACATGCATCCTTAAAAAACGATTATGCATTTTCATAAACGAAATTGGGTAAACATTTTACTGTCGGGTATGTCCGTCTTTTTTCCGTCCATTGTGCATCAACAGATCCAAAGGACCCCTTGGTGAGTGTCCAAAAAGAAGCTCAAAGGGTGAGAATCCCAGCGTTTCGTTCGGCATTTCCCTGAAATGCAAAAAGCAAAGCCGGTATGAAACGATCCCATTCCTGGGCTCTTGCCTTGCAACCTTTCTCAACAGGGATTTAAACGTTCCATTGAAACGTTCAACCATGCCATTCGATTGGGATGATAGGCGTGGTTGAAATGGAAGAGATTGACAACATCTGTAAATTTCTCTCATGAATCAGAAATGAATTGCGTTCCACAATCCGAGAGAATTCGTCTGGAAGACCCACTCTGGAAAAAATTGCAAGTAAGGGCTTCAGCGACAGATACTGTATCAATTTTCTTCAGGGGAATCGCTTCTGATACCTGTCGCTGTATCCACCAAAGTCAAGATAAGCGATATCCGAAGAAGACAGTGGTAAAGGTCCAACCAATCAATAGCTACCTTCCGAAAGGAACAGAAATGAGAGGCATTTTGTAAAAAGGTGCACAATTGGACACGACCTTTCTGAGATGTTTTTTGGGCAGATGTCACATGAGGGGCAGTATTTCGTAACTTCCTTTGTGACACCCCGGCCAATAAAAAAATCAAAACCTCTTTAACGTCTTTTGATCCCACAGTGACCACGAACAATGCATCATGAGCCTGGCAGCACTTTTTTCTCTAAGGGTTTTGGAACCACAACCTTCTGTTGTCCTGTCCAGGTACACACCTGTAGAGAATGTTAGAGTTCCAGTATGTACGTTTGGTTTGTTCCGTTTTTTACGTCAGTGACAGTCTGTTTAGCACAGAAAGTATTGTCGTCAGCGTCTCGTCTTTTCTCTGCATTTCCCTTTTAAATCATCTGGGGTAATCTGGAGTTCATCCAGTTTTGAGACTTTTAGCGGCTTTGTAGCCTTTCCCTGCTCTATGACATTAGATCTAGTACTCACAAGACCAAGGAACAAACGATCCTCCAGCACCACCATGTACTGTACGACACCTGGCAAATTGCCCAAAAATCAATCGCAGACTGGTTATCAATGACACAGGCGGTAAGAAAACCCCGAGTAGAAACGGTGTGTCGACTGAAACCCTCGCCAGCGGAAACGTTTCAATCTTGCCTCCAAACACCTACACTTTGGACAGTGTTGAGATACTGGTCTTGGAGCACGAAAGATTTCCGTACACCAGCAGTAGTGCACCCAGTGTCTCGCAAAACCGAACCTGCAATCCATTGATGGCTCCGTTTTCTAACACCAGTCCATCAACAGATTGATCTGGGGTCAAAAAAAGGCCTTCCTTTACAATCATGGAGACTAATGCGGTTTTGAAACACCCGTCTGAAAGGGGAATTCTGTTTCAGATGGAACTTGCCATCACAAAAAAAACAGCGCATTGTCTGATCGGCAGCTGACTGAAATTTTTTTTTAACTTCTGTTCTGGCCACGAACTGGGCCCAAAAGGTCTACGTGGGGTCGTTGTCCACGACCTTTGGGAAAGTTTTGCTGAGAATAACGGGTCTGCCGCGGTGAGTACTGGTATTGACGAAAGTCACTCGAACCGCGGAAAGATCCCTGTCCGTTTTCCCAGGAAAAGGTAAATCCTTGAGGACTCAAAAATGACCCACGATTTCCTTTCCTGTAACTTTCCCCGTCCGAGGGGGTAGTACATGACGCAATGAGACTCAAAATGGAAAATTCTCCTTTTCCTAGCCACGGCCCCCTTTTCTGGGGAGCGACACAATACTGATCACCATCTGACACATTTCCTCCACGTTTTCAAATTGTCTTTCCTTAAGGAAAGTGGCCAATCTTTGCTCACCTCTGGAAAAGTTGTTCTCTAAGAAGGAGATCTCGCAGTGACTGAAAAGTCTTGTTCGTTTTAGATAAATCGACCATCGATCCAAACATGACTCATGCGGGTCAAAACGACGGAAACGATCCTCCTTTTTCAGGCGCACAGAACGGAAACGTTCGTGAAAACCAAACACAGAACATTGAAATTTCTTGAGGATTTTTTCAACTGAAACCCAAGTTAAATTTTTTCGCGCAAGTGAGTGTTAACAATGTCAAAGCGCTACCCTTAAATAACGACGCCCAAAATACAATGCCACTTTTCCTTGGGCCCAAACCCCAAGACGTTGCGTGACTTTCAAATCGGAAAAGAAAACAAACTATGTCATCCTTTTTTTTCCTCGAAAGGTGGCAACTTTGAATATAAGCCGCTTTTGGTTGAGGCGCGGCTGGGGGAACCGACTGGTGGGAAATGGTGGGGGTTCTCTGAAAGCCTGTATTCTTTTAATTTCAGCATCATCTCTATTTTTAACTGCCCAACTTAAATTTACGTTCTTTATCTTCAGCTTCCCTCTGTAGTCTATTTTCTTCAGCTTCCCCTGTAT
>CM031628.1:45652100-45683139 GCA_018398815.1 Conus ventricosus | reverse complement strand
ACCTGTGATTTTTTCGACGCTTTCACTTAAAAGGTGGGTTTCTACCAGATAAAAAAATACTCATGCACTCTGGGAGAGTGCATTGTCATTAAAGGGTTAAGTTTAACCACGTTTTGAGATGTCATATAAGTTTAAAAAATTTTTTTTAAAGCAATAATGACAGCTTACTCATCATGCAGATCAGACTGAAAGAAGGGTTTGATGATGTGTTTGGGCACCTTTGCCCTCCTTCTGTCACATGGTGCCACCAATGGCAACAATTCTGCAAAAAGTGCAAAACATCATTGACTTTTTGGGCAAGGTAGAATAATATTGAGTAAAACAGATTAACATACAGTGTTTCCATATAGCCATCTATATAAAAAAATTTTTGCATCCCTTTGTTATCCGTTTTCTTGTCCCCCTCAGAACTCGGATACATTTATTAGGATCATAGCATTTGGTCCAAAAGTCAGTCTTCAGTAGTCCTAATTCCCTCATCATCCTCATCACTCCCCAATGACAATCAAAACACATGCACAAACGTGCACCGACACTATGAAAAAGATATAGAAAAAGAACAAAAAAGGAAAGGAAAAAGAGAAAAGTTAAAAATACAGTAATTTAAAAAAAGAAGGGGATATGTTCATAATTATACATATAAAGATTACCAAAATTTTTTTTTTTAATGTCTGCTAGTATAATTAATGAAAATTTAAGAATCCAGAAGAGACTGGTTAAATCAGACTAAATTTGGCCTTGTCATGGCATTCACTTGTTCTTACATCCTGGGAAGGATTTAGATAGGTTAAATGTGATTATGATCAATTGTTTATCCCCAATAAGGTTAAATGTGATTATGATCAATTGTTTATCCCAATAATGATTTGTTTATTTGACATAAAGAAAGAGGGGGACAGATCAATCAATCAATCAACTTTATTTAACAACGGAAAAGTAAAGAAAACATGATCATTTTCAAACTTTCAATTGCTAAATCGGAAATGAAATGAGGTAGGGAACAGTAAACGATAAACAGTAAACAAGTGGGAGCAAAACATGCCCCACTTGTTTACTGTTTTTAAATTTGCTAATTAAACATTACACTTTGATGCAGATTGCATAATATTCAAAACTATTGTGATGTACCATTTACAAAGACCTCAACCTTCAGAAATACAAGCTTAGACTATTTAAGAACAAAAGGGAAAATGGTCACTCGAAACGGAATTCATGTTCAGCCATTGAATAAAATTGTTAACGGATTTGTAAGGATGAAATAAAATTCATCTTGGGCCCCCCTTGCATTAAAAATTATTATTATTATTTATGGAAAAACCCAATCCTGCAATAAATGTGATGTAATGTCACGACCACGCCCAAAACAAGTGCGTCATACTTAAGTCAACGGTCGCGATGTCACTATATCATGCCATGCGAGATTTTTTTTCTGCACTCATCTTGGCATTATTTAGGCCCCATTTCATATAATTTTTTGCCTGGAACAAGAAAAAATATAATAAATATGCAGCATATGTTACTGGACAGTATTTTAAAAGTTATTATATCGACAGTAAGTGAAATAAATTAATTTCTGTTAGAAATTAGCTTTAATCAGTGTCCATAATAATGAGTGCATTTGGAGAGCGCATATCCTCCATTTTAGGCAAGTTCTGTGCGCTTTACAAACATTTTTTCCCAGAGACCTGTACATTCTTTTACATCCTTTCAACTTCCCAGGAAGCACCCTCCGGGGGTTGCAACCTTGCCGTGGTCGGAGGCTTGGTGGGTCCGTGATCTTTTAGGCTTTGCGGGGGCTCAAAACTCAGCTAGATGGTTAGTTGTTTATGAACGCTTTAGGCCTGTATAGCCAAGTTGCTGACGGGCCCAAGCATTACGTGGTAGAATTGATGCCCTGGTAGGGTCTCCCATGTCAGAAAGGTTAGGAGTGGGGCCCAGACAATAGTAACCCACCTTTTTCCTATTCTGTTTTTGTTTTCTCCCTTCCTTATTTGGCCCTTTTCTATCTTGTCTCCCCTTCAAGTCTTCTTTTACACATCCTTTTCTCTCTGTGGTCTCCTTAAGACCCGCCGCGTTTGCCGTGCGGTGCGACCTGTGTCGGAGGGGGATGAGATCCTGGTGATTGAGAGGGCCAGCGTCTCAACACATCACTTTGGCTGGGAAACCTCTCCTAGCGGGAGTAACCTTGGCCGGGTGTACTAATCGGCTCCCCTTCTTGGGGCTGGGTCAAGACAGACAGTCCCCTTGTGGCCAAGTAAACCCTGCAGTGCTCGCTCTCTGTTCCCGGGAGTTGGCATGATCGGGGGGGATAGGGTTGGTGGTGTCTGTGTGTCGTATGTCCTCCCAAAGCCTGGAAGGGGTCAAGCATTGGTTTCTTGGCTGGCCCTTAGTTGGACTCGAAGGTGGGTGGGTAAGGGAGAGATGAATACATAAACTAATATGACTTCTTTAAAAACATTCCCCCAAAAGGGAAAGAGGAAGGCAGCATCCCCTATTTCAGGGGATTGTACCAAGATAGTGACTCTGATCCCGAAGTTCGACAGAAGACAGGTTTTTGGGTTTCCCTGGCTCGTGATGGAGGGGACGGAGCAGGAAAGACCCTTTCAGCTCTGAGCCCGTTTGCCATTCAAAAGGGTTTTAAAGGAATAGCAGGCGACCTCGGTCCATCAAGAGGTTGAGGAATGGCTCATTTTCATTAAAAGCAAGTCACAAAAACAATTGAACAGCTGCAGAAAGCAACAAAATTTGTGGACAGGGAGAACAGGGTAACTCCCCACAAACAATTAAATTCATCCAAAGGTGTGATTCGGTGCAGAGATCTAAGGGTGTTTCAGAGGCAGAATAAAAACGGAGCTGGCGTCCAGGGTGTGACGGAGGTGCGCAGGGTGACGGTCAGGAAGGGTTCAGAGAGAGTGGCCACCAACACCCTCTTTTGACCTTCTGCAGCCCTGTGCTGCCCCCGGTCATCAAAGTTGGTTACCTAAATGTTCATGTGCGCTATATGTGCCGTCCCCTTGAGGTGCTTCAGGTGCCAGAGGTTTGGCCATGTCAGGGACCGCTGTTCTGGGCAGGAGGTAGTGGTATTTGCTGCAAGGCAACCATGATGGGCGTGGTCATGATCCGGCACATTGTGCTAACTGCGGTGGCGACCCTCCTCCTCTTCACGAAACTGTCCCCTTTGGATTCAAGAATTGCTATACAACGAGTTTAAACGGAAAGAAAAATCTCTTTTTTGAAGCCGGAAACGGTTGTGGGCAGTCAGACGCCGACAGCTTCTTCCCATGCTTCGGCTGTCAAGAAAGCTCCCATAGTTCCTACTCGATCAGTCTGCTGCCAGACTGATGAATTCATGTTCTCGAAGACATTGCAGTAAGATCTGTCAGTTTGGTGGTAGCAAGTCCACACCTTCCAACCCAAAAAGAAATGCCCCCGGTGGAGGCAAAAAATCCGCCCCCCTCAGACTGCCCAGCAGTCTACAACATCTGCTGCTGGGCGATGAAAAAACAGCACCGTACCTCAAACTCCCCTGTCCAGTGCCCGTGCGGGCAAGGGAGTTCAACAACCAGTGTGGAGATGGTGGAGATGAAGAAGAAACCCCCACCATCTCCCAAGCCAGACCCTTTTTCGCCTGTTGGCAAGTCTGCAGAGGTCTGCAGATGTCCAGTGAAATTAAGCAACAAATTTACAGCTTTAGCAGCAGATGTTGAGGAGGAGAAGACTGATCTCTCTCCTTTTCGCCCTCTGCACCATGGATAATACAATATTCCCTTGGAATATCCGTGGTCTAAATTCCAACTTTGAGGGCTGCAGCTTCTATGTCAGTCTCTTTAAAAACCCTTTTGTCTTTTGGGTCTTTAAGAAACTCAAATTCAAAGCCCGAAGACCTTTACTTTCTGGCTTTAATATTCTTCGAAAAACCCGCACAACCATCCCCGTTGGGACTGTGGGCGGTGTTGCCCTTCTCTACACAAAACTTTGTTGTATAGTCCTGTCACTCTGTCTACCTCCTTCAGGTGTAGCTGCGAGAGTCACTCTCACAAGACTGTGACAATCTGTTCTCTTTATCTCTCACCCTTTTGTCCGGTTTGTCGTCAGGGGCCTTGTCAGTCTGATAGAAGAACTCCCTCGACCTTTTTGTGTTGGGTGACTTTAACGGTCACAATCCCCTTTGGGGTAGTGCCGGTACGTCACCCAGAGGTCTGCTGATTGAGGATGTCCTTTCAGACTTGGGTTTGTGTTGTCTGAATGACGGATCTGCAACTTATCTCCATCTTCCTCAGGTTCACTTTCGTTTTTTGGATTTGTCGGTTGTGACCCTCGTGGTCCTGGACTATGGGGTGGTCTGTCCATGACGATCTGCACGGAAGTGACCATTTCCCCGTCCTTCTACAACCTGTAATAACGAACACGTCTCTGTCTCTCAGCATTTAAATTATAAGAAAGCAACTGGGATCTATTTACAGCCAATGTTTTTTAAGGAGTTCCAGGACATGATTTTTTTTGAGTCCTGACCCAGCTGAATCACTGATAACATATGATTAATGTGCTAAGGCCCGTATTCCAGTGTCTTCCCATAAACTTCAAATGCCAAAAAAAACCCCGGTTCGATTCAGAATGCCCAACAAATTTCCCAAAATTAGAAAACGGGCTCAGCGTCAGGTATACCAACGACCTTCGGGTCCCAACGCTCGAGCCCATCAGAAACTCCGTGCTAATCAAGACACATTTTAAATCAGTAAACGTCGGTCCCGGAGAAACTTCTGCTCCCGGCTGACATCAAAAATTCTAAGAAAAAAGTGTGGAACATCATTAAGAAAATCAAGGGAAGAACACCCGTCCCACTGTGAACCATCTCAAGTTTTCGGTTCTTTAAAAAACAGAAAAGAAAGAGTTGCTAAAACTGCTTGCTTCAACCATTGAAAAGAATTCCTCCTCTTCTAATAAATCAGTCACTTTTGTCAAACACAAAGCCTAAAAGAAAAATCCCCTGCAACTTTTCATCGACAACATGGAAGACTACAATCTTCCTTTTACATTAAACGAGCTGAATTTTGCCTTACTCTCTTGCAGCGATTCCTCTCCAGGTATAGATGACATTTTATTTTAACTATTGAAACATCTTCCGAGGAAGGTCTGAACTCCTGTTACAGGTATACAACCAGTGTGGACTACAGGTTGCTTTCCACCCTCTTGGCGGAAAGCCCTCATTATTCCCCTCCCCAAAACCCGGGAAAAGATCTTTAATCCATTAACTACGTCCCATGCTTTGACCAGCTGTGTCTGTAAATGATGGAAAAATGGTCAATGCTAGGCTCATGTGGAAATCGAAAACGATGGCCTTGGCGAAAGAACAGTGTGGTTTCCGCAAACATCGTAGTACAGTTGACCATTTGATTCGTCTGGAATCTACACTTCGGAATGCCTTTTGAACAAACAGCATGCTGTGGCAATTTTTTCGACTTGGGAAGGCCTACGATACTACCTGGAAGTCGGGGATACTTCATGATCTCACGATCTGGGTTTTCGAGGTCATCTTCGCTTTTTTTTCAAAATTTTTTGGCAGAACGACAGTTTCAGGTCGGGTTGGCACCACTCTCTCTGATGTCCACGAGCAGGAGTTGGGTGTTCCACAGGGGAGCATACTATCTCCTGCCCTCTTTAGTATTAAGATCAACAACATTGTGAAATCAGTTCAGCAGGGGTTTAGACTGCTCATTGTTTGTTTGGGTGATTTCGCTGTTACGCAAGGGAAGCCTTTACCCCAGTGTCCAGCGCAGGCTCCAGCTTTGCGTAGATAAAATCCATCGGTGGGCGGATGAAAAACGGTTTCACCTTTTCTGCTACAAAAACCCAGTGTATTCACTTCCATAATTTCCGTCAGTTTTTTCCAGATCCCGGGAAATTCAAGTAGGGAAATCTCCCATTCCAGCTGTTAAAGGGGCCCAAATTTCTGGGAGTCTTTTTGACCAAAACTTTAAATTTCTCAGCCCTATTAAAAACCCCCAAAATGCTTGCCAAAGGCACTGAATATTTGCGGGTCGTAGCACACACCGACTGGGGGTGATAGGAAAACTTTGTTGCACCTCTACAGAGCCTGGGCCGTTCCAAACTGGACTCGGCTGTGCTGTCTAGGCTCCGCAAGACCCTCTTCCCTCAAACTCTTGGACCCTACCCACCATCAAGGGCTTCGTCTCTGTCTTGGAGGTTTCGCACCACCCCTGTGTACAGCTTGTACGCAGAGGGGGTGAACTTCATTGACAACGCAGGCTCAACTGTCTTTAAAAATTATTACACCCGATGTTCTCAGAACACAGAATCTGCCTATGACTGTGTCTTTGACCTCCGTTCCAAAGTAAGTTTGCAAAAAACCCCAAAATGTATTCCGCGTTTGGGCTTCGTATGCAGCCTCACGTGCGGAATGGGGGTTTATAGCCCTGGGAGTAGTTTCGATTTTTCCAAGTTTCCGGATAACCTCCATGGACCTTTTTCACCCCAAAAGATTCGTTTGGATCTCGCAGCTTTCCGTAAGGAGTCTACCAGCTCTCTGGGTACAAGGCTTTGTATGCCGAGCTCTGTTCCAATTCCAATCCTATCAAACATTTTTCCTGACGGTTCCAAGTCTGAGGATGGAGTGGCCTTGTGCAGCCTATGCCCTGGGGCTCCTTCTCAGATATTTTTGGGAAAACATTACATTCAGATGCTTCTGTCTATTCTGCTGACTTACTGCTCTAGTACTGGCTTTTAAGATAATCTCCCATTCTTCGAGGAGGGAAATTTCTGGTTCTGTCGGATTCGCTGTCAGCTTTGGAGGCAAAAGCTGGCCCCAACCTTCAGCATCCAGAACTTTTACTTTTTTTGAACTTTTTTAGCAAATTGAAGGCGGACGGTTAAACATTACTCTTGCTTGGGTTCCTGGCCATGTTGGCATCGGCGGGAACGAAATGGTTGATCGTTTAGCCAAGAACGCCACAAGAGAGAAACTGTCCAACACTTATATCCCTGCTCAGATGTGAAACCCAAAATTAACGATTATGTGAGGCCTTGGCAGGAGGATTGGAACACACAGACGAATAACAAACTCTTTAGATCCGTCCAAACTTAAAGACTTCCCCCATCTACGTCGGGTGGTGTAAAAAGGAAAAAAAGGTTCTGTGCCGGTGCACACCGGCCATTCGTGTTTTACCATTCTTACCTTTTAAAGAGTGAAGAAGCTCCGTGGGGCATTCCCTGTCATGCACCCCTCACAATGAAACATGTTCTTTTAGAGTGTTGGGATTGCACGATGTGAGACACAAACATTTTACAGCGGAGTCCATGAAGCTCCTGTTCAGGGATGTCCCGCCTGACGTGATCCTTGGGTTTTTGAGAGAAATTAACATTTTTCATCTGATTTGAGATTTTACGGAAGAAGGATTTTTAACAAAGTTTCTGGTTCGTTTGTAGATGATGTCATTTAACCCGATGTGTGAAAGTTTTTTTTTTTTTTTTTTTTTTTTTTTTTTTTTTTTTTTTTTTTTTTTTTTTTAAAATGACTGGTGAGTTGATTTTAACGTGGTGACAGCCCTGATGTGGCCCTCTGCGGTCGGCTGGGCTATAAGCAACATTATCTTATCTTATCCCAGGAAGCATACAGTGCAAGCTGCCATTTTACAGGCACTCAAACACTGAGCATTCTGCAATATCCTTCACTGTCTGTGGCCAGGTACCCCTTTTACACCTGGGTAGGGTGAGAAAATCAAGATAAAATACCTTTTCTAACGTTATATGAATCACTGACAATGGGGATTGATGCTGGGACCTTTTGATCCAGAAATCAACTTCCAACCGCAAGACTATCTCGCTGCTGTAGAAGTCACAGGAAGTCAAGACATGAAAGGATTGACATTCCAAAGTGATTTCCCTTTTAAATGTGGCTAAATTATGAAGAATGTTGGCGTGCATTGACTTGCCCACATGGAACAACTTTACAAAACAAAAAATTGTTCGTCAGTCACTATCATATCCAAAATTGGAATGCCATAACTCATAGCACTATTTCAAATTGTTTTCGGCATTTACCTCAGTGTTATTTCAACATTGCCTAAAACAGGCACAAACTTCAACAAACGTCTAGCGAAGGTCAATTACATATGTCAATGAACACCATTTTTAAGGTATTGTATTGATGGCAAGTGAAATAATTAATTTCTGTCACAAAACTCGTCATTAGATTCTCAGATGCTGAAGCAGGTGCATGTACCCAAATTGACATGTCAAAGTGATTTCATAGTGGTGACTTATTTCAATTTCTGAGGCAGAAGACGATGTGTGCTTCTGTCGATATATGTCGGTTCAGGAGAAGTCTTAACGGTGAATGCCTGTCTGTATGTATCGGTACAGGACACGAAAGGTTAAGGCATGTTAACATGCAATTTCTATTAACATCGATGTAAACGCGGATGGGTTTTTCGATGTATTTTAAAGAATTGTGTGAAGGAATGACTTGTGAGTTGATTTTAACATGGTGACAGCCCTGATGTGGCCCTTTGCGGTCGGCTGGGCTATAAGCAACATTATCTTATCTTATTGTAAACTCCAATGCAGTCGTCATAAAGGGTTTAGGAAAGATTTCATCTATTGACGGTAGTGTAAACCAGATGTTCAAAACCAAAATGTTTCAAGACAAAAGTCAAATATCTTTTTCTAAGACAAGAATAGGAGATTATTAAAAATGAAAACCATGTGCATAAAGCAGATAGGAGTATTGAGGTGTAAGCAGATAGGAGTATTGAGGTATGTTCATCAGTTGCATTTTTTTTTTAAAGTTTAAAAAGGTAACATAATGTATAGATAACCATTTAGGGCGAGTCCAATGTGGTTCAAGTTTCTTCGGACCCTTTCTGGACAAGAACTTGACGAAGACCATGTCTCCCACTCTGTAGGCTTTTCTGTCCTTCACACCCCTGTTCTTCCTGTTGAGATACCAACCTCTGATTTGTCATTGGCTCGTCTTTGGTTCTGCTTCACCTGTATGTCGCCACAGAGAGAAACTGTCCAACATTATATCCCCCCCCCAAAAAAAAAATCTTTTATTAATTTTTTCCCCCCCTTTTTTCCGTTTTTTTTTTAATAAAAAAAGGATTGTGGGTTTTGGGGAAATTGAAACCTGGCCTTTTCGGCTTTTTTTAAAAAATCTTTTTTCGGGGGGTTTTGGTTTTAATTGGGTTTTTTAAAAGGTGCGGGCAATTTTCATTTAAAGGGCTTTTTCCCTGGAAGTTCTCCAGAAATCGGGTGCGGGTTCACCCCCTTTTACAAATTTTTGGGGAGAAAAAAATTTGGTGGGTTAAAATTTTAGTAACACTTGGGGGTTTCAAGGGGGACAAATTTTTTTCCCCCCTTTTTTTTAAGCCAAAAATTTGCTTTTCCTTTCGCGGGTTGACTTCTTTTTTTTTTTTTTTCCTAGAAGGGGAAACCCGAAATGGCCAGGCTTTTTTAGTAAATCCATGGGGGGCGGTAAAAGGTTCCCCTTTTCTGCAAAAACCTGACCCAAAATTTGTATTTTTCGCCCGGGAAATTAAATAAAAATTTCCTTAGTTTTAAACGAAAAAATTTTGGGGATTTTTTGAAAAAATTAAAATTTTCAGCCTAAAAAACCAAAAATTTGAAGGCATAATTTTTTTTTGGAAACAGGGGCCTAAAAAAAATTTTTTTTTTGATTTAAGAGGGGGTTTTTTGGGGGACCCTTTTCCTTTGAGGGGCCAAAGACATTTTATAAAAATTCGGCCCCTTACCTAAAGGGGTTTTTGGGGGTTACGTTAAACCCCCCTGTTAAGCCTTCCCAAAAGGGGGGGAACCTTTTCCTTCTCCGGCTGAAACGGGGTTTTAATTTTTTGTTTTCAACCCGGCCCCCGGGCGTTTTTTGCCCCCCTTCAAAAAATTTAAAAAAAACCCCAAAAATTCCCCCGGGGCCGAAGCCCCCGGGGAAAGGGAAAGCCGGGAGATTTTTTTTTAATTTAAAAAAAAAACCCAGGACCTTTTTCAAAAATTTTTTAAATCCAAATTTTTTTAAGGAGCAAAATTTTTGGGGACTTTTTTTTAGGGCGGGGTTAAACCCATTTTTTTGTTTTCACTAGGTTCCAACTGGGAGGATTGGGTGGGGTATGGGGGTTTTCAATTTTTAAATTTTAATTGATGTTTTTTTTCCCCAATTTTTGTTTTTGGGAAATTTTAGAGGGGTTTTTTCTTCTTTTTTAGGGGGGAAAAAAACTGCAAAACTTTTGCAAAAAAAAAATTTTTTTTTTTTGAACTTTTTAAAATTTAAGGGGTGGAAACATCCTTGTTGGGTTTCCATTGTATCCAACAATGGTTGAGTTTTAAACCCCAAAAAGGAAACTTTAAACTTAACCCCCTGCCCCGGGCCCAAATTTCGTTTTGGGGGCCTTGGCAGGTTTTGGAAAAACCGCGTCAAATTTTTTGATGGTAAATTTTAAAACCCCCTTTTCCTTGGGTGGCTTTTAAAAAAAAAATTTTGTGCCGGTGCCCCCCATTCGTTTTTTAAATTTTATTTTTAAAAGAGGAAGGCCCTTCCTTCCTTTTTCCCCTTTTCCGGGCTTTTTTTGGTTTATTCCTTTTTCCCAAAATTTTCCGGGGGGCCCTTGGTTGTTGGGGGGTTCCCCCGCCGGTTTCCTTTTTTTTAAAAAAACTTTTTTCTGGGTTTTTAAACGGGAAGGTTTTTTAAACAAAGTTTCTGGTTGGGAGACGTGTTTTAACGAGTTTAAAAGTTTTTTTTTTTTTTTTTTTTTTTTTTTTTTTTTTTTTAAAAGATTTTTTTTCGTTGCCCTTTGGCCCTCCCCTGGGTTCCATTTTTTTTTTTTTCTTTTTTTTTGGTCTCTTGATCCCCCGGTTTGCCGTGCGGTGCGTGTGTGGGGGGGATGAGTCCTGGTGATTGGGGGCCCGCTTCAAAAACCAAAATTTGGGGGACCCCTCTGAAGGAAATACACTTTGGCCGGGTGTACTAATGGGTCCCCCTTTTTGGGGCTGGGTCAAACGGGAAATTCCCCTACGGCCCAAATTTTCCCCCGCAGTGCTCAGTCTTGTCCCCCGGGGTTGGCATGATCAGGGGGAAGGGTTGGGAGTTTTGTTTTGTATATTTTCTCCGAAGCCTGGAAGGGGTCAAGCATTGGGTTTTTTGGCCCTGGCCCCCTTTGTTGGACTCCAAGGTGGGTGGGTAAGGGAGGAGTAAATAAAATAAAAAACTATGGTTTTTTAAAAAATCCCCCAAAAAGAGGAAGGCTGTCCCTTTTTCGGGGGAAATTTTTTTTCCGATAGGATTTCCCATATGGAGGTACGACAGGGACGGATTCTGGGCTTTGGCGTGTGGAAGGGGGAGAGGGAAAAAAACCCCTTTAGTCTGAGCCCCCTTTGCCTCAGAAGGGCTTTCAAGCTTTGCGGGGACCCCCGTCCATCAAGAGGTTGAGGAAAAGGGTTCATTTTTATTCAAAGAATCACCAACAATCGAACAGCTGCGAAAGCAAAAAACTGTGGACGGGGTGGGTAACCCCCAAACGTTAAATTTTCAAAAAGGGGATTTCGCTGCGGGATTTATGGGTTCCCGGGCAGGGAAAAAAACGGGTGGGGATCCGGGGTGCGGAGGTCGAGGGTGAAGTCAAGAGGGGGCGAAAAAAATGGAACAACCCTCTTTTTGACTTTTTGCAACCCCGGGCTCGGTCTCAAAATGGTTTCTGTTTTTCCGGGGTTTAGTTTGTTCCGTCCCCGTTGAGGTGCTTCGTGCCGGGAAATTTGGCCATGTGGACGGTTTGGGAGGGGGTTTGGGTTTGCGCAAGGAACCCTGATGGGCCGTGTAAAAATCCGGCCATTTTTGCAAAATGCGGTGGCACCATCCTCTCTTTACGGGGAAGCCCCTTGGATTCGGATCGCTTTAAAAAAAACGAAAAAAAAGATTCCCTTTTTTTTAAACCGAGGGTTGGGGCAGTCAGCGCCGAGCTTTTAGTTCGGGTAAAAAAAAGTCCCAAAAGTTCCCAATCGGTCAGTTGCGTCAGACTGATAACTTTACGTTTTCGAAACTTGCAAAGGAAAAAATGTTCTTGGGGAAACAGGGCCCCACCCTTCCAAAAAAGGACTGCCCTGGTGGGGCAAAAATCCCCCACCCCCCAGCTGCCCCAGTCTCCTTGCTGCTGGGGAGTTAAAAAACCAGCCCCCTTCCCCCGAATCCTCTGCCATGCCCTGGGGCAAGGGAGTTAACGGGGAGGTGGGTTAGGAAAAACCCCACCGTCCCCAAAACCAGACCCCCTTCACCTGTTGGAGTTTCCCGGGTCTGCAAAGTCCGTAAATTTTAACAAAAATTTCCTTTAGCCAAGGGTTTAGGGGGAGTGACCCGATCCTCTTTCCTTTTTGCCTCTGCACCTGGTAATACAATTTCCCTTGGTTTTTCCCTGGTTTTAAAAACCAACTTGAGGAGTGAGCTTTTGCATTTTTAAAACCTTCGTGTGGTTTCAAGAAAACCCAAATTTTAAAGCCCGAAGACCTTTCTTTTCTGCTTAAATTCTTTTTCCCCCCCAAAAAACCTCCACGTTGGGGGTGTCGGGGGGTTTGCCCTTTCTACCAAAACTTTTTTGGGAAGTCGTCCTTGTTCCCCCCTTCAGGGTTTTGCTGCGGAGTACTTCACAAGACTGTGCTTGTTTCTTTATTTACCTTCTGTCCCCGGGTTTTTCGTCAGGATTTTTTCAGTCTGTAGAGGAACCCCTCGACCTTTTTTGCTGTTGGGTGATTTAAAGGTCACAAACCCCCTTTTGGGTTCGGTTCGTCATCCGGGTCTGCTGATGAGGATGTCCTTTCGGATTTGGATTTTTTGGGTTGTTGAAGAGGATCTGAACTTCCCCCTTTTTTCCAAGGTTCCTTTTTTTTTTAGATTTGTCGGTTTTTTGACCCCCGTGGTCCCGGACTATGAGTGGCTGTCAGACGATTTCACGGAAGTGACCATTTCCCTGTCCTTCTACAAAAATGTAATAACTGAAAAACCCTCTTGTCTCCGCATTTAAATTTTTAAAAAACAAAGGGATCTTTTGCAGCCCCTTTTTAAGGAGTTCCAGGACACTGTTTTTTTTAGAGTCCTGACCCCGTGAATCTGCTAACCCATGATTAAAGTGCTAAACCTGTATTCCCGTGTCTTCCAAACTTTAAATGCCAAAAACCCCTGGTTGATTCAGAAAAGCAACAAATTCAAAAATTTTGAAAAACGGGCTCAGCGTAGGTTTACCCAACGACCTTGGGTCCCCAAAGCTCGGCCATCAAACCGGCCAAATCAGACATTTTAAAATCATAAACGTCGGTCTGGGAGTTTGTCCAGGGAAAAAAAAATTTAAGAAAAAAGTGTGGGGAACATTTAAGAAATCAAAGGGAAAAACACCTGTCCCCCCGGAACCTCAGTTTTGGATTCTTTAAAAAAAGAGAGAAAGCGTTTTAATTCTTGCTTTTCCCTTTAAAAGAAAAATTTCCCCTTCTAAAAATCGTATTTTGTCAAAAACAAAACCTAAAAGAAAAATCACCTGCAAATTTTATCGAAACATGGAGTACAAATTTCCCCTTACATTAAAAGGCTGAAATTGCCCTTTCTCTCTTGCACGATTCCTCCGGTATAGATGACATTATTATCAACTTTGAAAAATCTTCGCAAAAAAGGGTTTAAAATCTGTTCAGGTTACAACCATGTGTGGATAAAGGTTTTTTTCCACCTTTGGGGAAAGCCCCCATTTTTCCCTCCCAACCCGGAAAGCCTTTTAATCCTTAATTTCCGTCCATAGCTTGACCCGCTTGTTGTAAATTATGGAAAAAAAAAGGTCAATGCTAGGTCTGTGGAAAAAGGGAAAACCCTGGCCCTTTTTGGGGAAAGAACAGGTGGTTTCGCAAATCGGGTACAGTGGGGCCCTTTGTTCTCTGGAATTACCTTAGGAACGCCTTTTTAACCAGCATGCATGGAATTTTTTTGTTTGGAGAAGGCCCCCATCCATGGAAGCGGGGATACCATATTCCCCGATTGGTTTTTGAGGTCATCTTCCGCTTTTTATTTAAAATTTTTTTTCAAAACGACGTTTCAGGCCCGGGGGGGGCAATCCTTTTGTCCACAGCAGGGTGGGGGTTCCCCAAGGGGAGATACTTCTCCCGCCTCTTTAGTATTAAGATCAACAATTGTTCATTTGTTCACAGGGTTTAGATGCTCATTGTTTGTGGGTGATTTTGTGTCTACGCAAATGGAGCTGTACCGAGTGTCCGCGCAGGTCCAGCTTTGCGTAGATAAAATCCCCGGTGGGCGGATGAAAAGGTTTTACCTTTTCTGTCAAAAACCCGTGTATTCACTTCCCTAATTTCGTCAGTTTTTTCCCGATCGGCTTCAAGTAGGGAAATCTCCCCTTCCCGTGTTAAAAAAAGGCCCAAAATTTGGGGGTATTTTTTGACAAAAATTAAACTTTCGCCTATTAAAACTCAAAAGCTTGCCCAAAAAGGGACTGAATTTTTCTGGGGTCGTGCAACCGATGGGGGCGCTGATGAAAACTTTGTTGACCCTTTCGAGTGGGCGTTTAAAAATGGATAGGTTGTGCTGTGTACGGCTGCAAGTTTTACCTCAAATCTTGGGCCTATCCACCTAAGGGCTTGTCTCGTCTTGGAGCGTTCGCACACCCCGTGTACGCCGAGCAGAGGGGGGTGAAAATTACTGTCCCCAAGCAGGGTGAAACTTTTTGAATTATTCTCGATGTTTCAGACCGCGAATCCGCCCATGACTGGTTTTTTACCTCCGTTTCCAAAGTAAGTTTGAAAAAACGAAATGTATTCCCCCGTTTTGGGGGTTGTATGGCCTCACGTGCGGGGAAAGCAGGGTTTGACCGGGTAGTTTCCGATTTTTCCCGTTTCCGGACACCTCCCTGGACCCTTTTTTACACCCGAGATTTGTTTGATCTTGCGCTTTCCGTGGGTTCCGTTCTGGGTACAAGGTTTGTAGGAGTCTGTTCCCAATTCCCTTCTATCAAAAAAGTTTTCATGACGGTTCAAGTTTGGGGTGGGTGGCCCGTGGCCCATGCCCTGGGGCTCCTTCCAGTATGTTGGCTTTTTCTTTCCCAGCTTCGTCTATTCTGCTGAACTTATGCTTGGGTTTGGGTTTGAAGTAATCCCTTTTTTCAAAGAGGGATTTTGGTTCTGTCGGATTGCTGTGCTTTGGAGCCATAGCTGGGGAACCTTCAGCATCAGAAATTTTCTTTTTTGAACTTTTTTGAATTTTAAAGCGGACGGTTTAAAAATTTTTCTGTTGGGTTCCCGGCATGTTGGCATCGGCGGGAAACGAAAAGGTTGATGTTTAGCCCAAAAACGCCCCAAGAGAGAAACTGTCAACATTTTTTCCCTGTTTGTGTGAAACCCAAAATTAACGATTATGTGAGGACCCCTTTGGGAGGGGATTGGAAAACACAGACGGTAACAAACTCTTTCAGATCCGTCCAAAACCCTTAAGGGCTTCCCCCCTCCCGTGGGGGGTGTTAAGGGAAAGGTTTTTTGTGCGGTGCCACGGCCCTTTGTTTTTCCTTTACCTTTTAAAAGGGGAGAAGTCGTGGGGTTCCATGTCTGCCCACTCCTGAAAATTGTTTTTTAGAGTGTTGGACTGCACGTGTGAGCCCCAAAAATTTTCAGCGGGTCCTGAAATTTCCCGTTAGGAGGGCCCCCCGACGTGATCCCGGTTTTTGAAGGATTACATTTTTTATCGATTTAGATTTTGGAAAAAGATTTTTAACAATTTCTGGTGGGTTTTGCGTGTCATTTAAGGATGTGTGAAAATTTTTTTTTTTTTTTTTTTTTTTTTTTTTTTTTTTTTTTAAATGCTGGTGAGTTGATTTTAAGTGGGAAGCCTGTGTGGCCCTTTGGGGCGGCGGGTTAAGCAACATTATTTATCTTCCTTCCAGAATCAAACGGAAATGCGGGGGTACTGGGAATTAGTTAGACTTTTAAAAAATTTTTAAGGGCTTGTTAAAAATCATTTGGGCTCGCTTTTAAAAATAATTTTTTTTTTTTTTGGTAAAAAATCCTGCAATTATTTTATGTAATTCCCCGAGGAAAAAAGGGATTTTAAATTTCCGGTTGGATTTTCACTTAACTGAGCGAATTGTTTTCGCCTCTTTGGCTTTTTAGGCGCCATTTTCATTTTTTCTTCCTAAAAGAAAAATATAAAAAAGGCTTCCTTGTTAGGGAATTTTTTGAAGTTTTTATATCGACGAGGAAATTTTTTTCTGTTAGAAAAGCTTTAATCAGTGCCATAAAAGGTGCATTTGAGGGCATTCTCCTTTTTGGAAGTTCTTTCTTTCAAAAATTACCCCCAACTGAACTTTTAACCCCAAACCCCCGGAAGACAGGGAACCCCCCACCTAAACATAGGGTTTTGCATATCCTTCCTTTCTGGGCCAGACCCCTTTTAACCTGGGTAGGGGGAGAAAACAGGGGAAAATAAACCCCTTTTTAATTTATGTTCCGACAATGGGATTGTGTGGGCCTTTTGATCCCCAAAACAAATTCCCCGCAAGGGCTATTGCTGTGTGAAGTACGGAATCAAGGGGTGAAAGGGTTGACATTCCAAGTGGGGTTTTTTTTAAATGTGGTTAAATTTGAAAAGTTGGCGGCATTATTGCCCCATGGGGCAATTTCCCAAAAAAAAAAAGGTTTTTGTCGCTTTCTAAAAATTAACCTT
Organism: Conus ventricosus; assembly: GCA_018398815.1. Lineage (NCBI taxonomy): Eukaryota > Metazoa > Mollusca > Gastropoda > Neogastropoda > Conidae > Conus > Conus ventricosus. The sequence continues at coordinate 45,666,419 of CM031628.1, read as the reverse complement.
TCCTTGCCTTTTCAAAATTTTGTTTTCCCCATTTTCCCCGGAAAACTTGCCTAAAAAAGGCCAAAATTCAACAAAGTTTCTGGAAAACAAAATATTTAATGCCCATTTTTAATTTTGTTTTAGGCAATAAATTATTTCGTCCAAAAAGTCTTAGATTTAGTGTGAAAAGGTGCGTCCCAAAAAAACATGTCAAAGGTTTCAAGTGGTGAACATTTCAATTTAGCCGAAAATTGGCTTTTTAAGTCTTTTCAGGAGAAAATTTTAAGGTGAAAGTTTTCTTTGGTTTTACAGGGTTTAAATTTCATGTATTTTTTTAACTCATTTTTTAAAGCGGAGGGTTTTTGTGTATTTTTAAAGAAATTTTTGGAAAAAATAATTGGAGTTGTTTTACTGGTGACACCTGTTTTTGGGGCCCCTTTTGGCGGTGGGCTTGCAACATTTTTATCTTATTTTAAAAACCAAGCAGTGTCAAAAGGGTTTTTGGAAAGTTTTTATCTTACTTGTCCGTGTTCAAAAAAATTTTTTTCGAAAAAACCCTTTACTTTTTTGCGTGGGATTTTTAAAATAAAACCCTTCTGGAAAGGGGAGGGGTTTAACAGAAAGGGTATTGAGGATGTTTTCTTTTATTTTTTTTTTTTAATTTAAAAGGTACTATGTTAGAAAATTTGGGGGTCCTGTGGTTTAAGTTTTTCGGGACCCTTTCTGGAAAGAAAAAAGGACAGCCTGTCTTCCCATCTTTTGGCCCTTTTTTCCTTCACACCCCGTTTTTGGAGTTACACTGATTTTCAGGTCGCGGTTTGCTTACCTGTTAAAGTCCCAAGGAAAACTTCCAACAAACCCCTGTGATTGAACCAAAATTCAAAGTAGAACCTGGCAAAAGGGTTGGAAACACACAACAGTAAAAAAACCCCCTTTTAATCCGTCCCAAAACCTTGGGATTCCTCCACTCTCTTTAAAAAAAAAGGGGCTTCCGCCAAGGCCCCTTTTATTTTACCATTTTATTTTAAAAGGAAGAAGCCCGTGGTATTCCGTTGCCCTACAAGAAACTTTCTTTTTAATTTGGGGGGCCCCGGGTTAGAAAAACATTTTCGGGGGGCTAAATCCTTCAGGGAAAAGTTCCGCCCAGGATTTCCTTGGTTTTAGGAATTCATTTTTTTTAGAATTTAGGAAGAAGATTTTTAAAAAAGTTTGGTGCTTTTCTGGCGAAAGTCATTTAAAAATGGGAAAGTTTTTTTTTTTTTGTTTTTGTTTTTTTTTTTTTTTTTCAAATGACTGGTGAGTTGATTTTAACGTGGTGACAGCCCTGATGTGGCCCTCTGCGGTCGGCTGGGCTATAAGCAACATTATCTTATCTTACCCTTCAGAAATACAAGCTTAGACTAGTAAGAACAGAAGGAATGGTCACTCGCACCGGAATTCCATGTTCAGCCACTTGAATAAAAAATTGTTAAACGAGACTTGTAAGGATGAAATAGATTCATCTTGGGCCCCTCCTTGCATTAAAATTATTATTATTATTTATGGTAAAACAATCCTGCAATCAATGTGATGTAATGTCACGACCACGCCCAAAACAAGTGCGTCATACTTAAGTCAACGGTTGCGATGTCACTATATCATGCCATGCGAGATTGTTTTCTGCACTCATCTTGGCATTATTTAGGCGCCATTTCATATAATTTCTTGCCTGGAACAAGAACAAATAATAATAAATATGCAGCTAAGCTCACATATGTTATGGACAGTATTTTGAAGTTATTATATCGACAGTAAGTGAAATAAATTAATTTCTGTTAGAAATTAGCTTTAATCAGTGTCCATAATAATGAGTGCATTTGAGAGCGCATATCCTCCATTTTTAGGCAAGTTCTGTGCGCTTTACAAACATTATTATCCCAGCAGACCTGTACATTCTTTTACATCCTTCTCAACTTCCAGGAAGCATACAGTGCAAGCTGCCATTTTACAGGCACTCAAACACTGAGCATTCTGCAATATCCTTCACTGTCTGTGGCCAGGTACCCCTTTTACACCTGGGTAGGGTGAGAAAATCAAGATAAAATACCTTTTCTAACGTTATATGAAATCACTGACAATGGGGATTGATGCTGGGACCTTTTGATCCAGAAATCAACTTCCAACCGCAAGACTATCTCGCTGCTGTAGAAGTCACAGGAAGTCAAGACATGAAAGGATTGACATTCCAAAGTGATTTCCCTTTTAAATGTGGCTAAATTATGAAGAATGTTGGCGTGCATTGACTTGCCCACATGGAACAACTTTACAAAACAAAAAATTGTTCGTCAGTCACTATCATATCCAAAATTGGAATGCCATAACTCATAGCACTATTTCAAATTGTTTTCGGCATTTACCTCAGTGTTATTTCAACATTGCCTAAAACAGGCACAAACTTCAACAAACGTCTAGCGAAGGTCAATTACATATGTCAATGAACACCATTTTTAAGGTATTGTATTGATGGCAAGTGAAATAATTAATTTCTGTCACAAAACTCGTCATTAGATTCTCAGATGCTGAAGCAGGTGCATGTACCCAAATTGACATGTCAAAGTGATTTCATAGTGGTGACTCATTTCAATTTCTGAGGCAGAAGACGATGTGTGCTTCTGTCGATATATGTCGGTTCAGGAGAACGTCTTAACGGTGAATGCCTGTCTGTATGTATCGGTACAGGACACGAAAGGTTAAGGCATGTTAACATGCAATTTCTATTAACATCGATGTAAACGCGATGGGTTTTTCGATGTATTTAAAGAATTGTGTGAAGGAATGACTTGTGAGTTGATTTTAACATGGTGACAGCCCTGATGTGGCCCTTTGCGGTCGGCTGGGCTATAAGCAACATTATCTTTATCTTATTGTAAACTCCAATGCAGTCGTCATAAAGGGTTTAGGAAAGATTTCATCGGTTGACGGTAGTGTAAACCAGATGTTCAAAACCAAAATGTTTCAAGACAAAAGTCAAATATCTTTTTCTAAGACAAGAATAGGAGATTATTAAAAATGAAACCATGTGCATAAAGCAGATAGGAGTATTGAGGTGTAAGCAGATAGGAGTATTGAGGTATGTTCATCAGTTGCATTTTTTTTTTTTAAGTTTAAAAAGGTAACATAATGTATAGATAACCATTTAGGGCGAGTCAATGTGGTTCAAGTTTCTTCGGACCCTTTCTGGACAAGAACTTGACGAAGACCATGTCTCCCACTCTGTAGGCTTTTCTGTCCTTCACACCCTGTTCTTCCTGTTGAGATACCCAACCTCTGATTTGTCATTGGCTCGTCTTTGGTTCTGCTTCACCTGTAATGTCGCCACAAGAGAGAAACTGTCCAACATTTATATCCCCTGCTCAGATGTGAAACCCAAATTAACGATTATGTGAGAGACCTCTGGCAGGAGGATTGGAACACACAGACGAGTAACAAACTCTTTCAGATCCGTCCAAACCTTAAGGACTTCCTCCCATCTACGTCGGGGGGTCGTAAAGAGGAAACGGTTCTGTGCCGGCTGCACACCGGCCATTCGTATTTTACCCATTCTTACCTTTTAAAGAGTGAAGAAGCTCCGTGGTGCATTCCATGTCATGCGCCACTCACAATGAAACATGTTCTTTTAGAGTGTTGGGACTTGCACGATGTGAGACACAAACATTTTACGGCGGAGTCCATGAAGATCCTGTTCAGGGATGTCCCGCTGACGTGATCCTTGAGTTTTTGAGAGAGATTAACATTTTTCATCTGATGTAAGATTTTACGGAAGAAAGATTTTTAACGAAGTTTCTGGTGCGTTTCTAGACGATGTCATTTAATGAGATGTGTGAAAGTTTTTTTGTTTTTGTTTTTGTTTTGTTTTTTTCTTTCCAAATGACTGGTGAGTTGATTTTAACGTGGTGACAGCCTGATGTGGCCTTTGCGGTCGGCTGGGCTATAAGCAACATATCTTATCTTTCTTCACCTGTAATGTAGAGCGCAATAACATGCAAAGTGTAAAACAAGATGGCAATGCTATTAAAATATACCTACCAATATCAGCAACACCTCAAGACCCTCCGGGGGGTTGCGACCTTGTCGTGGTCGGAGGGTTTGCGTGGTCCAGTGATCCCTTAGGCTCTGCTGGCGGGGGCATCAATACTTGGAGATAGGCTGTTTTTTTCATACTGCTTCTAGGCCTGAGAGGTGCAGATGCTGTTTGGCCTAAGCGTAACGTGGTAAGGAATTGATGCCCCTGGTAGGGCTTCCCATGTCAGATAGGCTAAGGGTGAGGATCCTGACTAAGAGTAACCCGCCTTTCTCCTTTTCTTGTTTTCTGCCTCCCTTATTTGGCCCTTTTCTATCTTCGTCTCCCTTCAAGTCTTCTTTTCCACACTCCTTTTCTCTCTGTGGTCTCCTTAAGATCCGCCGCGTTTGCCGTGCGGTGCGACCTGTGTCGGAGGGGAATGAGATCCTGGTGATTGAGAGGGCCAGCGCTCTCAACACATCACTTTGGCTCGGACCTCTCCTAGACAGGGAGTACACTTTGGCCCGGGTGTACTAATCGGCTCCCTTCTTGGGGCTGGGTCAAGACAAGCAGTTCCCTGCTGGCCATGTGAACCCTGCAGTGCTCAGCTCTCTGTCCCGGGAGTTGAGCATGATCAGGGGGGATAGGGTTAGTTGCTTCTGTTTGTCGTATGTCTCTCCCGAAGCCTGGAAGGGGTCAAGACATTGGTTTCTTGGCCCTGGCCCTTAGTTGGACTCCAAGGTGGGTGGGTAAGGGAGGGATGAAACACAAATTCACTCAATATGGCTTTTTCTAAACACATCCCCCAAAAAAGAGGAAGGCAGCATCCCCTATTTCAGGGGATTTCGATTCTGACAGCGACTCGGATATGGAGGTACGAACAGAAGACAGGTTTTTGGGCTTCCTGGCTCGTTATGGAAGGACGGAGCAAGAACGACCCTTTCAGCTTTGAGCCTTTTGCTATCCAAAAGGGCTTTCAAGGTATAGAGGTGACCCTCGGTCCATCAAGAGGTTGAGGAATGGTTCCTTTCTTATTCAATGTAAGTCACAAAAGCAATCTGAACAGCTGCTGAAGGCAACGAAACTTGTGGACCGGGAGATCAGGGTAACTCCCCACAACAATTAAATTCATCAAAAGGAGTGATTCGCTGCAGGGATTATCAGGTGTTTCTGAGGCAGAGATCAAAACGGAGCTGGCATCCCAGGGTGTGACGGAGGTAGCAGGGTGACAGTAAGAAGGGTGCAGAAAGAGTGGACACCAACACCCTCTTTCTGACATTCTGCAACCCTGTGCTGCCTCCGGTCATCAAAGTCGGCTACCTGATTGTCCGGGTTCTGTTGTACGTTCCGTCCCGTTGAGGTGCTTCCGATGCAGAAGTTTGGCCATGTCAGAGACCGTTGTTCTGGGCAGGAGGTGTGTGGTATTTGCTGCAAGGCAACCCATGATGGGCCGTGTAAAGATCCGGCACATTGTGCAAACTGCGGTGGCGACCATCCCTCCTCTTCACGGAATTGTCCTTGTGGATTCAGGAATCTGCAATACAAAGGGTTAAGACAGAAAAGAAGATCTCCTTTTTCGAAGCCCGCAAGCAGGTTGTGGGCAGTCAGTCGCCGACAGCTTCTTCATATGCTTCGGCCGTAAAGAAAGTTCTACAGTTTCAACTCGGTCAGTCTGCTGTCAGACTGATAACTTTACGTTTTCGAAAACATTGCAAGTACGATCTGTCAGTTCTGGTGGTAGCAGGTCCACCACCTTCCAAACCAAAGTGACTGCCCCTGGTGGAGGCAAAAAATCCGCCACCCTCAGACTGCCCAGCAGTCTACAACATCTGCTGCTGGGCAGATTAAAAAACCAGCACCCGACCTCGAACTCCTCTGTCCAGTGCCCATGCGGGCAGGGAGTTCAACCAGTGTGGAGATGGTGGAGATAAGAAGAAACCCACCGTCTCCCAAACCCAGACCTACTTCACCTGTTGGCAAGTCTGCAGCAGGTCTGCAGATAGTCAGTGAAATTAAGCAACAAATTTACAGCTTTAGCAGCAGATGTTGAGGAGGAGATGACTGATCTCTCTCCTTTTGCCCTCTGCACCATGGATAATACAATATTCCATTGGAATATCCGTGGTCTAAATTCCAACTTCGAGGAGCTGCAGCTTCTGTGTCAGTCTCTAAAACCTTCTGTCGTGGCTCTTCAAGAAACTCAAATTCAAGCCAGAAGACCTTTACTCTTTCTGGCTTTAATATTCTTTCGAAACTGCACAACCTTCCACGTTGGGACTGTCGGGCGGTGTTGCCCTTCTCTACACAAAACTTTGTTGTATAGTCCTGTCACTCTGTCTACCTCCCTTCAGGCTGTAGCTGCGAGAGTCACTTCCACAAGACTGTGACAATCTGTTCTCTTTATCTCTCACCTTCTGTCCCGGTTTGTCGTCAGGACCTTGTCAGTCTGATAGAGGAACTCCTCGACCTTTTTTGCTGTTGGGTGACTTTACGGTCACAACCCTCTTTGGGGTAGTTACCGGTTCGTCATCCAGAGGTCTGCTGATTGAGGATGTCCTTTCGGATTTGGATTTTTGTTGTCTGAACGACGGATCTGCAACTTACCTCCATTCTTCCAAGGTTCACTTTCGTGTTTAGATTTGTCGGTTTGTGACCCCTCGCTGGTCCTGGACTATGAGTGGTCTGTCCATGACGATCTGCACGGAAGTGACCATTTCCCTGTCCTTCTACAACCTGTAATAACTGAACACGTCTCTGTCTCTCAGCATTTAAATTATAAGAAAGCAAACTGGGATCTATTTGCAGCCACTATTTCCAAGGAGTTCCAGGACACTGATTTTCTTCAGAGTCCTGACCCAGCTGAATCACTGACTAATACTATGATTAAATGTGCTAAAGCTGTATTCCAGTGTCTTCGACAAACTTCAAATGCCAAAAACACCCTGGTTTGATTCAGAATGCCAACAAATTTCCAAGTTAGAAAACGGGCTCAGCGTCAGGTATACCAACGACCTTCGGGTCCCAACGCTCGAGCCCATCAGAAACTCCGTGCTAAATCAAGACACACTTTTAAAATCAGTAAACGTCGGTCCTGGAGAAGCTTCTGCTCCAGGCTGACATCAAACACTTCTAAGAAAAAAGTGTGGAAGATCATTAAGAAAATCAAAGGGAAGAACACCTGTCCCACTGTGAACCATCTCAAGTTTTCGGATTCTTTAATAACGGAAAAGAAAGCAGTTGCTAATCTGCTTGCTTCAACCATTGAAAAGAATTCTCCTCTTCTAATAAATCAGTCACTTTTGTAAACACAAAGCCTAAAAGAAAAATCTCCTGCAACTTTTCATCCGACAACATGGAAGACTACAATCTTCCTTTTACATTAAACGAGCTGAAATCTGCCTTACTCTCTTGCAGCGATTCCTCTCCAGGTATAGATGACATACATTATCAACTATTGAAACATCTTCCGCAGAAGGTCTGAACATCCTGTTACAGGTATACAACCACGTGTGGACTACAGGTTTTTTCCCACCCTCTTGGCGGACAGCCTCATTATTCCCATCCCCAAACCTGGAAAAGATCTTTCTAATCCATCTAACTACCGTCCATAGCTTTGACCAGCTGTGTCTGTAAATTGATGGAAAAATGGTCAATGCTAGGCTCATGTGGAAACTCGAAACCGATGGCCTTTTGGCGAAAGAACAGTGTGGTTTCCGCAAACATCGTAGTACAGTTGACCATTTGATTCGTCTGGAATCTACACTTAGGAACGCTTTTTTAAAACAGACAGCATGCAGTGGCAATTTTCTTTGATTGGAGAAGGCCTACGATACACTGGAAGTCGGGGATACTTCATGATCTCCACGATCTGGGTTTCGAGGTCATCTTCCGCTTTTTATTCAAAATTTTTTGGCAGAACGACAGTTTCAGGTCCGGGTTGGCACCACTCTCTTGATGTCCACGAGCAGGAGTGGGTGTTCCACAGGGGAGCATACTATCTCCTGCCCTCTTTAGTATTAAGATCAACAACATTGTTCAATCAGTTCAGCAGGGTTCAGACTGCTCATTGTTTGTGGATGATTTTGCTGTCTACGCAACTGGAAGCCTGTACCGAGTGTCCAGCGCAGGCTCCAGCTTTGCGTAGATAAAATCCATCAGTGGGCGGATGAAAACGGTTTCACCTTTTCTGCTACAAAACCCAGTGTATTCACTTCCATAATTTCCGTCGGTTTTTTCCAGATCCTGAACTTCACGTCGGGAAATCTCCCATTCCAGCTGTTAAAGAGGCCAAATTTCTGGGAGTCATTTTTGACCAAAAACTTAACTTTCTCAGCCATATTAAAAATCTCAAAACTGCTTGCCAAAAGGCACTGAATATTCTGCGGGTCGTAGCACACACGACTGGGGCGCTGATAAGAAAACTTGTTGCACTCTACAGAGCCCTGGTCCGTTCTAAACTGGACTACGGTTGTGCTGTGTACGGCTCCGCAAGATCATCTTACTCAAACTCTTGGACCCTATCACCATCAAGGGCTTCGTCTCTGTCTTGGAGCGTTCCGCACCACCCTGTGTACAGCCTGTACGCAGAGGCAGGTGAACCTTCACTGTCCAATCGCAGGCTGAAACTGTCTTTGAATTATTACATCCGACTGTTCTCAGAACCGCAGAATCCTGCTATGACTGTGTTTTTTGACCTCCGTTCCACAGTAAGTTTGAAAATACCCGAAATGTATTCCGCCGTTTGGGCTTCGTATGCAGCCTCACGTGCGGAATGCAGGTATAGACCTGGGAGTAGTTTCCGATTTTTCCAAGTTTCCGGATCAACCTCCATGGACCTTTTTCACACCAGAGATTCGTTTTGATCTCGCAGCTTTCCGTAAGGAGTCTACCAGCTCTCTGGCGTACAAGGCTTTGTATGCCGAGCTCTGTTCCAAATTCCATCCTATCAAAAAGTTTTCACTGACGGTTCCAAGTCTGAGGATGGAGTGGCCTGTGGCAGCCTACTGCCCTGGGGCTCCTTCTCAGATATTGTTGGAACATATACATTCAGATGCTTCTGTCTATTCTGCTGAACTTACTGCTCTAGTACTGGCTTTGAAGATAATCTCCATTCTTTGAGGAGGGACTTTCTGGTTCTGTCGGATTCGCTGTCAGCTATTGGAGGCCATAGCTGGCCGCAACCTTCAGCATCCAGAACTTTTACTTTTTTTTGAACTTTTTAGCAAGTTGAAGGCGGACGGTTACAACATTACTCTTGCTTGGGTTCCTGGCCATGTTGGCATCGGCGGGAACGAATGGTTGATCGTTTAGCCAAGAACGCCACAAGAGAGAAAACTGTCCAACACTTATATCCCTGCTCAGATGTGAAACCCAAAATTAACGATTATGTGAGAGACCTCTGGCAGGAGGATTGGAACACACGAGAGTAACAAACTCTTTCAGATCCGTCCAAACTTAAAGACTTCCTCCATCTACGTCGGGTGGTCGTAAAGAGGAAACGGTTCTGTGCCGCGCTGCACACCGGCCATTCGTATTTTACCCATTCTTACCTTTTAAGAGTTGAAGAAGCTCCGTGGTGCATTCCATGTCATGCACCATCACAATGAAACATGTTCTTTTAGAGTGTTGGGACTTGCACGATGTGAGACACAAACATTTTACAGCGGGTCCATGAAGATCCTGTTCAGGGATGTCCCGCCTGACGTGATCTTGGGTTTTTGAGAGAAATTAACATTTTTCATCTGATTTGAGATTTTACGGAAAAAGGATTTTTAACAAAGTTTCTGGTTCGTTTGTAGACGATGTCATTTAACGAGATGTGTGAAAGTTGGTTTTTTTTTTTTTTTTTTTTTTTTTTTTTAAATGACTGGTGAGTTGATTTTAACGTGGTGACAGCCTGATGTGGCCTCTTGCGGTCGGCTGGGCTATAAGCAACATTATCTTATTTATCTCACCTCAAGACAGATAATAGACAGAAACACCAAGTTCTGTTTCCATTCCTGAGTTGAAATTTGTCATTGCCATCCTACTCTCACTTGCTATTACTTTTGTAATTGCCATTGCATCAGCTGTTGTAATGTTGTAATTGCCATAACATCAATTTTCATTTTCTAGACACGGCACACATATCAAACATGAGTGAGAATAAGATGAGTGAAATGTTAAAAAAGAAAAAGTAACACTAACAGTACTGTCTCTTTAAATCTGGAATTTTGAGTAACTGTCAGTGTCAGGTCTTCATCAATCTATTCCACGAATTGTCTAGGATGATACATTTGATAAAACTCAAAACAGGAAACATTTGTGCATAGATACACATGCAGTAGATCAATCTGTGTTCTTAACTCTAGAGATCATGCTGATGGACATTAAAAAAAAAAAAAAAATTTTAATGCGACAGCCAGTAATGAGAACATTAAATGTTTCACCATTTTCAAAAACGCACCAAATAAGTAACCACACTCCAGCTCAGCCTGTTCAGAAATCACTGTGGGTCATTTGACCCACTCCTCTGCAGTTGGTCCACTTTTATTTTCCTAGATATGCTTGCATGATATGAGACACAAACATTATACAGCAGATTCCATGAAAACCTTGTTCAGAGATGTTCGCCTGACGCGATCTTTGAGTTTTGAAAGAGATTAACATTTTTCATCGGATCTGAGGTTTTACAGTGGAAAGTTTTTTTTAACAAACTGTTGGATGGGTTTTTAGAAGATGTATTTAATTTAAAGAATTGTGTGAATGAAAGACTTGTGAGTTGATTTTAACGTGGTGACAGCCAGATATGGCCCTCTGCGGTCGGCTGGGCTATAAGCAACATTATCTTATCTTATCTGCATACTATACTGCAAATTAATTGATCCATTAGATTTCTTTCTATAAGTTTTATTCTTACAAAGCTTAGTTGTGGTACAAAAATAAAAAGCGCATTTATGATTAGCTCTCACATCCATGAACTTAAAGGAGTTATCTAAAATACAAGGTGAACACTCATACAAAAGTGAATTTCAGTAATCATTGTCTTGTTTATAAAACACATCTTCATGGGTTGTCAACACAAAACAGCAAAGAACTCGCCATCACCTTTTTTTTGGAAGGGGCGTGTGTGTGTGTGTGTGTGTGTGTGTGTGTGTGTGTGTGTGTGAACATATACCTTTTGGAATATCTTGTGCCTCAACTTCTGTGTGCTGGCACAGAAGTCTTCTCTGTCACTCTCCAACACCTCTTCAGGTTAGGAATTTCCTCAGGCACCTGAAATTTTCAAGACACTGGTAATTTTTTTTTTAACCCAATATACGTGGTAGACATGTTTGGTAAGATCTGGTAAAGAGAGTAGGAAATGATTAGTAAAAACAGAAAGAGTGAGGAAAATGTGGGTCGGTTGCATGATGGTAATGTGACATGGGAGTGTATGGAGAGGGAACCACTCTCGTCATACAGTACAAAATACTTGTTGTTGGGTTATTTTATGATTAGTACTACCACAAAGCAGTAAGGTGTACGAATTTATCTTTTACTAGAGTGATTTTCTAAACCAAAACTGGCACTCTGGGACGGCAGTTTGCAGAGCAGCCAGCCCCATGGCATCTTTACTCTGGCACCAGAATCTCAGAACAAAGAGACTTACTCTGGTGCCAAGACACGATGTACGCTGAGGGTTCAACGAATGAACATCTTTTACAAAGATGCGCCAAATTATTAAAGTCTTAAATAAAATAAAAATAATTTCGAAACAAATGCACTCACTTTTCCCAAAGTTCTGAACACAAATTTACCCTCTTAACTAATTTGACTGGTGAGTTGATTTTAATGTGGTGACAGCCCTGATGTGGCCCTTTGCGGTCGGCTGGGCTATAAGCAACATTATCTTATCTTATCTTAACTAATTCAATGTAGATTTGGAAAACAATCTGACCTTGCCCTCTGTAATTATTAAAATAAAATTCAACAAAAAGTAATTTTCCCTCTTTGTATTCCAAGTAACTAATAACATTATCTTATTTTCAATTTTAACTTAAAATTTGTTTTAAACATAATTTCTGCAAAATGAACTAATCTAAATAGAAGGGAGAGAAATTAAAACTTGTGAAATTACCTCCCTTGGAAAATACTTGTCAAAGGGAGATAGATGGTCTTAATATAAATGGTCTTAATGAAACCTACAATAAGTTGTACACTTCAAAATATAACAAGGCGCCCAACATGTGTACAATGTAATTTGCAAGTGATGGTCAGGGAAAGTGTAAAAAAAAAAAAGTCAACAAACGTGCTATAATGTTTGTACAGGATAAAAGTAACTTGTGAATAGAGCAAAATAAGCATGGACTTACATGTGTAAAATTTCTGGGCTCAGTGCCAAACATTAAAAAGAAAGGTGTGAACTTGGTTGCCCCATGTTTTTGTGACCTCAAAGAAAACAGTGTTTCTTCAGTGTTCTGAAAACACAAAACAAACAAAAGGATGCACACGTTAATAATATAAAAAATGTAAAGAAAAATTTACAAAGAATAAACTGTAAAAGAGAGCAACGCCATCAGTGTTTCACATCATCCACATATGGGGGTAATAAGAGTAAAACATTTCAAAATCACGTAATGAAAAAAGTTTTTTTTAAATTTTTTTATGACTGGTGAGTTGATTTTAACGTGGTGACAGCCCTGATGTGGCCCTTTGCGGTCGGCTGGGCTATAAGCAACATTATCTTATCTTATCTTTTTTAAAAATTTTTTTATGACTGGTGAGTTGATTTTAACGTGGTGACAGCCCTGATGTGGCCCTTTGCGGTCGGCTGGGCTATAAGCAACATTATCTTATCTTATCTTACGTAATGAAAGGATCACTTGGAGGTATAAAAACGTACAGAAAAAAAATTCAGGGGTATAATCGTGTAAACAAATTTCAAATGGAGGTATTGGGCATGAATGATGAATGGGCTAAGTTAAAAGGTAAAACAATCAGATTGTTGTGTGTAACAGCATTTTTGTAAACAGGAGAGCTTGATTGTGCATGTCCACTCCTACATGAAAATATCTGCTTAAGAAAGGGAAAGGAAGAGGCAAGCAGTCAGTGCCAAAACCTACACCATCTGCTACCTAAAAATGCAATTAACACAAATTTATAACCACTAAAACCTCTTAGCGTGCTTAGAAGGTAAATAAATGCCTTCTCAGCATGAAGTATAAAAAGTACATACATGAAGCGAAGCACAAGTAAGTACAAAAGTAAGAAACGCCTGCTTGGCTGAAAGTATTAACATGCATAACTGCATGGATGGCTGAAATCAAAGAAAACAACAAAGGTCAACAAACAGTAAAAAAAATTACAGCCTTCTTGGCTGGAAGTTCCACGAAAGGCAACAAGACAAATTGGAAAAAAACAGAATACGCCTAATTATTGAACTCTCGGCCTTGATCTGAGAGGAGGCTTTTTGGTGCTCCATATCGAGCAACAAATGTCCTCAAAGCTTTGCAGACAACATGTGCCTCCTTGCTCGGAAGAGGAAAGGCATCTCGATATTTAGTAAAATGGTCAACAGGTGTGAGAAGACAGTTGTTACCATTCACTGTTAGGGGTAGGCCACCTAATAGTGAAAGAGATGAAAATCACACACAAAATTTCATGCAGCTAAATAAATGTACAGCAGTACCCATTTTAAAACACGGCTCACCACAATAGCACGGTGGACAAAACATGAAGGGCTGATCTCAAGATAGGTAAATTATTTAACAAAAGGAGAGTATTAAAAACAACTAGCTACAGATTTTTTAATCTATAATAAAATAAGTGCAATGAATCTAAATATGAACAAGATGCTATAGTATGCATATAAACGTACTCCCAGAAGCGTCTCATATTTTAACTCCAACATATTCCTTCTTCTGTTTTAGTCTATAACCAGACACAGAACTGAAACAAGAAGAACTTAACATAATAACATTTGAGCCACAGCCATTGAGCATAAAATACATCCTAATTTTTATTCTGAAAATTGCTTTTGAGAATATTATTGGTTAGAGACTGAGCGTTCTGACCACCTTACTTGCTAGTACAGAAACTCAGTGCTGTAATAAATAGGAAGGGTTTTTGTCCGTTAATCACCATTATTTTTGTGAACCAAGATGTTGTGCATCATTCCTGAGTTGTCAGGAATCAGCCTACCAGATTTCATAATGATTGGGGACAGAAATCACTGAACTTAAACAAACAAATCAAGTCTTAAATATCTGTGTTAACCCTTTGCACCCCCAAAATCGCTTTCAATCTGCTTTTCGAAAACTTAAGGAACATTGAAGATTGTA
>CM031628.1:45624110-45641610 GCA_018398815.1 Conus ventricosus | reverse complement strand
ACTTATGAATTCTGGAGTCAGTTTGTAAAGTTCAAGTTTATGGCACAACAAAGAATGGTTGATGACATCAAAAGCTTTTTCAAAGTCTACGAAGAGAATACCTGCAAATTTATTCTCGTTTATGCTGCAAAGAAGACTGTCGATAAGCTGTATGAGGGCTGTGTGGCAAGAATGATGTTTTCGAAAGCCCGACTGACTTTCGTGGAGAAGTTTGTTATCAGCGAAATACGAATACAGAGACTTATGCATGTGTTTTTTCGATCGGTTTTGCAATGGATGATAAAATGGATATCGGTCTGTAATTTGATGGGTTTGAAGAATCCCCGGTTTTATACAAAGGAATAACTTTAGCTTCCTTAAATTTTAGAGGAAAAGTTTGTTTATCTATGCATAATTGTATAAGTATGTCAAAGTATCTGTGATAATAGGACATGACAACTTAAGTATTTTTGTCTCGATACCATCTAAATCACGAGTATTTGATTGGGTTGAAGTAGACAAGGCTTTACTAACATCTAAAACGTCATGGGTTTCAGACTAAATGGAACACGAATATCCTTAGAATGGATGTATTGTTCTAAATAATTGAGGTCATTTTCACTAGATCTATCATTTAATATGATTCTATCTGCTATGGTTGCAAAATGATTATTTAGTTGATCTGCAGATATGTCTGAGCTCATTTGTTGACTTTTTGAGACGTGTTTATTAGTTAATATGTTAATTGCTTTCCAAATTTGCCTGGTATCTTTGGTAGAAGTTAACATTGTTCTAAAGTAAGTACGTTTCGATTTCCGTTTTAATGACGTCACTTTATTTCTTTGTTTTCTGAATTCTTCATTTGTTCCGAAATTACTCAAATGATTTCTTTTATTAATTTCTGTGTCAATTTCTTTAGTTATCCATGGAGGTTTTGGTTCCTGTTTAATCCTTTTCTTTATAAAAGGGGCGTGTTTATTATATACGGAGGTAAAAGTGTCAGAGAGAGAGAGAGAGAAAGAGAGAGAGAGATCTACCTATCATTTTATCTATCTATCTATCTATCTATCTATCTATCTATCTATCTATCGATCGATCGATCGATCGATCGATCGATCTATTCGTTTGATTTGCTTTTGTCCACTATTTTTGTTCTGAATTTTGGGCCGTCGCACGTGTCTTTGGACTGGAAAGTCTTACACTTTTTCTCTCCCCCCCCCCCCCCCCCCAATCCCCTCCATGTGCGGGAATGCCAGAGAGTCTTTCAGTTAATGTTATCCCTGCCTTTGGGAAATCCTGTAATTTCTTCTTTTCCGTCATTGTCTTTGACTCCATACCCGAACCAGAATATTTTTCTGAACTCGTCCAGTCTGTAATTCCTCTCGCCAGCTCCGCTCTTCTTTTGGACTCGACTTTTCAGGATACTTCATTCGAGAACAAAGACTTACGGACAAAGATGTTTTTCGTTTCAAGCCCCAACGACATGTGACAGACTCTCTGACATCCTCCGACGTTCTGACACCCCACGCCCTGGTTGAAATCTGGCATAAACCTCGTCGTCTCAAGAGAAGACTGGAAGAATCAGCTCTGCTAAAAAAATCTTTATCCTTCATCGAAGAACGGAGGTTATCTGAGTTTGAGTTCTCTTCTCTGGGCAAAAAGTTTGAATGTGGCAATGTCTGTATGATTAGTATATTCTCTTCCTTATGTGTGCTTGTTTAAGCATATGTTTGTTTCATGTGTGTTTACGCTGTTGTGGAGAAATATGTACATAAATATATCTGTTACCTGCTCGTTTATTTCTATCTGTAGCTGCGTTTGCCTAACTGCTCGAACAGACGTTTACTTGTATGGGCATGTGGTCATTGATGCGATATGCCCCCCCCCCTCCCTCCCCCCCCCCCCTCCCCCCCATCCCCCCCGGCAAGTGTAACATTTTTCAAGTATCTGCTTCGTAAATTGAAAGGCCAGCGTAAATTTGACAAATTTGAATAACAATCGCGATAGCCGGAGGTTTAGCTTACTGAAACGACTGTTTTTAAGTTGCTTTTATGACATCGACACTATTATACGTCGTGCTAAGTGATTGGCTGTGTCAGAGGCACTGGCCAATCAGAACAGAGTATGCAGGTTGCCTTGCCTTTTCTCCCCCGCTGATAAAATGGCGGACGACGATGAATTATGTTTTCCTGATTCTTCGTCATTTTAATACTTTATAGAATTTCACAAAATCGCCGACTGAAGGGCAGCTGCTTTGACATAGGAGCATAGTAAAAAAATCGTCTACGAAAGTAAAAATTTTGTCTACGGTGCCCTTGGACAATGATAAAAAAAGTTAAACACCGTATTGTTTGAAAAAATTGAAATTGTTTGAAATTGAAATTGAAATTTCGTTTCAATTAAATCCCCCGCCCCCCCCCCCCCCCCCCCCCCCCCCCCCTTTAAGTCCAAATCTTTGCCAAGTCATTACTGTGGTGACAGAGGGGTTGTTGGCCTGCGCTTGTGTTCCCCC
Organism: Conus ventricosus; assembly: GCA_018398815.1. Classification (NCBI taxonomy): domain Eukaryota; kingdom Metazoa; phylum Mollusca; class Gastropoda; order Neogastropoda; family Conidae; genus Conus; species Conus ventricosus. Next base: position 45,639,119 of record CM031628.1, on the reverse strand, counting down.
ACTATTAGATTGTTCGTCTTTGTATTTGTCTGACTTTATTCAAGTTTGAAAGGCTGTGCCATGTCTTGAATAAAAGTTACTCTGTGTTAGGTTTTCTTATGGGAGCAAGAGTTACCCTACTTGTTTGCCGTATTGTTTGTCAAATTGTGGTAGGTGTATGTGTATATTGATGTAAAGTGTGATACAGAATGTATATTGTATACAAGGATAACTTTTTTCTTTTCTAAAGCACCGGAGATGCGTTTTCTGGAAAACGTGTCATATAAGAGTCCACTTTTTTCATGGTCTCATATCTGTCCTCCCCCCCTAACCCCCCCCCCCCCCCCCCCCCCCCCCCCCCCACCCCCCCATCCACAGCCACAGCCCTTCCACCGGCAATCCACACTAGCAGTCAATGTCCATCCACAGCCACAGTCAATGTCCAGTCATGAGGCAACCCACCAGAGAGACACTGCACTGCCACCAGGTCACTTGGGTGGTGCTTCCGTTGTGCCTGTTGTGATCCAACGTTCATGGGATACTCCCTTCAAGGCCCTTCAACCGCTTCACAAAAAGGGTTTTCCTTTCTTCCGTACGCCAAGACTGCAGTCTTTTACACCTCATTTAACACACTATGATTACACGTCCATGACTGTTGTAAGTTCAGACTGTGTTCGTTGCCCTCTTTTTACTTTGTTTAAGACAAGCAGCGACTGTAGCAGCAGTTGGTGTGTCAGCACACCGCCACACACAAAAGTTACTTCAGTAAACCCAGACGCTCTGCATAAACGTTCAAATATTAAAACCAGCGAGCGAATATCCATCTATATTAAAACGCACAGGGTGTGCGTGGCGTACGAGTGTCTTTGAACTTTTCACACACAAACAAACACACAAAAAAAGGAGGGGGGGGGGGGGGGGGGAGCGAGAGCACAGTGAGGGAGAAAGTGGCAAAAACTGGGGGGGGGGGGGGGGGGGGGGGGGGGGGGGGGGGGGGGGGGGGGGGGGGAGGGGAGGGAGGATGGGAGGCTTCCTTTCAAAAAGAAAAATTTGGGGGGAAAAATTGGAGGTCGGAGAACCCAAATTAAAAGGGTGGTGATGGTGGTGGTGGTGGGGGAATAAAAACAGTTTTGGGGCTTGCGTTTTCCCCAAAAACCCGTCTGCCGAACGCCCAAATTTTAAAACCCAAACCCAGTCAAGGGAGAGATAAATAAGGGGGGGAAGGGGGGGGGGGGGGGGGGGGGGGGGGGGGGGGGGGGGGGGGGGGGGGGGGGGGGGGGGGGGAAGTCTTCGTGAGAAGGGGGAGGGGGGGTGAAACTGGGCATCAGAGCAGGGCAGAGGAAGGAGAGGGGGGAGAAGGGGGGGGGGGGGGACCGAGAGTAGGGGAGGGAAGGTGGAGAGGGGGGGGGGGGGGAAGGTTTGAAAAGGACGGTTGATGGTGCAGGAGGGAGAGAAAGGGGTAGGGGGGCGGGGTGGGGGGGGGGCGGGGGGGGGGGGGGGGTGTGGAAATGGGGTGGGGGTGGGGGGTAATAAGGTTGGGGAGGGGGTGTAGGCTAAGGACGATAATGGGTTATGTATTCCATGAGAGCTGGCTCGCCTCAAAAACCCACAATGACAGTTTTTTTTTTTGTGTGTGTGTAAACAGTAATTTTCTACCAGGAAATAGTGATAAATATTATTTCCACACGTAGGTAGTTATTATCATTGATGCTGTTGCTTCATAAGTACTCGATTTTTTCTCTTTTTTTTTTTTGGGGGGGGGGGGGGGGGGGGGCAGATATGGCGATCAAAACCGATCACCTAACATCGTTAATCAAAACAACACACACACACACGCACGCCACGCACGCACGCACGCACGCACGCACGCACGCACGCACGCACGCACGCACGCACGCACGCACAACACACACACACACACACACACACACACAATCATCAGGACACACGTCAATGATTAGTTAGGATTCATGAAAAACTGATCATTAGGACTCACGAAAACAGTAGGACTTCTGAAAAAGGTGATTGATTATCATGAAAGTCAGGTTCACTTTCACCCTATGCATAGTCCTAGGGATCCGTTGACAATGTTGGGCTTGTGGCCTTTAAAATCTGCCTTGCCAAAGGCACGGGAAGGTAGGACATCACTGCACAATTAATGACTATCACTACTTACGGTTTTTTTAGCAGTGGTCATGAGTTTGTTTTTCTTTGTCTCATGAAGTAATTTTTTTTTTTTTTTTTAAAAGATGACTGTTATAACATCTGAACATTGTTTTTCTGTTATAAACATATTTTCCTTAAAGTCATAAAACAGTTTCATGAAAAAAACAAAAACAATAATTGTAACTACTTTCTCGATGATAATTATTGTGATCCTGTACAAACAGCAGTTATGACCTTCTGAAGCTAAGAAGTTTCATACTTTTAATTGGTTGATCAGTTGTTCCATAGAGTATGGTATATCACTCCTTCGCGGTAAAACTTGTGTGATGCGCGTGTTGGCTACGATGAGCGCACGCGTGCGCGCTTACAGCTTTTTCTTTTTTTTTCTCCCACGATTGATAAATGCGTTACGTTCAAACTTGCTGAGAGACTGCGTATGTCATGGTACATCTCTTTGATGTGGTTGGTTCAGATCGTGGACTCTGCGTGTTTAGGTCTGGCATGGTCAGTGATTGGACCCCGGGTGTGGTCTGGGGAATTGGAAGCGTGTGGTCGCCACTTTAGGTGTATTGAGCCAACGACCGATGGAGGCGGCGACGGGGGTTGGGGTGGGTGGTTGGGGGGGGTGGGGGGTGGGGGGTGGGGGGGGGTAAGGGATAAGCGACTTCTTTACAAGGTGTAAAAACAGTAAACACAGGCCATTGAGAAGAGTGAGAGCGAGAGAGAGAGGGAGAGAGAGGAGAGAGAGAGGAGAGAGAGTAGAGAGTATAGGAGGGAGAGAGAGACGGAGAGGAGGAGTAGAGAGACAGGAGTGCTCGATGAGGAGAGAGAGAGAGAAAAGAGAAAGAGACAGTAGGGAGAGAGAGTGAGAGAGAGCGAGGGAGAGAGAGAACTAGAGAGAGAGGAGAGAGAGAGGAGAGATCGCAGAGAGAGAGAGCGAGAGAGAGGAAAGAGCAGGTGAAGAGAGAGAGAGGGAGAGAGAGAGAGACAGGGAGGGAGAGAGAGAGAGGGGGGGGGGGAGAGAGAGAGTAGAGGAGAGACGAGCAGAGAGAGAGAGAGAGAGAGAGAGGAGTGAGATGAGAGGCAGACAGAAGACAGAGAGGAGAAGAGACAGGGAGAGAGAGAGGTTGTGCTTTTTGAACATGAGGACGGAAGAGGGTGGGGGAGGTGGGAGGAGGAGAGGCGAGAGAGAGAGAGAGAGAGAGTGAGATAAGAGAGAGAGAGATGAGAGGAGAGAGAGGGAGAGAGCGGGAGAGAGGAGAGAGAGAGAGAGAGAGAGAGAGAGAGGAGAGAGAGAGGCGAGAGAGAGAGAGAGAGAGGTTGTGCTTTTTTTTGCACATGGGGCAGGTTTAGAGGGTTGGTTGAAGGGGGGGGAGACGGAGAACGGGCGGGGTGGGGGGTGGGGAGAGGGAAAGGGCTATGGGGTGGGACCAGGAAGGGGGAAGGGATGGGAGAGTCAGGTCGTCAGTATTATCCTATAAAAAAAAAAAAAAACGAAAAGACAAACATTGCAACAGATTTTTTAAAAAATCGAAAAAAAAAAAAATAGTGTCAATCGACATGTCCAACCAGCACGACAGAAAAAAAAAATCTTCAATGCAAGCGATTTCGCCGCACTCTAACATAAAAAAAACTGCGGAATAGTTAACGAACAGTTCATTGGGGAATCGTTGGCGCCCGCAATCCAAAGACAGCCACTGAGCAGTCAGATAAGTATCTCCCAGATTAAATGGAGTTATCCTCTTAACAGCATGAAAAAAATGATAAAAGAAGAAAGAGGACTCGCCGACTTCACGACTGAATATTGTAGTGCTCCATCACGTAGACTGTCCAGCAGAGAGAGGAGAGAGAGAGAGAGAGAGAGAGAGAGAGAGAGTAGAGAGGGAGAGTGAGAGAGCGATGCTGATGATGATGATAAATCTTTATTATCAAAGGGTAACAGTTAAGCAAACACATGCTTTTTTTAATCCGGCCCCTTGCCCCGTTAATGGAGAGAGGGACAGACAGAGAGAGAGAGAGAGAGAGAAAGGATACGGACAGAAGAGAGAGAACGAGACGTACGATACGAACGACATTTTATTTAAGAGGGTAGGGGATTAAGCATGATACTTTTTTACATCCAGCCCTCTGGGCAGGAAAAAAAAAAAACAAATAAAAAAAAAAAAATAAAAAAAAAAAAAAATCGATATATAGTAAAAAAAGCAAAACAAACAAATATCATGAAAAAAATTGGAAACAATTCTTGCATGGGAACTTTGACAAAAAAGAAGAAAAAGAACAGGTGAACACCACACCAACAACAACAACAACCACAACAAACGAGAAAAAAATCGTCAAGGCAAGATGGTGGAGGAGCATGTGAGAGAGAGAGAGACGAGAGAGAGGAGAGAAGAGGAGATGCGAGAGAAATCCCGGCGAGAGAGAGAGAGAGAGAGAGAGAGAGGAAGAAAAAGACAGACTGACCGACCGATGACCGATGGCGGAAGAAAGGCAGAGATAAGGAAGAGAAATACAATTGAAGCAGCATGGATAAACACCTACGAAAACCTTTGAAAAAAAACCATTAATGGCACAGGATGATCACTGCAATTTGCGTTAAATTGAGTCAACTTCAACATCACATATTTGTTAAATTGAGAGAGAGATGAGAGAGGAGATAGAGATGATCGAAGAGTGAGAGAGAGAGGAGAGAGAGAGAGGAGAGATGACGAGAGAGAGATGTGAGAGATGGAGTCAAGTGATGGAGAGAAGAGAGAGAAGGGAGAGAGATGGAGAGAGAGGAGGTGAGAGAGAGAAAGCGAGAGAGAGAGAGTGAGAGAGAGAGAGATGAGAGAGAGAGAGAGAGACTGACACGGCCGACAATACAGACAGACAGATCGACATAAATACAAGGAGCAGCAGAATAAAGACATAGAGATGGTTTAAACCAACCCCCCAAAAAAAAAAAAAATTGAGGAAATTGGGATACAGATTACGATCCAAAAATATCACAGAAGTTAAGATATAACCAGGCATTAGTTAATTTATGGATAATGTGTTTTAAAAAGTAGATAAGCTACTTTTTTCTCTTATGTCACAAGGAATTGCCATTCCAAGGTTTACCACCTGACATAAACTAAGGAAGACATGAATAGAAAATTCTGGGGCCGGGAATGGATATCAACTGTTTATTCGAAAGGTGTTTACAAGGAATTTGGTACGTAGATAAGGAGGTGCTGAGATTGTTCATCTATTTTGTACATTGAACAAACCCTTGATTGAACGACATTTATGACTGAATGGGAGAATCTTCAAAGTTCTTTATAGTCTACAAACTTGAAGAGATGATTTAAGAAGTACGAGTTTTAGTGACGTCTTTACAAACGCACCAGTGCGTTTCAAGCTTGTGTATTCCATGTACAGCAAGTTTGAAGGCTAATCAATTTCAGATTGTATATAGCATGGAAAATTAACTTCCGGAGAATGTTGGTCAGGAAATTGGATTAATCTGTTTAACTGAAATATCTTTACTTGAGATCTTCCGAGTAAAGCGAAACGTGATTACGACCAGATAGATTGTTATCGTTAGTGAGACCAAAGTAACTTATGTGAATCATTTCTTCTATAATCTGATGTTAGAGATACAATGGAGGTGATTAGTTTTCAGGTTTTGCTCGTTTGTGCCTTGTTGTTATCAACATAAATTTGGATTTTAAGGATGTGAGGGCCATGTGATTTAGTTTGGACCACTCAGAAGATTAATTATATCTTTCTTGAGAGCCGCATACCGAGTGAGTTTTACCTTACTGTGGGAAGTGTCGTGCGTCAGCAAATAGTTAACATGAAGAGGAAATAGCTAGCGGAAGATCATTTATATAAACGAAAAAAGTTTGGACCTAAATTGACTCCTTGGGGACACCATAATTCACTGGTAGGAAGTGGATTTTACAGAGGCTTTTAAATATGACTGTTGCCTGTTTGGTCAAAAAAGAGGATAATAGATCAAGAGATTTTTTTGGATATACCGGAAAAAATAGAAGTTTTTTTTACATGAAGATTATGGTCAATAATGTCAAGGCTTTTGCAAAAGTCAACAAAACGTACACCTGTAAATAGATTACAATTAATGGTTGGAAAAGCCATTGTTCCAACTAAGTTGGTTAGTGCTGTATGACATGAATGGTTTTTTCTAAAACACTTTGGTTCTGGTTTGAAATAAATTCATGTTGTTTAGTAAAGTGTAAACTGGAGATTGCATTTAAGATGTTTTTTCTAAGAGAGTTTAGGACAAAGTAGATAGAATTGTATGGTCGATAATTTAGAAAAATCAGTTGATGGTCGCCGGATTTATAAACTGGTAGTACTTTGGCTACCTTAAAAGCCTGTGGGTAGTAACCTGTGTCGATGCAAAGGTTGTAAAGGTAGGTGAGATGCTCAGATATAACAGATGCAGATAATTTCAGATTTTACTATCAATGTGTCAGAGACCAAAGCAGTTAGATTGTTTTAAAGCCATAGTGCCTTACACTTAGTGTACACTTTAATATTCAAATTGAAGTTATGTATCTATATGTTTTAGGAATACAAGTAATCTTTCAACAATGATAGATATTGTTTATCTGTGATCAGAGTTATCGTTTCTGAGCTTATTGTTGAAAAGTGTAAATTGAATTTTTCGGTAGATAAAACCAAGAGAGAGAGAAGAGTAACGGGAATGGGAACGAGAGAGAGAGACAGAGAGAGAGCAGAGAGAGCGACGACGACCGACCGACAGACAGACCCCACGCCATAGTCACTTCTCGAGAAAGAGTGCCCCGAAGACCAGATAACCCATCTAAATACTTGTCTAAACTCTTCTGCGTTTGGAGGCGGGACGCCGTGACGTCGACCAGAACGTCCAAAGGGAGAGGAGGGAGGCCACCATCATCTAACAGTGCCACAGAAGTTCTGGGAGAGGGAGGAGAGAGACCAGCTATGGGCCGACGGAAGTACAATTTACTGCATTTGTGTCAGTTTGAGAGGTGAGAGGGGGGGGGGGGGGGGGGGCGGGGGGGGGAGGGGGTCAGACGGGGTCCTGACTTACATTTGTCTTGTTTGGTTTTTTTTTCTTCTGACATGCGGAGGACGACAGAGTGGAGAGTTTTGAGCTTCTCACTATGTTTGTTGTTGTGTTGTTGTTGTTGTTGTGTTGTGGTGGTTGTTGTTGTTGAGGCATGGTATGTGTCTGAACTGTGGTGTTCTCTATCCTCTCTTCTCTCTCTCTCTCTCTCTCTCTCTATCTTCTCTCTCTTCTGTGTGTGTGTGTGTGTTGGGTGTGATGCGTGCGTGCGGGCGCTGCGTACGTGCGTGCGTGCGTGGCCGTGCGTGCGTGCGTGCGTGGTGCGTGTGTGTGTGTGTGTGTGTGTGTGTCGTGTGTGTTGTGTGTGTGTGTGTGCGCGCGCGCGCGGCGCGTGTGAGTATGTGTGTGTGTGGGTGTTAAGTGTGTGTGCGTGCGTGCGTGCGTGCGTGTGTGTGTGTATGTGTGGTGTGAGTAAGTGTGTGTTGTGGGTGTGATGTAGTGTGTTGGGTGTGTGTGTGTGTGGTGTGTGTGCACTCGTTGCTTGAGTATTCGTTTTAAACAATGCAATATAAGTAGATGTTTACGTAATTCGTTGACATGCTTTGTGTTTTCTTAGTTAAGATAGATAAAGTAATGTTGCTATGCACAAGCGACCGCAAGAGGGCCACTACAGGGCTGTAACCACGTTAAAATTCAATTACCAGTCATTTAAAAAAAAAAAAAACCTTTCAACATCTCTTTCAATAACATTTCTAGAAACGCACCAGACCTTCCGTTAAAAATCTTTTCTTCCGTATTATCTTAAATCAGATGAAGCACATGGAGAAAGAGTAGTGAATGCGTGCACATTTGTCGTGTGTATGAAGTATCAGATTAACGTTTAATGGGCAAAATGTGTGTCAGGTATGTTCGTTGTAGTAGCCTTTGAAATGTTTGCTACATGTGTAGCCCCATTATTGTAGAACCCTTACATTGAAGATTGAACTAGGCTGAAAAAGGTCCCGAATAGAAAACATACAATTGTGAGGAAATGACTTAGAGGACTATTTGAGGCGGGAATGCTTCCAAACAGACTAATTCGAGGAAAAAAATAAAAACGCATAGGTGGTTTTCATTGTTTATATTTATTTATCTATTATTGTGGCTGGGAACAGAAAATAAATTCATTGGAATACATTCATAGAAATCGAGAAGGGAGCTTGGAGAACGGACAACATGTTCTTTGGCCTGTTCCGTTTATCCTCGACTGCGAAAGCTGGCTCCTAAGCTGGCGATGTATGACCCCCCTCTTCCCCGCCTCGTTCTACACCATCTCCCCCTCACCCCCCCCACTCTCATTAGGGCAGGGCCATCACTCTCACAGCCTTAGCAGAATCCATTCGGGCAAAAGCGTTGTCAACTTCACCATCTCTTCTGGACCTATTGCCTAACGGACGTTTGCTTGGCCGATAATTGAGTGTTTGCGTAACTTCCAAATTTCCGGGCTTTCAAACTCGCCATTCCTGTGACCACGACCAGTTTTTTGATCATTTCTGCAGAATTATGGTGCAGATCTAAACTGATCAAGCGGAAAAGCATTTGTTTTTTGCGCTGTATGGATATCTTTCTTCTTTCTTTCTTTTTTTCTTTTTTTCTTTTTTTAATTTTTATATTTTAAAAATTCAATTAAAATAGTTCACCGTACTGTGAGCAATCAGAAACAACATTTTGTAAAAACGCACCTTAGAATCCTTGTGCTCTCTCTTTTTTTTCTCTGTCTGTTGTCTGTCTCTCTCTCCCCCTCTCTCTCTCTCTTCTTCTCTCTCTCTCTATCTTCTTTAAAATCATATTGTTTGGCAATGAGAGTTCTTCACTTCTTGGTCCAACTGTGTGAGCTGTACGGCATGGCTGATGAGTTGTGGAACAATTCCTGTGTAGTCATGGTAACTAGCTGACATGCAGGGTCTCCTCAGGATTGTCAACTACACAGCAACACTTTTTTTTTTTCATCCGCATCAGTCCCCTCATCGGGGAGGGGAGGGGAAGGGTGAGGGGGGGGGGGGGGGGGCAAAATGCTGGAAAAAAAAAGACAAACAACACGTATAAGTCTATGACAACATGGCAGTGAACATCTTACGGCCTATAGTAGTAGGCTGTCTGAGAACACTAGGCTATAGCTAGATAACCCTTTTGCGTCGTCAGTAACAGTTTAAAGAAATGTTAAAAACATAAACAAAAACCAAACAAAATTGATGTAATATTGAAAGGAATTTCGTGGAGCATGTGATAAAATACATTAAAAAAACAACAACAACAAACACTTGAACAGAGTAAGAGTTTTTGTGTTCACACGAGCAGAGACCTCTAAAAAAAAAAAATTCGACGTCGGATTTTGTGTGCCGTGTGCAATTTCCTTTTTTTTTTTAAAGTCCCACGAGTTTCCTGTGTCAAGCAAAAACAAAAAAAAAAAATGGAAAAGAATTCGACGAACGGGACTTAATTTTGTGTGCCTAGTAGGTATAAGATACTTAAACGGAATCGGACAACGGTTTGTGTGGCCGGTGACAAGATGCTTTAAAAAACAAAAGGTGTGTCATGAGATGAGATGCTTTGTGAATCGACATGTTTTGTGGTGTCTGAGGATAAATCGACATGTTTTGTATGTATGGTCTAAGTGACTTAAAAATCGACATGTTTGCGTATTTGTCATAAGAGACTTATTCGGGACATGTTTGTATGTCATGATATAAGCGACTTTTTGAAAAATTGACATGTTATTAATTTGATAATATCATGAATAATTAGAGATTATCGACATGTGTTGAATGTCATAGTATAAGAGACATATAGCCATGTTTTGTATTTCATTTGATATTAGAGACTTTAAAATCGACCTGTTTTTTAAGTCATGAGATAAGAGACTTGAAAACAAAATGACAACGAGTTTTGATTGTCGGCGACAAGATACTTTTTTTTAAACTCGACGACGAGTTTTAGTGTGGTAGGCAACGAGATACGCATTTATCACATTGACCATAACCCATCTCAAACTCCAGTCAGTAAAGGCAAATTGTTGAGCGAAGCGACTCGACAGTATCTTACCAAAGGAGGCGCAAAAATATTAAAAAAAAAGAAAGAAAAAAGACAACGTGAAATAAATTAAGACAAGAGAAAACAAAATAAAACAACAATAACTTATATATATGAAAGAAAGTTAGACTAGATAAAACAAAATAAATTAACAAGAACTTAATAAATTGAAAATAAAGTTAGGACAGATAAAACAAAATAAAATACAATAACTTAAAATAAAATGAATAAAGTTAGATAGATAAAACAAAATAAAAAAACAATTATGTTAATTAAATGAAATAAAGTTTTAGAAGCTAAAAAAAACAAAATAAAATAACATAACTTAAATAAAATGAAATAAGTTAGACTAGATAAAACAAAATTAAAATAACAATAACTTGATAAATGAAGTAAGTTAGTCAAGATAAAACAAATAAAATAACAATAACTTAAAATAAATGAATAAAGTTAAGGAAAAAGATAAACACCCAACCATAAAATAAACATAACTTGGTAAAATGAAATAAGTTAGACAAGATAAATCAAAATAAAATAACAATAAACTTAAATAAAATGAAAAGTACAAGTAAACAAGATAAAACCAAAATAAAATAACAAATAACTTGATAAAATGAAATAAAGTAGACAGATAAAACAAAATTAAAACACAATAAACTTAATAAAATGAAATAAAGTAAGACAAGATAAAAACAAAGTAAGGATAACTATAATGTACCAGAATGAAATAAGATAAAATGAAAAATAATTTAGACAGATAAAAAAAAAATAGATCAATATAAAACAAATAAACATAATAAACACTAGAATGATAACAGATAAAACTGGAAGGGCGGACACGTGGGACCTAATCCCCCCCAGCCTGCCCTATCAGCTGTGGACGGCTGGCGACGTTATCTGAAGAGGACCTACGCCAACAAAGATGTGTGTGACAGCTGGCTATTTACACGTCGTCACTGTCCGAACGATTGTTGTCGAGTGCCACTTATCACAGGGTCAAGTGTGATGATCGAGGGGCCACTCACGCCGCGTGACGCGACAGGGGTCCGTTTGCACACGCTGCTACGTGACCGAGAGCAGCGATGGACAGAAGGACGGAGGGTTTCAATGAACGGGAAAACAGCGATGGACAGAGGAGGAGGGTTTTCAAATGAAACGAAAACAGTGTGGACAGAAGGACGGAGGGTTTCAAATAAACGAAAAATGCGATGGACAGGATGTGACGGAAGGTTTTCAATGAACGGCAAAAACAGCGATGGACCGAAGGACGGAGGGTTTCAATGAACGAAAACAGCGAATGGAACAGAAGGACGGAGGTTTCAATGAACGAAAACAGCGATGGACAGAAGGACGGAGGGTTTCAATGGGAGAAACAGGATGGACAGAGGGCGGAGGTTTAAAATGAACGAAAACAGCGAATGGGGGGACAGAAGGACGGACGGTTTCAATGACCGAAGGATCGATACGAAAAGAGGACGAGACAAAGGAGGGGTGGTAAACAGAAAGAATGTAATGTAAGGAGTGAGGGAGGAAGGAAATAGAAAGGAAAGACGGAAGATAAGGAAGGAGACAGGAACGCCAACTCTAATATTTAAATTGCAAAGGCCACGGACCAGTCTACAATGAGGTCAAGAACAAAGTAAAACAAACACGCGTCGGAGCATTTATGACAGTTATGAAAGAAAATATTTGCACAACAAAATGTTCTTACTGAAAGTACTCTGGCCGTCTTTTGGTGTTAACTTTAAAAGTTCCTCTCTTCGTTTTAGTGCTTTACAAATGAACGTGGTACAGAAGCGAGTTCAGGTTCTCTTCTTCTTTTGCAGTAAATAAGCAATGAAACTTAATGTGCATTTCTAGTATGAGGCAAAATGTTTGTATCTCTTAAATCGGTTTATAGGATGGTAACGAACAATCAAAAAATTGTATTTCGTCCTCGATTTGACTTACAGATTCGACAGTTCTTGGAGTTTAGTGTATATCTTTGATGGACATTCAATTCACTAATACCAGTCGAATTTCATGAACACTTTAGACGAGTTTAGGAATTGTAATATCAGTTAAATATTTACTCAGACTGCCATATGAAGGATGGAGACAAGAGAGAGAGAGAGATGAGTTGAGGAGAGAGAGGATGAGAGAGAGAGAGGAGAAGAGAGAGAGAGAGAGAGAGAACGGAAGCAAATGGTGTGAAAGGTGTGATAAGGGTGGGAAGGTGGACGGGGATAAAGAGCCGACGTTGTCATATTTTGTTGGGACAGGGGGTCATCTTTTGGAGACATTTTGTGGTGTGTGTGTGTGTGTGTGTGTGTGTGTGTGTGTGTGTGTGTGTGTCGAGTATGTGTGTGTGTGTTTGTGTGTGCGTGCGTGCGCGCGCGGTGCGCCGCCGCGGTGTGCCTGAGTATATTCGTTCGTGAGTATTGATGTATACGAGGGAAACTGCGCGTCGCTCGAGCGCATGCGCAAGCAAGCAGCGTTTTACGTGTTGGCAGGAAGGCATTCAACAAAATTAACGTCATCAAACGGTGTAGGAAGGCATGGAAGAATGCTGCGCGATTGTATCAATCGGTGGTAATGCGGCATCGGAAACACAACAGCGGTTGAAACTTTCAATGGGTATGGTGGTCCACTGTTGGGCTGGAACGGGGGAATTGAGGAACGGCCATGGAATCGTTCGGTGCCGGTTACAACAGATTCCGTTTGCATCATCGATTGTTCCGTAACGATGACGTTTGGGGGGGAGTGGGGAGGGTGGGGGAGGAAAATGAGCTTTGGTGATGGTGGGTTGGAAGGGAGGGAGGGGGGAGGGGGATGGAGGGAGCGATAGAGAAAGAAGGCGAAGAAAGTGGGGGTGGGTGGGTAATGGCTAACCGTTTCTCAGCGGCAGATGTAGAAGCAGAAGCTGTATAGTAGTGGCATCATCATCTTCTTTACATCATCATCCTCATCATCATCATCTCAGCAGCTAATTCAATCGTCGTCGTCGTCGGTGTCGTCGTCGTCATCATCATCTTCATCAATCATCCTCATACATCTATCAGTAGCGTAGTACAGTAGCATGCAGATCGCAGTCAGCGGTAGCAGTAGTATTTGCAGCAGCACGTCTAGTAACGTAGCAGCGTGGCATCACGCGGAGGTTACGTGATAGTAAAGCGTAGTATGGAGGACAGATTTTTTTAGCATTTTCCAAAGCTCAAAGCAGTTTACAATGATAAGGGCACACACGTATAATACACCTTGCGCGCGAGCGCGCATGCACGGACGCGCGCGCGCGCGCGCGCGCACGCACACACACACACACACACACACACACACACACACACACACACACACACACATATATATATATATATATATATATATAACACACACACACACACACACACGCTCACATGCACAAACATACACGCATGCACGCACCACAAGGAGAGAGAGAGAGAGAGAGAGAGAGAGAGAGAGAGAGAGAGAGAGAGAGAGAGAGAGAGAAGGAGAGAGAGAACAGAGAGTTCGAACGAACAAACACACACGCGCACATTTTGAACAAACACACACGCGCACATCTCTCTCTCTCTCTCCTCTCTCTCTCTCTCTCTCTCTCTCTCTCTCTCCCTCCCTCTCTCTCTAAGAAAAAAATCCACAAGGACAATACAATCTCTCCCTATGTGAGCTTGTATCATAATAACACCTATGAAATCGTAAAGATTTTTTTTTTGCCTTGGATAACATCACTTGTCTGGAAAGAAAACGAAAATTCAGGATTTTCCATTCTATGTTTCAGACCCTCAGGAATCGCTTACAGGAATCCCTGCCACCTTCAAACACTCGGACGAACTGTAGTCACTCTGTACCCCGAGGTCTTCAAAACACGCCCATAAAAACTAAACACCTGTGTCTTACACCCGGTGAAGAAAGCCTATCCGGGCGCTGTGATCCTAAGAACAGAACGCATGGGTTATTTTCAAGGGCGCAGAACAGACAAGTCGGTGTCTTCGCTCAGCAAAATAACACCCCCCTAAGCTTTCAGTTCTAAACTCGCAAACCTGCTCCGCACGTGGCTACATCCGGACACTGGGAGAAGTCACGAAAGTTCATCACCATACCGGAGAGCTACCAAAGGGAAGGGAAGAAAATTCTCTGCTAGGTTAAAGAGTTTAAGAAAACAAAAGTGAGTATTACGAAACAATTGGGAAGCTGGGGGCAAAAAACGAGTAGAGTTTGAGAGTTTTTGTGTGCGTGGAGGATTCGAGGGAGTTGGTTCGAGTAGTTTTGGAGGTTTCTCGACCAGCAGTAGTAGCAGCAGCAGCAGCAGCAGCAGCAGCAAGCAAAGATGGGGTTCCGGGTGTGGCTGAAGAGTTTCCTGGAGTCCAAGACGCTGTGGATGGCGGTGCTGATTCCTGTGGCGGCCTCGCCTCTGCCCCTATACTACCCGACCACGGTGAGTGGTGTGTGTGGTGGTCTTTGTCCTCTGACCTCTGCCCCTATACTACCCGACCACGGTGAGTGGTGTGTGCGGTGGTCTTTGTCCTGTTGTCCTGTTGTCCTCTGCCCCTATACTACCCGACCACGGTGATGGTGTGTGTGGTGGTCTTTGTCCTGAAAGAATGATGTGCTAGACGAGAGCTCGAGATAGATAGATAGAGAGATAGATAGTAGATAGATCGATAGATCGATCGATCGATAGAAGACGTAGATAGATAGGCAGATAGATGGGTCGATGATAGATAGATAGACAGATAGATAGATAGAACAGATAGATT
>CM031628.1:45530893-45613393 GCA_018398815.1 Conus ventricosus | reverse complement strand
CCAAAACTACTCGAACCAACTCCCTCGAATCCTACACACACACAAAAACTCTCAAACTCTACTCGTTTTTTGCCCCCAGCTTCCCAATTGTTTCGTAATACTCACTTTTGTTTTTTTTAACTCTTTAACCTAGCAGAGAATTTTCTTCCCTCCCTTTGGTAGCTCTCCGGTATGGTGATAAACTTTCGTGACTTCTCCCAGTGTCCGGATGTAGCCACGTGCGGAGCAGGTTTGCGAGTTTAGAACTGAAAGCTTAGGGGGGTGTTATTTTGCTGAGCGAAGACACCGACTTGGCTGTTCTGCGCCCTTGAAAATAACCCATGCGTTCTGTTCTTAGGATCACAGCGCCCGGATAGGATTTCTTCACCGGGTGTAAGACACAGGTGTTTAGTTTTTATGGGCGTGTTTTGAAGACCTCAGGGTACAGAGTAACTACAGTTCGTCCGACTGTTGAAGGTGGCAGGGATTCCTGTGAGCGATTACTGAGGGTCTGAAACATAGAATGGAAACAACTGAATTTTTGTTTTCTTCCCAGACAAGTGACGTTATCCAAGGCAAAAAAAAACCTCTTACAATATCATAGATGTGTGCGGTGTGCTGACACACCAACTGCTGCTACAGTCGCTGCTTGTCTTAAACAAAGTAAAAGAGGGCAACGAACACAGTCTGAACTTACAACAGTCACGGACGTATAATCATAGTGTGTTAAATGAGGTATAAAAGACTGCAGTCTTGGCGTACGAAGAAAGGAAAACCATTTTTGTGAAGCGGTTGAAGGCCTTGAAGGGAGTATCCCATGAACGATGGATCACAACAGGCACACGGAGCACCACCCAAGTGACCTGGTGGCAGTGCAGCGTCTCCTCTGGTGGGTTGCCTCATGACTGGACAATGACTGCTAGCTGTGGATTGTCAGTGGAAGGGCTGTGGCTGTGGGTGGACATTGACTGCTAGCTGTGGATTGTCAGTGGAAGGGCTGTGGCTGTGGGTGGACATTGACTGCTAGCTGTGGATTGTCAGTGGAAGGGCTGTGGCTGTGGGTGGACATTGACTGCTAGCTGTGGATTGTCGGTGGAAGGGCTGTGGCTGTGGATGGAGGGGGGGGGGGGGGGGGGTAGGGGGCGGAGGACAGAATATGAGACCATGAAGAAAAGTGGACTCTTATATGGCACGCTATCCAGAAAACACATCTCGGTGCTTTAGAAAAGAAAAATAGTTATCCTTGTATACAATATACATTCTGTATCACACATTACATCAATATACACATACACTACCACAATTTGACAAACAATACGGTAAACAAGTGGGGTAACTTTTGCTCCCATAAGAAAACCTAACACAGAGTAACTTTTATTCAAGACCGGCACAGCCTTTCAAACTTGAATAAACTAAGTCAGACAAATACAAAGACGAACAATCTAATATGTGGGGGAACACAAGCGCAGGCCAACAACCCCTCTGTCACCACAGTAATGACTTGGCAAAGATTTGGACTTAAAGGTGGGGGGGGGGGGGGGATTTAATTGAAACGAAATTTCAATTTCAATTTCAAACAATTTCAATTTTTTCAAACAATACGGTTTTTTAACTTTTTTTTTATCATTGTCCAAGGGGCACCATAGACAAAAAATTTTACTTTCGTAGACAGAATTTTTACTTGCTCCTATGTCAAAGCAGCTGTCCTTCAGTCGGCGATTTTGTGAAATTCTATAAAGTATTAAAAATGACGAAGAACAGGAAAACATAATTCATCGTCGTCGCCATTTTTATCAGCGGGGGAGAAAAAGCAAGGCAACCTGCATACTCTGTTCTGATTGGCCAGTGCCTCTGACACAGCCAATCACTTAGCACGACGTATAATAGTGTCGATGTCATAAAAGCAACTTAAAACAGTCGTTTCAGTAAGCAAAACCTCCGGCTATCGCGACTGTTATTCAAATTTGTCAAATTTACGCTGGCCTTTTCAATTCTACGAAGCGATACTTGAAAAATGTTACACTTGCCGGGGGGGGGGGGGGGGGGGGGGGGGGGGGGGGGGGGAGGAGGCATATCGCATCAATGACACATGCCCAACACAAGTAACGTCTGTTCCGAGCAGTTAGGCAAAACGCAGCTACAGATAGAAATAAACGAGCAGGTAACAGATATATTTATGTACATATTTCTCACAATAGCGTAAACACACATGAAACAAACACATGCTTAAACAAGCACACATAAGGAAGAGAATATACTAATCACACAGACATACCACATTCAAACTTTTTGCCCAGAGAAGGGAACTCAAAACTCAGATAACCTCCGTTCTTCGATGAAGGATAAAGATTTTTTTTAGCAGAGCTGATTCTTCCAGTCTTCTCTTGAGACGACGAGGTTTATGTCAGATTTCAACCAGGGCGTGGGGTTGTCAGAACGTCGGAGGATGTCAGAGAGTCTGTCACATGTCGTTGGGGCTTGAAACGAAAAACGTCTTTGTCCGTAAGTCTTTGTTCTGGAAGGAGGTATACTGAGAAGTCGAGTCTCAGAAGAAGAGCGGAGCTGGTGAGAGGAATTACAGACCTGGACGAGTTCAGAAAAATATTCTGGTTCGGGTATGGAGTCAAAGACAATGACGGAAAAAGGAGAAATTACAGGATTTCCCAAAGGCAGGGATAACATTTACACTGAAAGACTCTCTGGCATTCCCGAACATGAAGGAGATTGGGGGGAGGGGGGGGGGAGAGGGGAGAAAAGTGTAAGACTTTCCAGTCCAAAGACACGTGCGACGGCCCAAAATTCAGAACAAAAATAGTGGACAAAAGCAAATCAAACGGATAGATCGATCGATCGATCGATCCTTAGTAGATAGATAGATAGATAGATAGATAGATAGATGGTAGATATATTGATAAAATGATAGGTAGATCTCTCTCTCTCTCTCTCTCTCTCTTTCTCTCTCTCCACACACACACACACGCACATAACACACACACACACACATACACACACACACACACACACACACACACACCACACACACACACACACACACAACACCAGATATAGAAAGATAGACTAGCAGATAGATAGACAGACAGATAGAGAGATAAAATGATGGTAGATCTCTCTCTCTCTCTCTCTCTCTCTCTCTCTCTCTCTCTCTCACACACACACACACACACACCACACACACACACACACACAACACACACACACACACCACACCACACACACACACACACACACACGCACACACATTTTGTGTGTGTGGCCTAATGTCACTTGAGGGTGAAGAGACGTTAAATTAAACTACTACTACTACTACTACTACTACTACTACTACTACTACACACACACACACACACACACACACACACACACACACACCACACACACACAACACACACACACACACACACACACACACACATATACTCACTCACTCACTCACTCACTCACCCACCTAACCAGCGAGGAACGCACGACCCACTTCAAGCGGCTGCACTGGCTCCGACCGACCGGGAGGGAAAACGGAGGATGGAATGATGCTGGACTCAGTGTGTTGCAGTATGATCATGGACGTCGTTACATGTTCTCTTGGTTGACTGTGCACTGTGCAGGTGACTATCAACCCGTCTCCCCCATCCCCCACCCCTCCACCCACCCACTGTCCTACACCCGTCCCCCCCCCCACACCCTTACTCCCTTCCCCCTCCCTCCCCCCATGTTTCTAAGTGCTTTTTTTTTGGTCGGGAGGTTAGACGTGCGCGGTTGTGTTGCTGCCGACCTTCTGTTAACTGTGTTGGTGTTGCACGGGATACACCGGACACGGGGTGCAATGCGTGACGTGGCTAACCCTGTCACTAGTGGTGTATTCAGTTTAGTGTGTTTTAATTTTCATGTGTAGGCTTACATTACATCGAAGAAAGACACCATTGTAAAGTTTATGAATGGAAATGTGAACTTACTTGCATAAACACAATCAGTGTCAGTTTGTGAATAGAAACATCTAATTAATTGCATAAATATTTCATTATATTAGGTTGCCAAGGAGATAATGTGTAACTGTATACTAAAAACATAATCATATGTACATGTGCTTATTCTGAAAAGTAAACAGTACTTGATCAGTCATGAAAAATGTCCAAAGTGTGGAGCATAAACATACATGCACACTCATTCAGTGTTAGTAGCAATGAATATTTCAGCTTCAAGAAATTAATGCAAATTTACTTGCATGCACACAGAACTTATGTACGCTTAGTTTGATGTGTACTTACTTGTTGAAACACAAATGCTTAAATCAGTCCGTTACTAAATACAGCTAGTGTTTCTATATGCTGAAACTGTCATTAGACTTTAAAAAATGCCTTTTTTCCTGCTGCCTTTTTGCAGATGGTCCAGTGTTCACTAGACTACGATCTGTTTTCCTTGCTTCTGGCAGAAAAAGATAGCAGCACTGGCTCAAAGAACTAATAAGATCAATGAAATGGTGAGGCAGATGCAAGTTCACAGGAGCCATGCTGCACTGCAGCTGATGTCAACTGTTTGCTGCTCATGTATTGCACACACAACGGCTCGGGTTGCAGCCTAAGAGCTGACATTTCAGTACCACAGGGCGCCGTTCTTGGGAAAAAATCTCCACTCCTGTGATTGGGGGGTACAGTCCAGTGTGGTTGAGTGCAAGATCAAAAAGCTTTTAGCAGATAAATTCTGTGCATATCACCTCCAATCCTACTTCAGCTGCATGTCCTGCTAGTGGCAGACACCCTGAAATTGACGTCCTGCTGTTCCCCCTGCAGTGATTGTGTACCTCCTGCTGCTGCAGCCAAACTTCCAACTGCTCAGGCTGTTGAAGTAAATCAGCCAGCACCAAATTCTCCAAATCCTCCAGATCTTGCTCCTGCTCGTGTCCCCCTCAAGGAAAACGCTGGTCGTCATTGTGGCCATGGTCCTGCTCCACCATCCTCAAAGAAACCCCAGAGCCTTCGGGTGCTGCTCAAAGCCTGTCTTTGAATCTTTCAACTATGCAAATGTGATGGACACCAGTCATCTTTCACCAAGTACCAGTTTGGCAAGTTGGGAGATTTGGTTGCCGTCCATTATGATGACGACTTCTACATTGGTGAAGTTGTTGAAGTCATCTCTCCAGAAGAGGGTTAAATCAATGTCTGGAGAAGTGTGGCAGATTAGGAAGACAGCGTTGCTTGGCCCAAAGTTGCAGACAATGGGAAGGTCCATAGAAACTTTGTGTTTTGCCTGTGGGGAAGGGACATCAGCATTGCTCCCATCTATCTTCAGGCAGAACATGGCACGTTGAAACCATGGATTGCTCATGAAGAAGCATGGACTTCAAAGCTTGTTGGTGGACATGTAGTGCTTTATCACACCATGAAACCTACCTCAGAGGGGCAAAGACATCAGAAAGTGTACTGTATAGACATCTGTTATTCAAAGTCACCAAATATGTACCTTCAACAGCTGAGGCGTGACATTTCTTCTGCTTTCATAAAAATTTTCTCAGCATAATGGCAAGAAGCTGTACTGAAATTGACTTCAGTGCACTTCAAAAAGTACATGCAACCATAGGCACTAGTGTTTTATGTAAAAATCCCATGTTTGGGTCATTTTTTTTTCAAAATTTAATTCTTTATCTAACAGAAAATATGAAATTGAAAATAACGGCCATTTTGAAACAGGAAAATCTGGTAAAAATTACATGATCTGAATGTAAAAACTGGATTTTATATTCTTATTACTGACTTTATGAAGGAAACACATCTCCAAATAGACAACACTAAGTTTTAGACAACTTCCTATTGATTCTTGTCTTCAAAACTTGCACATGCTTGACACTTACGGCATTTCAGGTCATCTGACGGCCATTTTAAACGGTAAAAACTGGTAATATTTGGAGAAAAAAATTGTAATTGCATGTACTTATTGGAATTATCAGCATACATCACAGTACCAGATTTTGAGGCAATATCTGTAGTGGTTTAAAAGTTATGACAGTTTATTGTATATTTGTTGTTAATATGGTCCGTCGCTGCCTTTTTGCATATTTTAGCAAATGTAAGCCTCCATATTTCATAATTTTGAACTCCTATGTGCCTACAAAAAATTGGACTTACACTACATGTTTAGTACACTGGAACAATGAAGAAAATTATGAGCCTCAAATGATTTTGTTAAAATTACAGAGCCTCAAAAATGGTAGAATGTGCAAATGTGCATTTTTTCAAACGTGGAAATAGTCATTTTTGGCTTGTCGCTGAAGGAAAACCTATGTCTCCTATTGGTATGTGTATTTGTTTTACTGTAACTAGTGTAAGTACAGTGTTGAGGTCAACAAGTTTATAAAAAAAATCAGCAGTGTGTTTTGTGTTGTTTGGCTGCTCCAGGTCTTCAAAGTTGCTCTAAATCGCCATTTTGACTAACATTTTGGAAGTGTCAAATTTTAAATGACAATATCTCTGGAACTAAATAAGGTAGAACAGTAATTTTTGTTTTGTTTTGTTCTTTTGAAATGTCTATTAGAAAAAGACAAAAATAACATTATATACAGCAAGAATATTTTTGGCTGCCACTACCTAGTTTTAGACAGCGAAGGAGTTGTGAGACTCAACTTATAACAACTCTCAATGATTTTAATAACTGTCTTTAACAACAGACAGCAAATAGATGCAATTTTATTAGACTTTTCTAAAGCCTTTGATAAGGTTGACCATGAGGGCTGCTGCTTAAATTAGAAACACATTGGCATTGGCGGTTCTTTGCTAAAATGGGCTAGATCATTCCTCGTTGGGAGAACGCAGAAAGTTGTTGTGGAAGGGTCGACATCTCATTGTAAACCAGTCTTGTCAGGTGTACCACAGGGAACTGTTCTGGGGCCCTTGTTTTTCTTAATTTATATAAATGACATAAGTGAAATCTCTCTCTGGAACTACTATAAGGCTTTTTGCAGATGACAGCTTCTAACAATCAGAAGCAAGAATGATACACGCATTCTACAAGAAGATCTAAACGCTTTACAAGAGTGGGAAAGAAACTTGGAAAATGGAAATTTCATCCCCAAAATGTGCCAAGTGTTGCGCATATGTAACAAATGCTCACCAATTAGATCAGATTATTTCTATCCATAATACTATTCTTAAAGAAACTAATGCTGCAAAATATTTAGGCGTGATTATAGATAGTCGTCTCAAATGGAAAGAACATTACAATTTAGTATGTAAGAAGCAAATAACATCTTAACTTTCTTATACAGGAATATCAATGACTGCCCCCAAAAGGTTAAAAGACGACTGCTACAAAACACTGGTTAGACCAGTACTGGAATATGGTTGCTCAGTTTGGGGTCCTTACCATCTAAAGGACATTGATAACCTCGAAAAGATTCAGAAGAGAGCAGCACGGTTCATAACAGGGAACCACATCAGAGAAAAGGGGAATACTAGGAAGAACATGAGGAGATTAGAATGGAAACCCTTAGAAGAGAGAAGAGCTTTTATTAAACTTAACATCTTCTTCAAAGGCAGAGCTAAAGTAATTGATATTCCATGGAAACAGCTAGTATTGAATAAAAGTAGCACCAGGAGTGGCGGTCAATGTTATACCATACCTGCATCAAATATTGACAGCCATTTATATTCTTTTTATCCCAGTTCTGTACGGCTGTGGAACTCACTGCGGGTGCCATCAAGATTGCCACAAATGCAATCTCATTTTAAAAAAACAAATTGATTCGACAGTTTTGAGATCTGCATATTGACGATTTTCTATTTTAACTTCCCAGATATTTTACTATTACCTGGGCCTGAATTTGGTCATTGCTTTTAACTTCTTGAATATCGAGTGCGACCCTTGTTGCCAAATTTGCTCCAGGGGCCAACAGTCTGAGTCGCACTGTTTTACGTTATTTTATTTTACTTTTTAACATGCGCGCTGGTGACCTACTCGTTTTTGAGTGAACCAGTATTTTAGGAAGAAGAAGAAGAAAAAGTTTGATAAAAGCTCTTCTCTCTTCTTTGTCTGCCCTCTGATGACTGGAGGCGGAGGGGGGGGGGGGGGGGGAGGGGGGGTAAGGGTAGGGAGAGGAGGAGGGGAGGCTGCACATAGTGCAGTGTACAAGTTTCTGATCTTGAGCATGAGCACTGCCTTTGCTCCTGTCTTGTCCCTCCTGTCTTGCAGCCCTGCAGGGCATTTTGTGTCGTTGGCCGAGACGGCGAGTGATCACTTAACACAGCAGATTTGCTTCTTTATCTGAAACTGAACATGACAGCCCTCGAAGATGCTGTGAGATAAATCTATGCATTTTATTACAACTGCACCATAAAATACTATCCACATACTCTCAAACCGAACTGAATTATCATTCACGTCACATCAAATAACTCGAGGCGTACAGTCTTTGCTCGAAGGCAGACGACGCCAAACTTCGGGCAAAGAGGCACGCGGCAAAACAAAAATATCAAATACAACAATATTTGATTTGATATGTATGAGTTCGAAATATTATTTTTTATGGACATTGAAATTAAAATTTGTGGTTGACATACAGGATCTTTTAATCTTTGAAATCGTCAATAGGTCCGCACTGTTCCGGTCGGGAGAGAGGAATTCAACATGGCTGACGACGGAGGTAAACAATCACGCTTGTCGTTAGCTACGCACGTAAACCGAGAATTAGTGTTCTGTAGAGCTTTATTCTAATGCTATATTGCTTTATCTACAGTTTTGTGTCATCGCAAATGATGTTAGATACATTGAAATTACGTATCTCCCACATAGACTGGTTTCGGTTCTCTTCAGTTTCATCGAGTTCAGCAGCCCCTTTTACAGGCCCAAGTTGGCCCGCACCGCATCCGTTGGCGCTCAATGAAACGGAATGACCAGTACACTATATCTGGAGCGCCGATCAATGAGATCGACACAGGGAGCTTCTAAACTAGGACATTGCTGTCGATTTCTAACCCAAATCTGTCATCATCAAGAGAAAACCGTAAGCCTACTATTCGAAACGCTTTCTTTCCCCCTCCTCAGATATTTCAGATCAGTCTGTTGTTTTTAACGGTACCCTGTCGCGGTCAAATTTGTTGCTCAGTCAAATCGGTTGTGGCATACCAGTTTAGGCAAAAAAGACGTCATTTGATGCCACAACACACATCCCGGTTGAAATCCGTTGTTGGTATACCAGCTTAGAGAAAAATGACGTCTTTGACGTCATTTGATGTCACAACACACATCTGTTGTTGATAACAGCAGAAATTTATTATTTTTAGAAATAAACCTTCTAGTCCATGATGTATTTCATTTAAAGTGTATATCTGGAAATTTCATTTAAAAAAGAGAAACAGTAACGTGTTAGGCTCTATAGCTCCGTGGTTAGGCTACGTCGTAAGCGCGCGAAACCGCGGTTTAGATCCACCATGGCTGCAGGTGAGGGCCGATTCTTAAAAATAAAAAAATACTTGGAGACCAAGGAGATTGACCCGTCGTGGTCTCGTTCGGCAAAAAAATTTATAATAAAGCAGTCACGCAGCTACATTGTGAAAGGTAATGAGTTTTTGATTAGTTTGTAGCAAAGGGCAAATTTTCAGTTTCTGCAGTAGAAAGAGACAATCTTCAAATTTTGGAGAATATGTGTGTGTGTAACCGAATGTCTCTCTCTCTCTCTCTCTCTCTCTCTCTCTCTCTCTCTCTCTCTCTCTCTCTCTCTCTCTTCTTCTTCTTCTTCTCGTAGTAATGTCCACCTGCTGAGTGTTCGGCAATTATTGACATGGTGGAGGGTCACTGAGCAGCTTGAGAAAAAAAAAATTAGTGATGAATGTGTCTATTTTGAGTTTTTTTTTAGGCGATATGTTGCTTTAGATCACAAACATGTTGTTTCACATGCCATAATTCTCTGTACGTCTTATCTAGAAATGATAAAACTTTTAATAATCAATTTATTTATAGAACGCTTTTAAATTGTAAGAAAATTTCTCTAATTTCAGTGAATTGTTTTTATTTAGAACTGGACTGAACTTAATCTAATGGTTTATTGCTTTGTCATGTTTATTATGTTTCACATCCCCTTTCAGGAGTGTGGATCTGAATGAATTAAAAATTTCAGACTTCTTTTTACGTCTTCTCTCTCTCTCTCTCTCTCTCTCTCTCTCTCTCTCTCTCTCTCTCTTCTCTGTTGGACCGAGATGGAGAGTGTGCGTGTGTGTGTGTTGTGTGTGTGAAGGACCAAGGTAAACTCGTAAAGTTGTGGGTTCGAATATCGGCGTAAAGAGACTGACACACAGGCCTAGGTCTCCAACCGTACGTTTCACTCTTCACTTTCCCTTGAATTTCGATCACGATGATAGATGGTTTTCTTCCCGGAATTATGGTATGTGAAACATTATTTTTGTGATCTGAAGCAACATATCGCCCAAAAAAAAACTCCAAATAGACACATTCATCACTAAAGTATTGATATTTTAGAAAAAATGCGCTGAAGTTACGAAACAAAGAACGTCTGTCATGTGCTTTCTTCCCGATGCCATCTTGAATCGACAAGTTTGCTGCGGTAATTACTCGTCAAGTTTTTCTAGCAGTATGAGTTCCAGCGACTTTCTCTCAGAAAGCGAAGCCTTTGATAGCTCAGATGAGGAGACTGGGAGCTAGAGGACATCAACTCGGACACCGATAATGATGAAGAACCTGATCTTCCACCACCAGTTGAAGTGCGTAGCAGACGACGCCAAATGTGAGTGCTTGTTTACTATTCTTCGATGTCAGTTAACGAAAAATATGACTGTTGTGAGGGCAAATGATACAAACTAGTTATTGAAAGTTCTTCTTCGACATATGTTGGCTGTGTATCATTCATCATATGATTATAAATGACATGTAGGCCTAAGCATAGAATTTTGCTTTGACACACTTGGCCGTCTGACCTACTTTTGGCTAGTAGTCTACAATAGGCCTATGCTTCGCCGCAGGAATTTAGATAATTTTAGCAGTTTCGTGAACTGTATGACTGCGATGCTGCTCATAATCGCATGTGTCCGTGGTTTTAGCGGTTTTCACATGATAATCTTTGTTTGTATGTTGTTTTTTTTCCATAAAAAGTTGTGTGTGTGTGTTGATCTTTTACGCCTTGATCTTTTACTCATACGAGTAGACGTCTATCCGTGAAGTTTAATAATCAGCACTGTTAGCTGTTGGTAGTTTAACGCTTATTTCTTTTCTTTCTTTTTTTTTTAAACGAAATTGTGTTTTAAACCCTTTCAGGTAAGGTGAGTCTTTCTTATTTGGCTTTTCAAGATGCTACCGGCGTGTTGTTCCTCGGCTTCGTTAAAAGTTTTCTATTTTTCCTTGCTGTTTCCACATGTGACAGGAACAACAATAACCCTAGCACTCAGTTTAATTTAGAAATTTTAGATGTACACGTGGACGCCTTTAGTTCCATTTTTGCAGGTTTTAAAACTTTGTGCAACCTGAACCATGTTAGTCTCCTGTGTGCACCTGTGCCGAGTACTGTTCTCACGTCTATTACTAGGCCCAGATTTGAACCCTGATTTCAATTAACATCACAAATAGTACAGTGATAAGGAACTGTTTGAATAAAAGAGTTAGACATAGAGGAGTTAAATCATGGCTTTTACGCCTTATCCTGCTATCGGGAGACATTGAACTCAATCCTGGTCCGTCCACCAAAGTAAAATATCCATGCGGAGTTTGCAATTTGAGAGTCACATGGAAACATAAAGCAGTTGCCTGTGACGTCTGCAATACATGGTATCACACTAAATGTATGTTAATGAATTCAGCAGTTTATGAAGCATTATGCAATAGTGATATATCTTGGACTTGTTTTACCTGCGGGCTTCCAAACTTTAGTTCGAGACTTTTTCAAGATTCTATTGAAGACTGCAGCTCAGAAAGCAACTGTTTTGACCCTATCTGATTCTCAGCAGACCCATCTCCAAAGAAAACTTGAAATTTTGTCCTAAGTTTGCATCCACCCCTGATTCTAAAACTGATAAAATCCCAAATCATAAAGTGCAACTGAACCCCAAATCATTAAGAGAAAAAGATAAACTTAAATGCATAGTCGTAAATTTTCAATCTCTTAGTCTTACCAAGAAAAATGAAGAACTCAGTAATTTAGTCACCGAAAAAAACATTGAAGTTGTAATTGGAACAGAAACTTGGCTAGCAGTGAACTTCTAATGGAGGATTTTGATATTTATAGAAAGGACAGACTTGGAAAAAGAGGTGGGGGAGTCTTGATTGCCATTAGGAAGAACTTAGCTAGTGAGTTTTTATATCAAGGCAAAAATAGTGAAAGTTTATTTTGTAGGATTAATTTTAAGAATAAGATTAAGAGACCTGTCATTGTTGGATCAGTTTACAGACCTCCAGACTCAGATGAAAATGTATGTTAGTCTATCTGCAGAGACATTTCTAACATTGTTTTGGCCAATAGGAAGGCAATATTATGGATTGGTGAAGACTTTAACTTACCAGATATTGATTGGGGTGAAGATGCCATACTTGGTAATCAATACAGTAAAAATATTAATACTCAGTTTTTTGATACCACCAAAGACCTTGGATTAGTGCAGTCAGTTGAAGCACCAACTCGTGGTAAGGCATTCCTGGATTTATTTTTTACCAATTGTCCAGGCGCTTTAGGCAATCAGGAATTAATTGCAGGCCTGGGTGATCATGACATAATTCTCTTAGAGAGCAACTTTCAACCCTTTCGAAGAAAACCCCCTAAATGTACTATCAGACTCTGGAACCAAGCAGACTTACCAAAATTGCGCAGGGATACTCATGATTTCAGTTGTCTTTTTTTGAGGTCCCATAGTGTTAAAGCTTCTGGGTCTTTTAGCTTCTCCAGGTCAAACTTGATGCGTGGCTGCGCAGCTTGGTACTTTTTCTTCAATTTGATCTTCATTGTGAGCAGCACGAGATCGTGGTCGCTGCCTATATCAGCTCCGGTGTATGTCCTCGTCTTTGCTTTATTGATGCTTGATTTGAAGCGCCGCGGAGTGAGGACAAAGTCGATCTGGTTATGAGTCATTCCGTTCGGCGCATGCCAGGTTGTTCTTCTTGACAGTTTGTGGGGGTAAAGGGTGTTGGCAATGGTGAGCCGTTGGGTGCAGGCAAACTCCAGAAGGCGAAGTCCCCTGTCGTTAGTTTCCCCTGTGCCGTATTGACCCACTGTTCCAGCCCAGTCTTTGTAGGCATCTGGGCCGACTTTGGCGTTGAAGTCCCCCTGAACTATGATGATGTCTTTCTTAGGGCTTTTCTGATGGTGTCTTCTACTTTCTCGTAGAATTCTTCCACCGCCTGATCTTCGTGGCTGGTAGTTGGAGCATACACCTGTATGATGTTGATGTTCTTTGGTTTGGCCGACACACGAATGCTGATGATTCTGCTGTTAACAGGTGTGCAGCTCAAGATGCATCCAGTGATTTCTTTGCGTACGATGAAAGCTACGCCTTTTTCATGTAGTGACTCTTCGCCACTGTACCACATCTTGTGTCCTTCCTCTGTGATTGCTTCTCCAAAGCCTGTCCATCTTACTTCCGACATACCCACAATGTCCCATTGGTAACGTCTCAGCTCGTGCTCTAGTTCTTTTACTTTGCCGCACTGATGGAGTGTACGAACATTCCAGGTTCCAATGGTAATTTTCTCAGTTGGCAGCTTGTATGATGTCTTTGCCCCAGTAGCTGACTTTTCACTTCCACCCTGGAAGCCTCCGACCTGATGGGAGGCAGCAACAAAGAACTACAAGACCTGACAAAGAGACTGGAAGAAAGGGCAGGTGCATATGGAATGGAAGTGAGCACAGAAAAAAGCAAAGTCCTGGTCAACAGCACAACCAACACCCATGCTGAAATCTACATGAACGGACAACAGCTTGAAGAAGTGGGCGCTTTCAAATACCTTGGCGCCACTCTCACCAAAGACGGTCGCTCTACAACAGAAATCAAGACCAGACTAGCGATTGCAACAGCAGCAATGGCAAAGCTAAACAAGATCTGGAAGAGCAGGGAGATCAGCTTTCCTACAAAGATGAAGCTGTACAAGTCCCTGGTGCTGTCCATCCTGCTGTATGGCTGCGAAAGCTGGACCATGACAGCAGAGACCACCAAGAGAATCCAGACGTTTGAAACTAAATGCTTCAGGCGCTTGCTCGGGATCTCTTGGCAAGACCGGAAGACAAACAACCTTGTGAGGAGCCAAATAACATCACTTGCAGGCCCCCAAGAACCCTCTTGGCAACAGTCAAGAAGAGGAAGCTGTCGTGGTTTGGGCATGTCATACGCCACAATTCACTGCCCAAAACAGTCATCCAGGGCACGCTGGAAGGCGGCAGACGAAGGGGACGACAAACCAAATGCTGGATGGACAACATCAAAGAATGGACCAGGATGGATGGCCCCACGCTGATGCGACAGGCAGAGGACAGGGCCGGATGGCGGTGCCTGGCTTCGAGAGTGTCTCTCATCTCTCCTCTACGCCCATCATGGGCAAGAGAATGATGATGATGATGATGATGAGTGTTAAAGATAATGTCATT
Organism: Conus ventricosus; assembly: GCA_018398815.1. Classification (NCBI taxonomy): domain Eukaryota; kingdom Metazoa; phylum Mollusca; class Gastropoda; order Neogastropoda; family Conidae; genus Conus; species Conus ventricosus. Next base: position 45,598,833 of record CM031628.1, on the reverse strand, counting down.
GACCTTTGGAAGTGTATAAAAACTAACTTGGAATTTATTATGGATGACAACATACCTACTAAAATAACTTCAAGCAAGAACCACCAGCCATGGATTACTACAAAAACTAAACGTTTGTTGAGAAGGAAACATCGTTTCTTAAAGAAATTGAAACTACATCCTAATTCAGAAAGATTACTGGTTAGGTATAAACATATTAAGAGAAGGTGTCAGAGAGAATGTAGGCTTACTCACTCCAATTATGTTAATTCGATGATTTTAGAAGGTGATCATCAAAACAAGAAATTATGGTCTTACATAAGGAGTAAGAGACAGGACAACATTGGGATTCCAGACCTGAGAAACAACCAGAATAACCTAATACAGGACCCTGAAGGGAAAGCAAACTTACTAAACAAGCAGTTTTGTTCAGTTTTCTCAAATCCCAAACCTTTAATTAACATTAGACTAAAGGATGATGATAAACTCCCTGAAATGCAAAACATCAAAGTAAACAAAGCTGGAGTATTTAAGTTACTGACCAATATCAATGAAAACAAAGCTACTGGTCCCGATGGCATTCCTGGCAAGCTCTTAAAATTATGTGCCAATGAATTGAGTGAGGTATACCAACTACTCTACCAAGCTTCACTGGACCAGGGCCCTAGTAATACCTGATGAGTGGCGAGATGCGAGCATTGTTCCCTTATTCAAAAAGGGTGACAAAACAAAAGCAGAGAACTATAGACCTGTATCTCTTACATCCATATCAGCTAACTACTTGAACACATAATATATAGTAGCATAATGGACGATCTTGACAAATATGACTTCTTAAATAACGCCCAGCATGGTTTTAGACAGCGAAGGAGTTGTGAGACTCAACTTATAACAACTCTCAATGATTTAATAACTGTCTTAACAACAGACAGCAAATAGATGCAATTTTATTAGACTTTTTCTAAAGCCTTTGATAAGGTTGACCATGAGGGCCTGCTGCCTAAATTAGAACACATCGGCATTGGCGGTTCTTTGCTAAAATGGGCTAGATCATTCCTCGTTGGGAGAACGCAGAAAGTTGTTGTGGAAGGGTCGACATCCCATTGTAAACCAGTCTTGTCAGGTGTACCACAGGGAACTGTTCTGGGGCCCTTGTTTTTCTTAATTTATATAAATGACATAAGTAGAAATCTCTCTCCTGGAACTACTATAAGGATTTTTGCAGATGACAGCTTAGTATATAGAACAATCAGAAGCAAGAATGATAAACGCATTCTACAAGAAGATCGAAACGCTTTACAAGAGTGGGAAAGAACTTGGAAAATGGAATTTCATCCCCAAAAGTGCCAAGTGTTGTGTTTATATATGTCACAAACGCTCACCAATTAGATCAGATTATTCTATCCATAATACTATTCTGAAAGAAACTAATGCTGCAAAGTATTTAAGCGTGATTATAGATAGTCGTCTCAAATGGAAAGAACATTACAATGTAGTATGTAAGAAAGCAAATAACATCTTAGCTTTCTTATACAGGAATATCAATGACTGCCCCCAAAAGGTTAAAGACGACTGCTACAAAACACTGGTTAAACCAGTACTGGAATATGGTTGCTCAGTTTGGGATCCTTACCATCTAAAGGACATTGATAGCCTCGAAACGATTCAGAAGAGAGCAGCACGGTTCGTAACATGGAACCACATCAGAGAAAAGTGGAATACTAGGAAGAACATGAGATTAGAATGGAAACCCTTAGAAGAGAGAAGAGCTTTCATCAAACTTAACATCTTCTTCAAAGGCAGAGCTAAAGTAATTGATATTCCAATGGAACAACTAGTGTTGAATAAAAGTAGCACCAGGAGTGGCGGTCAATGTTATACCATACCTGCATCAAATATTGACAGCCACTTACATTCTTTTTATCCCAGTTCTGTACAGCTGTGGAACTCACTGCCGGGTGCCATCAAGATTGCCACAAATGCAGTCTCATTTAAAAAACAAATTGATTCGACAGTTTTGAGATCTGCATATTGACGATTTTCTATTTTAACATCCCCAGATATTTTACTATTACCTGGGCCAGAATTTACCCATTGCTTTTAACTTCTTGAATATCGACTGCGACCCCTTGTTGCGAAATTTGCTCCAGGGGCCAACAGTCTGAGTCGCACTGTTTTATGTTATTTTATTGTACTTTTTAACATGCGCACTGGTGACCTACTCGTTTTTGAGTGAACCAGTATTTTAGGATGAAGAAGAAAGTGTGGTGGTGGGTGGGTGGGGGGGGGGGGGTGTGTGTTACACAGTTTATCAGTAGTGTAATAACATCAATCAGTGCTTGTGTGTGTGTGTGTTACACAGTTTATCAGTAATGTAATTGAGAGTGGTCGTACTTGAATGATGGCGTCGATTTTTCAGCTCATGTATTTTGATAGGCAAAATTAAGCCGCACAGAAATGTTTTCATCCTAAATAAGTTAAAATAGACTCCGAAAGTGTCCCAATATAGCAGGCAATAATCGTATTGCCAGCTGTTAGTGTGTCGTGAAGTTTCTTGGATACAATTCAACCCTTCTTGACAAGTGTTCACAACTCGTGCCCAAATTGAAATTCTGTCATAGTCATCAATTTTTTTCCTCCAACATACCATTATCTGATTACCTGTTGAATGACCAATATGATATGTTTATGAACAAAACCCCCCATCGAGGAGCAGCACTTTACATTGATAAGAGACTAAATGCTAGGGAATGTGAGGAATTTGATACTCTGGGATACCGTGAAAGTGTGTGGTGCACATTCCGCACAAAAAAACGATGGAAATGTCTTTATTGGTTGTTTATATCGCAGCTCAAACACATCTGATGAGGATAACGACAAGAGACTTTTTGACATGCTTGAGTCAGATTTAATATTAAAGTATGATAAAGTATGCATCATGGGTGACTTCAATTTTCCGTTTGTAAGATGGGATGTAAATTTCTCAGGTGATAAAGGGGAGGAAATTAAAATGAGGCTACAAGATGCTTTCCTCATCCAACAGGTGAAGCAGTACACAAGGAGGCGAGTAAACCAGAACCCAACCCTGGACAACTGGGTGCTAGTTAATGATGAAGCCTTGATTTCAGAGGTCGAACACCAAGCCCCACTCGGCAACAGTGACCATGATGTCTTAGTTTTTGAGTTGAATGTGAACTGTGAATCGAATGAGGAACAATGCAAGTATGTGTACAATCTTCAGAGGGGTGACTATAATAAATTGAGAGAGTTTCTAAGAGAAAAAGACTGGTCATCTTTGCCTGAGAATGAGGTGGAAGATATGTGGCAAAAATTCAAAAATGTCCTCCGGGAGGGAATGGAGAAATGCATACCAAGGTGAAAAGACGCAAAAAGAAGAAGTTGACACCCATGTGGATGAGTAAGAAAACGATGAGAATAATTACGAAAAAGCACAAATTATTTAAACGATATTTGAAAACCAAATCTGGACAACAGTATCTATTGAATTTTCAAACACTGTTCGTGACCTTGGTGTTCTCCTTGATAGTGACCTCTCAATGAAACAGCATGTCACAAAAACTTGTCAGTTAGCTTATATGGAACTTAAACGAATTGCTGCCATTCGACCATATCTCACCGAACACGCCACAAAAACTCTCGTTTCATCATACATCCTTTCAAGGCTACATTACTGCAACTGTGTTCTCCTCGGCTGTCCCTCAACCGTCATCCAACCCCTCCAATGTGTACAGAACTCTGCAGCCCGTCTCATTTGCAAATCTCCTAGGACCCAACCCTGCAGCCCTCTCCTGAAAAAGCTGCACTGGCTCCCCGTTGAAGAAAGAATTAAATACAAATGTTGTTGCCTCTGCTTCAAGATTTTCTTTTTTTTTTTTTTTTTTTTTTTTTTTTTTTTTTTTTTTTTTTTGCTGTCCCAACCTCTGCGTCACCTCAGAGGCAGTGCACCCACGCCGCTCATTCCGACACCCCGTCCACAGCAACAGCCCGGCCGGCCCCGCCGCAGCCCCGGCACCGGCAATCCACAGGGAGCAGTCAATGTCAAGTCGTCAAGAGGCAACCCACCAGAGGAAACACTGCACTGCTGCCGAGTCACTTCGGTGGTGTTCAGTGGCGCCTGTTCTGATCTAACATACGCAGGACACCACCTACTAAGCCCCCTACTGACGACAATAATTGCTTAGTCGCGGAGCCGGCGTGAGTGAGCTCTCCCTCCGGAGGGCGCCACCACGTCCGTCCAACGACAGCCGCCATGGACTCGCCGATACCGGTGACCCCGACGGAAGCAAACCAAGGCCACAGACGTGGAGAGGACATCAAAATTGAGGTCACCATGAGAGCAGGGCATGAAGGGCTACAGAATTTGAGACTTTTTTTTTTTTTTTTTTAATGCTGATCAATGGGAATGAGGATGATTAAGATGATGCTACGGATTTCCATTTCGGTCTGAGACTACATGACAGGGCTGTACTCTACGCTTCCTTTCATAATATATCCTGGCGTCAACCAGGCCCGAGAGATACAGGCACCTGCAGTGTTGGTCAGGAAATTTGAGCAACACTCTCAGAAACGCATCCATTAAGTGGATGAAACTCGACTGTGTGGTCCCAGTCTTCCCAACTGAGTCCGCAGCAAACTCAACTCTGGGTAGGAGCCGGTCGGGGCAGAAAAAACCCACATGCCTCTGATGGATTCGAACCCACGACCTCCCAGCCGGGAGTCCGCGACGCTAACCACTTCGCCACGGCGGCTGGTTGCTTCAAGATTTTCACTGGTGATGCCCCTGCCTATCTTTCCGATCTCCTTCAAGTATATGTCCCATCACGAACGCTCCGCTCCTCACTGACACCAGAACCTTCCGCTTTCCCAGTTACCGTCCCCATCGTAAACAGCATGGCGAACGAGCTTTCTCATACGCAGCTGCCAAACTCTGGAATAAACTCCCCTATGACTTAAGACATTCTCAAACCTTTTCTTCCTTCAAAACCTCCCTGAAAACCCACCTTTTCAAACAATACTAAGAAGACAGTTATTACCAGATAGCTGATTGACTCTTGTTGTTTTGTGGATCGCTTAATAGTTTGTGCTTGTTGCGGCTGTTGTGTATTGTGTGTTTGTGCGTGGGAGTGTATGTGCGCGTGGTGAGAGAGTGGGAGAGAGCCTTTGTTTTTCATTTTCTAAACCGTTTTTCAATGTTTTTTTTTTCTTTACATTTAGCAATTGTATTTTTTCTGCCTTTGTAAAGCGCCTTGTGCCGTGGAAGGCGCTATATAAATCCCCATTATTATTATTATTATTATTTATCTCAGTTACATAAAGGAGCGGAATCTGTGTACAAAAATGCTGAAAAGAGACGGAAAGGGGTATGAAAAGGAAATTGTTAAAGAGTGCAAAACCAATCCCAAGAAATTTTGGAAATATATCCAGGAGATGCTCAAAAGCAATACATGTACTGGTATCAGCACTTTGAAAAAAGAAGATGGCTACAGCTGATGCTGAAAAGGCTGATGTTTTGAATAAGTTCTTTTCAAGTGTATTTACGCATGAAAGATGTGAGCAATGTACCTAACCTAAGCGAATGTTCTTATTCACATGGTATATCAGTTAGTGACATTAGGGTTACAAGCGAAGCGGTAAAACAGAAATTGAAAGAGCTCAAACCTGATAAAGCATAGGGTCCAGATGCTATTCCTCCACAAGTATTACGTGAAGTGTGCAATGAAATAGCCAGCCTCTCTGTCTTCTGTGTAACACATCTATCGAGACTGGAATTTTACCCGAGGACTGGAAGACGGCCGAGGTGACGGCAATATTAAAAAAGGGAGGTAAATAAGATCCAGGAAACTATCGCCCAGTTTCACTTACCTGTGTATAATGCAAAGTATTAGAAAGCATAGTGAGAGATACTATCGTTTCACACTTGACTGATAATGTACTCTATGCTGATTGCCAGCACGGTTTTAGGAAGAAAAATTCATGTGTGACGCAGTTATTACAAGTTATGGAAAGGCTTACATTTTATTTGGATGAAGGGGAACCTGTAGATATCATTTATCTTGACTTTATAAAAGCTTTTGACTCGATCCCACACGAAATGTTGCTTACCAAACTCGCTGCTTATGTGTATGTGGTTCCATTTTGAAATGGACTAGCAGTTTCCTTAAAGGACGCAGACAGAAAGTGAGGGTAGGTGATGCTAAGTCCGAAAAAGCAGAAGTACTGAGTGGTATACCCCAGGGTAGCATATTAGGTCCCATTCTCTTTACTGTTTTCATAAACAATATGCCCTCTACATTGCAGAGTATGGCACATCTTCGCTGACGATACCAAAATAATGAACACTGCAAGGGAAAATACCATCCAAAATGTTATCAACAAACTACAAGAGTGGTCAGAGACCTGGTGCTTATTTTTCAATGTGTCAAACTCAAAGTGTCATGTTCTACATATGGGGAATAAAAATCCTGTAAATGAGTATGAAATGAAGCTGGGTAATAATGGTCAAAACATTACAAGATGCAACGAAGAAAAGGATTTGGGTGTTACGTTTGATGAAAGCCTTGATCTTGACCCGCACATAAACCAAATTGTTGGTAAGAGAAACCAAGTATTAGGAATGGTAATTAGAGAGCCTTCACATTTTTAGACAAAGATACTTTCACTACATTATACAAGTCCATTGTGAGACCGCATCTGGAATATGCAAATGTTATCTGTTGTCCTGCAAACCATCCATCCTGATCGAAAGAGTTCAGAGGCGTGCAACCAGACTGCTGAAGGAATGCAAAGAAATGAACTGTTATGATCAACTAAAATTTTTGAACCTACATTCACTAAAGGGTAGACGACTACGAGGTGATCCGATACAGATGTTTAAAATTTTACCCGGATATGATGATGTTGACTTGCACTCCTTGTTTTCCTATACACCTGTGAATGTTACTGGGAACTCTGCAGGAAAACTCTTTGTAATGCATGTCAGAACTAACAAGCGCAAATTCTCATTTTCTTTCAGAGTTGTTAACCCATAGAATGCATTACCTTCCTCAGTTAAATTTGCAAAGTCTGTGAATGAGTTCAAGAACCTGATCGACAAACTGCCCCAGCTAGAAGATCTGTTTTTATGGCTATGATGAGTAGAAACCCATTAGGTACGTCCAATCTAGATAAAAATAACCAGAACCAAACCAGGAGGGGACAAATATTGGACCTCGCGGTCTAGGCGTAATCAAAACGCCATCCTATTACTACTACAACTACTACTACTACTACTAACATCAATCAGTGCTTGTGTGTGTGTGTGTTTGTTACACAGTTTATCAGTAATGTAATAACGTCAATCAGTGCTTTGTGTGTGTGTGTGTTACACAGTTTATCAGTAATGTAATAACATCAGTGCTTGTGTGTGTGTCGGTGTGACGCTGTGTGTGTGTTTATGAGTGTGTGTGGTGTGTGTGCAAATATACTTGTTTGTATGTTCTTGTTTGTCTTTATTAACTTACAAAAAAGTATGTTATTGTTCCAGGATTGAAGATTACAACACGCAGGATCCAGGATCCCAGAACCTTCTCCCCTATTTTCAACCTTCCATCTACCTGCTGTCTACATGGATGATGTGAATAACGGGCTGATGTCAATCAATATTTGCGGCCAGTAGTTTCTGTAATTTTTATTTTATTTTATTTTTTTAACACATTGTCTTGTTGGTCTCGCTATGCTCCTATACTAATAGTTTAGGTGAATATTAGAAAGTACCGGACACATCAGTCAAAGTTGTATTTGTGGAAAAAAATGTGATGCAGATTTCAAGAAAGAACAGAAAACCAATGTGATGTGTGCTACTTGTAGAAATCACCTGTACCTTGTGGACATTAGAAACTGTCTTCTTAGATTTCATGAAGGGTACTTCATGTATGCATGTGTGTGAGGCTGAGATGAAATGGGGATGGGGTTGAGATAGGAGTCTTTTAAAATATTTTTTTATTCTTGTATCATTCATTGAAACTTCTGAATGAAGTGTATTCATTTTCTTATTGCCAAGAGTGTTTTAACTAGAGAAAAAAAGCTAGAGTGGAAGTATGTGGGTGGAGATAAAAAAAGTTTGTTTTTACCAATTCTATATTATTTTAGTTTCTTCCGTCGAATGTTTTGTGCCATTTCTTTTTATATACTTTCTTTTGATTTAGAAGATGCCTAGAAACAAAGTGTTACTTCAAAGACATATGTCTTTTTATGTCATGATCACATGTGCATTCAAAGAACTAGAACTACTGTAACCTCTGTGGTAAGGGGGGGTGGGGTGGGGGTGAGTGGTCTATTTTCAGTAACAATATGAAGAAATATATTGTTAAAAGAAAAATATTGAACTTTATTAATATATTTGTGTATTTGTAACCTTTGGTTGCTACATAAGTGTTAACAGTACCAGATCTTGTGATTTGAAAAACAAAGTCTTTTGTGGCATAAACACAAGAATGTTATGATTAGTATTGATCAATTTGGAAAAATGGTCATATGTATATTCACAGCACTGAACATGTGCTATTTGATACAGAGCAGTGAAATTTGTTTTAAATGAAAAAAAAAAAGGTTGCTCTTTGAATTAAAGTTTAAATGTTGAACCTGAACTGAATGTTTTGGATTTTTTGTTCATAGAGAATGGTCGAAATCCTGAAAATGGGCACCATTTTTATTTTTAGTAACACAGGTCAAAGGTCATCAGAATGTATATGTTCTGAAATTATCTAAAAAAAATTAATGTATTTTAAAAATGTGATGTATTCTGAACATTTTGACATATTACACGTGACATTTGGTCCACATGTACTTTTTTTTGCATAATTTTGGTCCCCAAAATGCAAAAATCTCGGAAACTATTGAGAGTGAAGGAGGTCATGGTGCACCACATAATATGTTTGAAAGCAAGCAAAAAGGTAAAGGTTATTAGAAATGTTACTGTGTTTAGCTCCAGCGAGGAATGAGTGTGTGTGACTTCAAAACTTTGATTCACAGTGTTGTGAGCCGAACACAACTTCAAAAGAAATTTAGATTGACTGCAAAGCCCATCCTGGGGGGATCAGTTTTACCTAACACCATCTGATTTGATCCATGATCAGGACTATCTCTACTAGTACAATCGCGCTAGTAGGGTCTTGTGGGACGAATAAAACTTGCATACATTTTTCATTCACTTTGACTACATTTAAATAATTTATTCCATTTTTTTATCGAATTTTGGCAAGAGATACAAAGGCCAATGATATTCCTTTTTGGCGAACTATATTTTGTATGTATTTACATTGTCTGCACTATGCTGGAAGACTATGCTGGATAATAAATTGTTTTGGTGGCATTTCCATTGCATTTTCGACACTATCTTGCTTGATGATGCAGCTGCTTGTAACTAAGAATTTCAGTTTGCTTCCTGTAGTTGTGTACAAGCTCATTGTTTTAGCAAAGAAAAAAATCCCAGACGCATTTTGTGGAATATTTAAAGTAAACATCCAAAGGTTTTTGAAGGGGGAAAAAGGCTGTCTCTGGTCTGGGAATAGATTCTAAATTGCATATGTGAACCTAAAAATAATTAAAAACATGGTTTTGTGTTTTAAATGATTTTTCAGCGATAAGCAACATCCCTTTGATTCATGTGACTTTGTTGCTATCTGACAGCACAACAGGGACACGGGTCAGCTGGCAGTCTTGACTTATATAGATGGATTATGTGTTTTTTCATCAGCATGTAAGATGCCATGGTTAAATTGTGTTGCAGCAAACTGCACTTCGACTGTAGGTTATAACAAAATGTCAATGTTCCTTTTTCCATTTGGTCGACCCGAAATCCTTGGGAAATGGGTCAAGTTCGTGAAGTTAAACGAGCTGATTTTGATGCATCCAGTAAGTACAAACTGCTTGTAGTCAAGAGAGAGAGATCGGTGATGAAAAGGAATGTTGTGATGGTTAGTATTTACATGTTTGGATCCATATCTATGTTTCACAGTGTCTGTTTCACTGCTGAATGCATCAAACAACTGGAAAGAAGACAATTTTATACAGGTACATTGAGCTGTCCCACACTGAGGCCAGTAACTTAACATGAACTGTATACTGCTAAAAGTGGTATCTTATACAAGCAAGTTTGCTTATTTAATGATATGTACAGCTGATATTTTTGTTCACAGAAGGAAATGTATCAAAGTATGAATAGGTGTGAGAATCGAACCCTTCATCATCAGCTATGAACTGCACCCAGTATTTCTTTTTACACATAGCCAGTATTTCTTTTCACACATAGAAGTGTATCCAAGCATGAATAGGTGTGAGAATAAAACACCTTCACCATCACGTATTAACCGCATCTGACTTGATGCATTATGCCTGTTCCATTCCTCGATGTTGTCCATTTAGATCGGGACCATTTCAAATGTTTATGGTAGTGAGTTTATACAGGAATGGACTAGTGTCTATATATGTGCAAATGAGCATAAGTGTTTCTGCTGTCTTTGTGTGAAAAATACACTTCAGGCGCAGGATTGTCAAGAGAGGCCTCTGGTGAGTTGATTTTAACATGGTGACAGCCCTGATGTGGCCCTTTGCGGTCGGCTGGGCTATAAGCAACATTATCTATCTTATCTTATCTTAAGAGAGGCCTGCTCAGAAATCTGAGGCTATCTAGGGGTGTTGAATATTAGTAATATTACTATTGATAAGTATTATTAATATATTGTTTAATAAATTAAAATATTAGCGAACTGCCCAGAGAAACGTGGACAAACGAGTCACAAGACAAAACACTATGTGTTTCGACCTCGTAAGTCTTCTTGAGGTAATATACAAACATAAAAGACAATGAAATTTCACCTGGCGTTGATCGCTTCAGAATTGAGTGCAGCACAAGGAAGGCGTTTAACATTCAATGCTTTCCTTGTGCTGCTGTCTACTCTGTAGCGATCAAAGCGAAGTTAAATTTTGTTGTCTTTTATGTTTGTATATTACCTGAAGAAGACCTAAAAGGTCGAAATGCGTTGTATTTTGTCTTGAGACTTGTTTGTCCATGCTTCTCTGAGCGGTTCACTAACAGATAAGATAAGATAATGTTGCTTATAGCCCAGCCGACCGCAGAGGGCCACATCAGGGCTGAGTTCGCTAACATTTATTGTAAGATTTGTTCAGATTTTCACCTGCAGTCTCACTTTGTAACTTAATATATTCTTTGTTCTCTTTATATAGTGATGGATAAAGGGTACGTTTGTATGTAAAACAAGTAAATTTCACTGGTAAAACATCGCCTTGGCTTAAGGCTGTGTCAGACCAATTGACATAGGCCAGAACACCAAGGCTACATCAAAATGTTGTTATGCTCTGCATAGTTATGTGGGGATTGTCTTCAGTCGTGACAAGCTCCTAGCATAACATTATCAGTCTCCCAAATCCCCCGAAGTCGGAGTGTGGCTGCCCATGTGGCGGGGTAATCAAAAACGGTCACACACGTAATGTTCTCATCCCCAGCTGATGCATTTGTGCCATAGTGTTCAAATACTTCGGCTGTTCGGATGATCCCTGGAGTCTTTTAGCCAGGGTACGACAACAACAACAACAACAACTGGTAAAACAGTCGATGTAGAATTCAATCACAATATCTTTTTAATAAATGCAAGGTGTTGGAAAGCCTTGGTCTTAATGCAGCAGTTTGGGACAGGGCCGAAAAGGTGGGACCTGAAATCTACTCGCTGTCTAAGCGAGTTTACTTCGGCTTGTCAGCTGTGTGAATGAATGAAGAAGCACCTGAAGGTGCGGGCTTTACCTCCAATATACCTGAACGGTTTCTGGATGGCTGGACTGTCTTAGCCTGACACCAGTGGGCCAGGGTGGATGGATATCGGGGGCCATTTTTGCAGGAAAAATTCCATGTGAAAATTTCCGAGACCAATCCAGGATTCAAACGCATAGTTTTTCGACTGCAAATCCAGCTCCTTATTCACTAGAATACCCTGGCCCCTGTCAGCTGTGACACATCGATCTTAAAAATGCCTGAGATTCGAACCCCAGAACCTCTTGACTGCACTACACAAGCAGATGAAACATCAGGCGTGTGTGTGTGTGTGTTTTTTTGTTTTATACTTCTTAAATCCGTTGGTCACGTGTAGTGTAGTATTGAGATCGTTGTTTTAATTGTATTGTTGATAGGGAATTTTGTATTTCTTTAATATGTATTGAAAGAGCACAATATTTATAGCCATGATGACAACTTTCTGCTACGCTGTCAAGTGTGTCAGCTCACGGTACAATACTAGATACATTTGAATTTGTAGAAAAAGATGTTTGTTGAAAAAGTATAACTATATAAACCAGTTAATTCATTTCTTTCCCACAGTCTGAAGAGAGAGATACTTGTTGTAGTTTGCGTGAAATAAAATAAGAATTTTCGACCAATTCAAATTTGTATAGGTTTATGTAGAGCTTTCTATTTTGAGTCGCTTTTGTTTTACGCTGTTGCCAACCATCATAGTTTAAACCACTCCCTCTTGTGACGTAGAGCGCTTGATTTCACAGTGCTGTTCACTTTCATCGTCTGCAATTTGGTAGTATCCAATTGAAACTAAGTTATGAGTTTATCAACTTTCAGAGCATTTTTTTTACACTTTCAGTGATGGAGTGTCGTTTAGTTCCATTAAATAACATATCAGAAGTGTCCCAAAACTTTGGATGTTTACTTTAATGATGAATTACAATGATTTGACGTCACGTTTGAAGTCTACAGTTTCACTTCTACTTTATTCAAGGAACGCCATTCAGGGAAGGTGAAACACAGGTGTTTTGATCAGCGAAGTAATAGTATGCAAATCTCTCCTGGTTATGCAAATCTCTCCTGGTAATCCATAGCGGAACCGATTAGAGAGCACGAATGGACAAGGGGAGAGAGTTTTCTCAAAGTTAAGAAAGTGCAGGTCTGACTTCACCAATGAAAGAAGAGATCACGAGCATGTGAAACCCTGTAAAGTAAAGTAGATCATCTTCCTTTAAAAGAAATAATTTTTGATGAAGAAAATATCTATCTGTGGGGTGTTTTTTTTATAGTTGTGAAGATTGGCACCAGTAGCTTATATTAAAAAAAAAATTAAAAAAAGGAGACAAGGAAGTCCCAGTGGAATATTTAGTACATTTTCAGCTAACTACACAACCCTAACCAGTTTCTGCGGAAGTCGCAAACTGACAGTGGAAAATAGGTTGTCATGGGGATAATTTGTTTTTTTTCTCGATGTCATGGTTGCTAAGCCGGACGTCCATACCACCCCTACCCATGCCTGTCACACACTAGGTCAGACAACGCAGCACACTAACACAGCTTTACAATCATGCACACTTCTTTATTCCAACATACACACAATGGCGCCACCACCCAGCAATCACCACTCACGTCCATCCACAACTGTAACACTGACTGGTATAGGGATGTAATGATAGCCTGCACACGTGTTGGCTAACTACTAGGGACAAGGACTAACCGAAGGGACTCTAATCTCTAAACTACTCCCACCCACCCCTCTCCCCAGGACCCACCCTTCTCTTTTTACCCGGGACCACTACCACACCGATTGCTGCCTCCCTGAGGGAGGCAACGACATGTACCCTATGCTATGCTGGCCACTACGTCCCTAAAGGAGGCAGCGGTAACACCCCTAACCCTGCTACCTAATTACTACAACCCTTCCTACCACAAAAAATTGGACACCCTTCGTTCCTGGAAAACACTGCTCCTCGGCACTGTCCGTAGCCCCTCGCAGGCTGACACCTCCCCAGAAGACCCCGCTCCTCAACACTGTCTGTAGCCCCTCGCAGGCTGACTCCTCCCCAGAAGACCCCGCTCCTCAACGCTGTCCGTAGTCCCTCGCAGGCTGACTCCTGCCCAGAAGACCCCACTCCTCAACGCTGTCCGTAGCCCCTCGCAGGCCGACTCCTCCCCAGAAGACCCCACTCCTTGACGCTGTCCGTAGCCCCTCGCAGGCTGACTCCTCCCCAGAAGACCCCGCTCCTTGACAGTGTCCGTAGCCCCTCGCAGGCTGACTCCTCCCCAGAAGACCCCGCTCCTCGACACTGTCCGTGGCTCCTCGCAGGCCGACTCCTTCCCAGAAGACCCTGCTCCTTGACGCTGTCCGTGGCTCCTCGCAGGCTGACGCCTCCCCAGAAGACCCCGCTTCCCGACGCTGTCTGTGGCTTCACGAAAGACAACTCCTCCCTGTGACACAACACTCTCACACGCATACACACCAGGCTCCCTCTCAATGGGCCCGACTCTTGAAGGAACCCCTGAAGGCCCCTTCGGAAGTGAGGGTGAAGGAAGGCCTGGCGCAGCACCCAGGTCATAAGGCACCTGAACAGGGTGGTCCTTCCTTCCTGGGAAAGAGGAACAGGTGGCTGGAGAACTGCCTCACAAATGGCAGATGGCCTGGATGGACTTCCCCTCCCTGAAGAGCACAGGTAGCAGGAGGAGAACTGCCTCACAGACGGCCTAGGTGGTCTCCCCCTCCCGCGAGAGCACAGGTAAGAGGACATTGCCGCTCACCTGCCAGCATGCGGCCGCCAACTGTAGTGAACCGGCCCCAGCCTCGGCACGGAATCAGGATACCTGCTAAAACAACTGTAGGCCACTGCTGTAGTGTTGCTACTACCCGAGTCATCAAGGCATGTAGCCTACTTGGTGAGGCTTTAACTTTCCATCTCCTGTACTTACTTCCCATTTGGACATGAGTGACTCCTTATATTTTGAATACATCCCCCAACCCATTACTTTCTTTGGGGTTATCAGACCCATTTCCAGCCAACCCTTACCAAAGCAGTAAAGCTGTATTCGTCCCTGAGCCAGTCGACGTTATTACATATGAAATTAGGTATCACACCCAAATGTCAGAAAAAGGAACCAACCCCAACGCAGACTCCATGGGCCCCCTTTGAATACTATGTAGTCTAGGAAATGGGCAACTTCACAAGATGTCCTCATACAAAATGTAATAACAAGCATCTCTCTACAAAACTTAACTTTCAACTGGATTCATGTTCACACAAGAGAATCAGCTCGCAGCCACAATCCCTCACATTCTTACCCTCTTTGCACTGTCAAGTATAATCATATATTATAAAAAAAAGATTAAATTTTGCTCGCCACTCATCCAAAAACCGGCCATGGCCCTACTGCACATTTAACCGACTCCAAAATCATTACTCAACTTCATTGTACTACTATTCACAGCTGAAAATTGAGCACAATCATCACACCTCTTTTTGATTCATGCAAACACAGCTGCACCCGAATCATATTATGGTCGTCAACAAAATGCAACATCATATTACCCTCTTATTGGAGCGACTGAAATTAACATGAGGTAGCCAACATCAGTATCTGCCTAGC
This sequence comes from Conus ventricosus, assembly GCA_018398815.1. NCBI lineage: Eukaryota > Metazoa > Mollusca > Gastropoda > Neogastropoda > Conidae > Conus > Conus ventricosus. The sequence goes on along the minus strand of CM031628.1, from coordinate 45,583,433 downwards.
CATCCATCAATGGTTATTATATCGACCCCAAGTTGTCTACCCAAACCGCCCCGTGACAGTCGAACTCGGGAACCACTATGTACACTACTTACAATATAGACAAAAAGAGGTGACAGCACAAACCGGCTGACAACAAATTTTTAACCACGAAACCAAGACAACATACCAGACAGCCAGTATATGTAGCGAACACAATACCAAGTAATCACAACATGAGACAACCACAGGACAACTCGACCATAATACAAGACAATACGATGAACCACAACACCACGAACATAACAGATCACCAACCTGGACTGACAGACGATCAACCACACCAGTTCTGCAACTGGCTGAAAGTGGCTGCCAACAAAGACGACAGACTCGGCACAGGCCAAGGGCACACCAACCCGACGAGGACCTGGCCCTAACTATGACTCAAAGTCACTCACTCAGCAGAACTAACGGCGCTGCCGCCGCACTTACAAGGAGCACGTCCACTCCGACGAACACCAGGGACTGAAGTGAAGCTACCCCAGCACATTCCACCTTGGTCGGAATCAAGTGAGCTTCACTCACAACACAAAGCAACCATTGGTCAGAACAGTGTATCCCTCCGCAGACAGCCCTGATGTGGCCCTTTGCGGTCGGCTGGGCTATAAGCAACATTATCTTATCCCTCCACAGAGCTGACACCCTGACCAACGGACTAGTTGCTCATGCAACAACACGACAATTTACAACAACTCACTGTCTTGACAACACAACACCAGCTGATATCCTGCCCGACCTCTCTCATATGGAACCTAAGCAACAAAGGGTAACAGTCGGAAATGAAACCATCTACCGCCTTCCACTCCCTGAATAAATGAAGACTGGCAGGCTAGAATACTATATGTCCTACTTTCTCCACCCCCCTTACCTACCTACTTACCTTCCTACTAAACTGTAGTTATACTTTTTTGAAAACTTTATAAAATACAGGCCAAACACTGGTCTGCAAGCAGATGTAAAGCTTTAGTGTGTTGAAATGTAGATTTTATGTGATTTTTTAGGTTAAGTAGAAAAAAAATAGGGAAAAAAACCCAAAAATAATTAGTGGAGTGAGACCTGCAGAGCCATGTTCCAATGATGCCCATTCTTATTATTTTTGCTTTGATTTTCATAAAACATAATGGCCATGGGACAGTTCAAGTTCAATATTATTTGGTCAATTTAGTATGTTTAAAAAGCAGAATGGATGTCGGCTCAGTGCCCTGGCATTGATTGGCTGAAAGATGCCGGGTTGTGGGCTCAAATACATTGGGATTATTCTGAATGGTCTGGTTGATATATGCTCTCAGGTGTTTCAAACATACATTCTGAGTGACAGACGATCAGTTTGGGGGCCCCTTCCGAACCATAGGTGAGGCGAGGTGCATCATGTTTTAGACACTTACAGTGGAACACCAATCGGCCCATATAAGAGACTGTATTTAAAAAGCCTTAGGTAAAATTTATGCATCAGAGGTGTGATGGTGCATATGTTTTTGCAGAACTCTGCTTTGCGTGCGCCAGTCTTCATGCATTTGCATGAAAACTGCTCTATAGATGCTATTGCAAACAACACTGAAGATGTCACCCAAAAAAAAAAAAAAAAGAAACTTGAAAAGTAGAGAATTTATGTACATAGACTTTTCACCTATGTGAATCTCACACTGATGAGGGCAGAAGTACACAACCCCCCTGAAAGTCACACCCTAACATGCAATTGATTATTTTATCTCAAATCACCATAAGGTATGTGAAGAAAGCTAAGCAGATACCGCATTGCCCTTGACCAGCAACTGACCCATGTCAAAGACAAAACAGACCCCCTCAAGCAGTGTGGTGTAGTGTACCAGGTAGGGTGTCAAGACTGTGCCCATACCTACATTGGCGAGACAGCAAGACCACTCACCACCCGTCAACAGGAACACCAAAACCGATCTACTTCTGCCATACATGAACATCTACAAGCCACAGGCCACAGTTTCAGCCCTCAAGAAATCAAGATCTTATCTATAGAGCCCTTCCTCACAAAAAGAAAAGTTAAAGAAGCCATCAAAATTAAGACCAGACGCCCCAGCCTGAACAGAGATAAAGGATTTGAACACCCCCCCATCTACAATCAGATCCTGACAACCGCTCACCCCACACAACAGTCACCCCACCAGGCCTCGCTGCCACAACAGCAACAGTGAGCTGAAGAAGACAGGGCGACCCTGTCGAAATATTCTCCAGGTAAGTTTATGATTCTGAGTCTGTAACTGCTTTTCTAATGTCGAATCCAGAATCCAGAAACCTATATTCTTATTTGCCCTTGACAAGTTTTAACAGCCTGCTTGCTCCCAATTCCATAACAGAGTGCTTGACAGAAACATTTTGCTTCGTAGAGCCTGTGGAGGGAGCAAATATGATTTAATAAAGAAATCAAATGCTCATTGGCTGCTCCTTTCAGAGACATCACAAAACGAGACGTTATGGCATTTCTGAGGTGAACCTCCTGAAAGTGGAAAGAGATTAAAGAATTAAACTGTTGTGACTATGTTGCAGGGGATGTCCTTTACTACATTCACAAAGGCAAGGAAAGGAAAGTGGTGGTGGATCTTCAAGAAAAGAAAGCGGTTGTTACACGCGTTTCACGAATGTCCTGCGGGTGGCCACAGTGGCATCAATGCCACAGTTCAAAAGCTAAGGGAAGCTTTCTACTGGGATGGCATGAAGGATTTTGTGAAATCTTACGTGAGTATTCCCCTTCTTCTCTCCCATTTTATATGTAAACTAGCATATTGTTGAGTATGTTAAAGGCTGGGTTCTTCATAACAACCCTGCTCATCATTTCCCCGAGTACACTTTTCTAGATGGCTATTTCATTTTTTACTTAGTGGAGGAGACAGTTTTACTTTCGAGGTCTACCTATCTTTTTGACCATGAACTCGGCAGTGTTAAGAATTTAACAGGCAGAGAGACGGACGACATAGCTGAAATATACATTACAAGTTTGAGCACCTTGAGTTCAAAGAAAGATACCAGATAAGAACATTACGGAATAAAGCATGAAAACTCGCAGCAAAATAAATGTAATAACATATTTTTGGGGTACTATTATACTTTTTTTTATTGCTCCTGGAAGGGCCTTCAAAAAAGTGTCCAAAAGTCGACCCCATTCCAAATTCCAATATACCACAGTTTCGGACTATTTATCCGATCCCCTAGGCATATAGGAGGAAAGCAGATAGGAAGGGAAATTTAAGAAAGTATGGCGTTTATATGGTTTAAAAAAACTTGTCTCTGTAAGCCTTTTTGGTTGATTCATTTTGATGATATATTTAATTTTCAAATAACATGTTGAAGTGGATTTTGGATATTAAAAACAAAAATAATTAGAATAAAACTAAAAACCAAAAAACACATATTTGTTTCAAAACCGTCCCCTCCTAAACCCAAACCCCAACGATAAAATCTAATCAAAAGGGGGACAGGGTTGCCGCCTATCATTGGGCATTTCCCCCAAACAGATTGATTTAAAAATAAAGAACCTCACATTTAGCCTCCTTTTCTGTTATAGGCATCTCGGGTTGATTTTTTTTAAAAATTGTGTAAATTTAGGGGAAAATTTTGGCCTTTCTTTTAGAGTACAACAGTTTTTTTGGTTTTTGTATGATTAAACGCATTGTTGGGGTTTTATTTACACTGCTTTTAAAATGTCCATTTCTTTTGTGTGGATACTTTCTCGATCATGACTGTACATGATGGAACTTTCAATGGCCTCAAATTACACCAAATATTCAGAGTAGTAGGAACCTCAAGACTTTGTTTTCCCATTACTTCATGTCCGAGGGAGATGAGGGCCCGGTCATACATCAATTTTTGAAATTCTGCAAAAGGGTGTCCCCCCATGTCCCCCGTCATAAGTGGATCCCAGAAAAAATTTTATGTGGTTAGAAATTGCACTTAAAGGGGCAGTTCGTTAGAGCTGCCTGCCATGAGATGTCCGCCCCTGGTTTCATTTTACTGAAAACCTGGGGCGAAAAGTATAATTCTAAAAAAAAAACAACAAACAACAGGAGGCTAGACGGGAACTCGCTTTGGATTGGGAGTCAGCACAAGTTTTTTAACGTTTTCAACTGAACTTTTGGCCCAAAGAATCGCATTAACCATACCTTCAAACCATCCATATTGGAGAATAAATTTGCAATAACACTTTTTTTGAAAAATTTCTACAAAAACGTCAATGCTTGTTACTGAAAGCTGCTTTTTGCGTTTTTTTTTGGGGAACAGATATTTCAGGAATTGAGACTTGCGGTGCTTATCATTTCATTGATGTTTGTACAAAAATCCCAGATTCTTAAAAAACCAAGGACTTTTAATACCCCCATTCCAAACAGTGAGGGTTCTTTATACTTCTAAAATTTAGGGTTTTTTTACACCCCGAAAAATTCTTGAGGGTACATAGCATGACTGAAAATCAATTATTGTTTCCAATTTGACAATTAACAAGGTTCAAGGTCACTAATAGCAATACTAAATTTGCAACCTTTTCAGTTGAATGTTTTTTTTTTTATAGTAATACTAATTGTTGTTGTTTGTGTTGTTTTTGTTGTTGGCATCCGTTTAGTCCTGGGGGACGATGGATTTTCGCCCCTTTTCAAATGTTCCGTTGTCATACAGCATCTGCTGTGGCTGTATAGACCCACACGGGATGGCAGTCTCTGCGCATTTGATGCACTTGAAGGCCGAGTCAGCTGCTGGCAGCAGCTCTTGTTCTTTCTCTGTGCACGCTTTGCGTCGGCAAGCTTCCGGACTAAATACTAATTGATTGGTTTAAAAACCATCTAGATTGAATCCTAACATAAAGGAATTCTATGATTTTTATGGAATCTTTTGTGAACCTAGTTGCACAGCGCGCCCCCTCACAATGATGTACAAATGAGGGGGAGATATGGTAGGCCATAAGGCCAACCATTAGCGTCTCAATCATATTACTAGTGATGCTGATGACAGTTTCCAAGAAAACAGTGTGCGTGCAGATGTTCCCAGTGGTAGACGAGTAGCCCCTGGACCAACCGACTATTGTTCATGTCCTGTCTGTACATTTTCTAGATGTCCCGTAAAAGCGTTTCAGGTTGAAAGCTGCTCCTGCCAGAAACAGAAACCGTTTAAAAACCAAAGAAGAGAAGCTGGTTTACATATCCTTTTCGAGCCCATGGGAAAATTGTTGGGATGGATCTAATTTGTAAGTTAATTTTTAACCTGAAAAGTCACTTCTGGGGCTTTTCTTAATATTTTTTTTCAGTACTGTTAATTTCACAGATTGGCTTCATCTCCCGATCAGCAATACATTTGAGTATTTTTTGCTTGATGGGTGTGGCTCAAATATTAAGTTCTTCTGAAGATGCTCCCAGGATTCACCGGAAGGGGAGAGAATGATGAATCCATCGGGGCTCAACCAATCACGACTGCAAATCCCAAACGGACTATGAACATGGACCAAATGGAATATCCAAGTGTCTGTGGAAAGCGTTTCGCCACCACCCGTGGCATGAAGAGCCACAGAACAAAGATGGGATGTGTGAAGACTCATCTGAATGAGCAGCTGCGCACTGCATTCGCAGATAAGACGTCAAAGACCAAGACCAAGATTTAAACCACAGTGCCAAGGACATCCACGCTGTTGGTTCGGATGAGGAATTTGCACAGGCCCTCGATGCCAGGCACCTGAAACTCAACCTGCCACGAGCAAACGAAACTGAAGATTGGGAGAAACTGGATGCAAAAATCGTCCAAAGACTCGATGCACTGATAGGGAAAAGCACCCTGTAACACAAACTAGCCACATATGGGAACATTGTGTATGGCACATGTACAGACGCCTGTGGAGCAAAACTACCCAAAGAGAAAACACCTCCAAAGAAATCCAGACACCAAGAACAGATGGACAAGATCAGGGTCCAAAAGAAAAAACTCAAGAAGCAAATGAAGACCGCACTGCCAGCTGAAAAACAAGGCATGGAAAAACTCAGGAAAGACCTGACAGCAAAACATGGCGCCCTCGGCAAAGCAGAATCTACGAGGAAGAGGAAGAGCAAATAAAAGAAGAAGACACAAGAGCGCTTCTTCAGAAGACCCCTTCAAGTTTGCCAGAACACTGTTCGAGCAGTCAAAATCTGTGACCCCAAGTGTGGACAAAGGAGTTCTTGAGCAGCATCTGAGGAAAACATACTCTGACTCACAGAGCAAAGCACCACTCGACATTCAAGGTCTGGTGAGGCCAACCAACCCTGAGGAACAGTTCAATGACAAGCCTCCAACGTTGGCGGAAATCAAGAAGGTGGTCGACAAAGCCAGAGCCAAATCATCACCAGGGCCAAACGAAAGACCTTACCACATGTACAAGAAATGTCCCAAGGTGCTGGTGTGGCTCCACAGGCTGCTGCGATCAGCTTGGAGAAACCAGAAGATCAGCGGCCAGTGGATGACGGTAGATGGTGTGTACATCCCCAAAGAGCAAAACTCAAGTGACATCAACCAGTTCAGGCGAATATCACTACTGACCGTCAAAGGGAAAATCATCTCTGTCTTGGCAGCAAGGCTGACCAAGTACCTCATGGAAAACAAGTACTTGGATGTGTCAGTCCAGAAAGGTGGCATCCCAGGCGTAGCTGGCTGTGTAAAACACGCCACAATGATCTGGGACACAATCCAAAGAGCATAAACAGAAAGAGAGACCTGGACGTAGTGTGGCTTAATCTGGCAAACGCAAATGAATCTGTACCCCATGAGATAATACAGTTGGCTCCTGAGATGTACCATCTGCCAAAGAACATCTGCGACATGCTCAAGAAGTACTTCAGTGGCTTCTCAATAGGGTTCTCTGCCAAGGAGTACACAACAAATTGGATCAACATGGAAGTGGGCATTGCAATGGGTTGTGCAATTTCTCCAATACTGTTGGTGTTGGCAATGGAAGTCATCTCGAATGCAGCAATAAGCAACGCAAGACCAACAGACCTTGGCAATGGATACAAGATGCCCCCTCTCAAGGCCTTCATGGATGACACTACAGTGATTTCATCCAGAGAAGAGGAGATGCGTCATGTGCTGGAGAGGCTGGATGACATAGTTGCCTCATCCACATTGAAGTTCAAGCCAAAGAAATCACAAAGTCTCTAACTGAGGAAAGGAAAAGTGTCCGAATCTGTGGTCTTCAGTGTTGCGAACCAGGCCATTCCAACAGTCACATAAGAGCCAGTCAAGAGCCTTGGAAGATGGTATGATGATACGCTGAAAGACACTCAAAGAGCAAAAGAAACCAAACAGATGTTGGAAGAAGGCTTGCAGACCATTGACCAGTGTGGGCTCCCTGGCAAATATAAGGTCTGGTGTCTGCAGTTCATGCTGATACCAAAGCTCCTATGGCCTCTGATGATATACGACATCTGCACCAGCATAGTGGAGGCAATGGAAGCCAAAATCAACAAGTTCAAAAGGAAATGGCTTGGTGGCCCACCCTGTCTGACTGACATAGCGCTGTACTGTCGCTAAGCAAAGCTGAAACTACCGTTGAAATCCATCCTGGATGAATACAAAGCAAGAAAGATCAGACTTCAACGCATGCTGGAGGACTCAGGAGACAAGGTGGTAGAAGCAATCAAGCCCCAGCTGAAGACAGGCAGAAAATGGAAACTTCAAGAGGCGATGGATTCTGCAAAAGTCTCAGGATCAGAGAAATAACAGGACACACACAGACCAACAGACAAGGACTGGGGTGACCAAAACTGAATGGTGGTGAAAGGCCAAAGGAAAAGCCAAAAGAGACATGATTCAGGAGATGAGAAAAGAAGAAGACCAAAAAAGACTTCAAAATGCAGTGCAGCAGAGCCAGCAAGGGCAATGGACAACGTGGGAGAGAATGCACTCCAAAGAAGTCTCACTTGGAATGACATTTGGCACATGGCCCCTCTCAGGATCAGCTTCATTCTCAGATCTGCATATGACCTTCTGCCCTGAAATGCAAACCTGGTGAAGTGGGGAAAAACAGATGATCCTGCATGCCCCCTCTGCCATGAAAAACAAACAGTGGAGCATGTCCTAAGCTCATGTAAAGTAGCCCTGGCTCAAGGTAGGTACACATGGAGGCACAACCAAGTGCTCAAAGAGATTGTACAAGTAGTCTGGGATAGTACCAACACCACAAAAGGGAAAATCAGGACTCCAAAAACACCCGCAACATTCTTGACGGCAGGAGGCGGCAAATCTTGGCCAAGAACAACAGTGGCCAGAACAACAGTGCTACTCATGCAGGCAGAGTCTGCTGGACGGGGCAGATGACTGGAAGCGCACTGCAGACCTCCCAGAATGGAAGAGTTACCCATAGATCATCAGCAAGAGTGGCATGAGACCAGACATAGTAGTCCACTCTCAAGTCAACCAAGCAGCTGATCATGATCGAACTCATGGTGCCATATGAGAACAGAATGGAGGCAGCTCAAATCTACAAGAAATCAGTATGCTGATCTGGCAAACATCTTGAGAGAAGGCTGTCAGGTCAAAGTCCTCACTGCATAAATTGGAGCTAGGGGTTTGTAGGAACGTCTGCATACAGCCTCATGAAACAGCTCTCAGTTGCAGGGAGGGAAAAAACCAGAGCCCTGAAAGCAATGGCAGAAGCGGCAGAGAGGTGTTCAAGCTGGATCTGGTCAAGGAGGAACAAAACTGAACTTCATAAGGCTTAAATTTCCTACAAATATCAGGTTCCCTGTGCCTCGGTGGTTAGAGTGCGAGTCATTAAGTGGAAAATGAGCATGTCCATAGGGGCATGGGTTTGAATCCCAGCCATGGCTCGTCCCAAGATGGGGGAAAAAAGGGGGGGGGGGGAGCAGCAGTGGGACATCCAGAGTCATAAACCAGGTGTGGCCCAACCCCCGTAGAGTGTCAGGAGATAAGGGCCGAAACACTTGCTTCAAGGGGGTTTCTCTTATGAGGACTCTCTGCTGCCACGCTTTCCATGAGTTTCTACTTGTTTCAGTTCTGTGTCAGGTTATCGACTAAAACAGAAGAAGGAATATGTTGGAGGTAAAATATGAGGCGCTTCTGGGAGTACGTTTATATGCATACTATGGCATCTTGTTCATATTTAATTTCATTGCATTTTTTTAGGTTGAAACATCAGTAGCTAGTTGTTTTTGATACTCTCCTCTTGTTTAATAATTTACCTATTTGAATCACCCCTTTAAGTTTTGTCCAAAACCAGCATTGTGGTGGTTCATGTTTTTAAAAAGGGTAGTGTTTTACATTTATTTAGCGCTTTAAATTTTTGTGGATTTTCATCTCTTTTACCATTAGTGGCCTACCCCAACAGCGAAAGCAACAACGCTTTTGAAAGTTGTTGACCCCTTCCCAAAAAAATCCAATGCCTTCCCCCCTTTCCAAGTAAGGGGCACAGTTTCAGCAAGGCATTTAAACATTTGTTCTCGATACGGGGTCCAAAAAGCCTCCCCCCGATCAAGGGGCCCAATTTTTAAAAAAAAGGTGTCTTTTTTTTTCTCCAGGTTTGTCTTGTTTTCCTTTCGCGGAATTTTTCCCGCCAAAAAGGCGGTTTTTTTGTACTGTTTGTTTACCTTTGTTTTTTTCTTTTATTTCAGCCCTCCATCAGTTTTGCAAGATAATACTTTTCAGCCAACCCGGGGTTTCTTACTTTTTGCTCACTTTTATGTATGCTTTTTAAACTTCATTTGAAAAGGCTTTATTTACTTTTAAAAGCGCGCAAACAAAAGTTTTAGTATTATAAATTTGTGTTAACTGCCCTTTTATTTGACAGGTCCGCCATCCAGCAGTTATGCATGTTAATACTTTCAGCCAAGCAGGCGTTTCTTTCTTTGTACTTGCTTGTGCTTCACTTCATTGTGTACTTTTAATACTTCATGTTGAAAAGGAAATTTATTTACTTTTAAAGCGTGCTAAGAGGTTTTAGTATTTATAAATTTGTGTTAACTGCCCTTTTAATTGACAGGTCTTTTCCTTTTTGCTAATTAGGTCAACATTGAGTTACGAATACCAAATGTTGACTTTTTTTTTCTCACCCGAAACATTTCTTGCATGTGCCTCCTAAGTCTAATCTTAACATTGAAAGCTGAATGCATGAATTTGAATCCCATTGTTTGTCGCTTATTTCCCTTTCAGCTGAAACTACCAAAAGCTTCTCGCTTAAACCTACACTACAAATCTCTGACAAAGAAAGCTTGCATGTTAGGATTCTACAAATTTTGCTTAAGTCATTCAAGGTTTAGCATATGGAAAGGGGGGGGGGGGGGGGGGGGGGGGAGGGGGGATGAGATTGTTCACAAGGAAGATTTCCAAAAAGACTTTCGGAAATGCATTCCCCGGGTAACCATGAATTACTGAATTGGAATGAAGTAGGTGCTGTCGGTTTAAGGATAGTATAAACTGGACAATAAAGTACCTGTATCAGGGTGGAGACCGCCGTATTTTACGGACTCCGTAAAACCAAAATTTTTTTTTTTCTCCCCCCCCCCCCCCCCCCTTACAACGCGATTTTTGCTTTGCGACATACGCCTGTAGAAATCTACTGAAGTGCCTATTGACCAGTGACACAATGGTCAGTGGTTTTGGCATCAACAGTATTCTGGGGGTAGGGAGTTCCAGTCCACAATTTTCGTGGGGGGAACGACATAAAGCTGGAATGCTGAAAAAGAACAAGTGGAGAAATGAATGGCTAATGAACAGACAAAAAGGATCGCCCAGAGTCTGTATGAATGTTGAACACAGACAGGCATGCATTCTTATGTGTTCACACACACCACTGCAAAGGCATTCGAAACGGACAAACCTGAAAAAGCACCATTGTAAGAAAGGCTAAAGACGGACAGGAATGAATAAGCACAGAAAAACGATTTCCGGCATTTTACGGTATGAAATCTAGAACAACCTAGTCAGCTGCCCGAGGTGGGGTGTACGGCCGGGTCAGGATCCGTTTGATGCCATACGCCTGGCAAAAGGCTGCATTGACCTGCAAAAAAAAAAAGTGTTTATTATTACAGTAAGCCACACAATGATATCCCAATTATAGCTGCCAATTTATCCGATCAAAAATAAGGAAGGTGACATTCACTCAGATAACTGTAAACATCTCCCAGGAAATGCCACAAACACACCTTGAAATTGTGGATTTTCGTCACCGGCTGGGGGGCTTTTTTTTTTTCAGTAAAACCTAAAATTTTTGCTCCTCTGTCAAAAGTGGACTCCTTGGTTGATGCCAAGATCCGGACTTGTGCGTTTTTGGCCGAGCATTGTGCGTTTTTGGCCGAGCATTGCCACAAAGTGACGTTTCTTGAAGTTAGTGAGATACAACATGGAGAGCCTTGCTTTCTTCCTTCTGTCCTCAAGGGACGTCCAAGTCTCCACAATCAACAGGCTGATTATTATGAGACTATAAACGGGGATCTGCTGCTGCAACATTTTGTCTTCCTGTCTGACACTACTATTCAATTTTGTCCATTTTCTGCGCAAAAACTATTCACCGAAACAATGTTTTCCTACTAAGGGATGCAGCTGGAAGTGTTGATGCATGTTTCAAGGCTTTTAGCCTCTCCACATGGACAGTCTCGCTACCATGGCTTGCAATAGACTTTTTCCCGTTCGACTTGTAGACGATTTAACAAAAAGGCACTCTGAAAGTTGTCAAGCATTAAAGAACAGCTTTACTAGATTACTGGAACAGAAATGCATGTTATGCACAAATTGTGACCTGTTTACTAAACTGTGCAAGATTTCTGGTGTTTAGAATTACTGTGAAGTACAGAAAACCATTGAGATCGACTGAAAACAATCAAGAATGATGGAGATCGCCCAAAATATTTATCAAGATCAGCCTTCAGTATTGTAAACTACCATGAAAAGGCTGGCTTTTTTTTTTTTTGGGTCTGAAGTCTGTTGCACATGATCATTACAAAAAGAAAAATTACTTACAATTTCTCATGAAGAAAAATTTCTTGACACAGGTTTGTGTCAATGTGTGTGTGTGTTTGGAAGTGTGTCATGCGTATGACTGACAGTAGGTATAGTAGTGCAGGGTAATTTGAAATTACATTGTTGGCAAAATTAGGGTTTTGGGATAAAAGACAATGCTTGTAAATTACTGTTCTATCTTCGGGAAAGGCCTTCAAGGCATTGGAAAATTAAGGAATTTCTTACTCATCAGGGAGCCTTTGCTTCATGGCCGCCACCCCCCTCCCCCCCCCCCCCCCCCCCTCCCTAGCGGGGCTTGTCCCTGCACCCAACCAGGGGCTAGGCGCCCCTTGACCCCAGCCTATTCTCAGACAATTCTTTGAGTAGTTTCCCAGCCTGGTACACCAGAGTTACACTCACAATTCAAAATGTTCAGGCCTAGGCCCACTGAATTTGAAAACATGGAGCCATTAAAAAAAAGTGGCCCTTGCATTTTATGGTCAAAAATTGTTTCTTAAATTAGAATAATAAAAATTAAACTATCCTCTCTTGTTTTCGAGTCCTACCTTTTTCTCTTAACATTTTAGGCATTGACGTTTGATCCACTATTTTTTGGGCGCTTTTTCTTTTAACCAACGTGACTATGTCATGAAGTAAGGCAAGCGCCAATTTCGATGATACAGTAACCAGGGATGAAAACTCCTCCGCCGTTTCCGCCGTCTCCGCCGTTATTTTTTCGCATCTCCGCCGAAAGAAAAAGTCTCCGCCGAAAAATTATTCGAAGAGTGAAGCGCAGAAACGATCTCAACTTGTCTGCACAGCGAATTTCTTCTCTGTCGGTAATGTTCTCAAACGGCGTAGTTCTCATTCTGCTTCCTTCCATATCATTCTCATCATGGCGTCGATTCACAGCGAGAGTTTGTCGCCAGTGAGTGGAAACAAAACGGGAAAAAAAAGAAAGAAGTATGTGAACCACTAGAAGACCGAGTGGCTGCAGAAGGACTGTGGTGACCGCAGAGTCACGGATGTAATAAGAAAACATGACAAAGACGGCGAATTTGAAGTGTTTTGCGAGCCTTGCCAAAAACGTGTCTACTTTGGTAGTCGTGGCTTTGTGGCAATCAGAGAATCACATCGAGCGTCCCAGTCACCAACAGAAAATGTGTGTGTTTCACACCATTACAGCATGTTTTCAGATCATTGGGTATGCAACAATCTACGTTTCATTTCCAATGATAGTTTGACTGCTACTCTGATTTTTCTACAAGTTCCATTTCGATGGTAGTTTTCATTCTGACTCTGATTTACTTAATATAAAAAAATACTTCTTTGAAGTCCTTTTTTACAAAAACAAAAATGATAAGCACTCAAGCTTTCGGGTCTTAGACCCTTCATCAGGAAACAGTAAACACAAGCGAAAACAGGATAACAAAACAACGGAGAAAAAAACAACAACTCCGAACCCACTGGAGAGATGAGAATTGAGTACTTCCACTCGTAGAGTCTTCAAAGCAAGGGAAAAACGTCAAAGTGACAAAAAAAATAAAAAGAACAAATGACATCAAAATAAACTGATGTCCAACAGTATTGTGTAACACTTTTCCCCAGGTATAATGCAAACGTTTGCTACATGTATTAGGTGTCTGCTAACAGCCCCTCTATGAAATCCTTTTCCACCAGCCCCACTCCCCCCACTACCTATATACTTCCTCTACTCCTCCTCCTTCTCCCTCAACCCCACCCTCACCCCACAACACACATACCCCACACACTTCGCCCCCTCCCCCCCCCCCCCCAGTCCCCTACCCCACCTCACACACACACACAACCCCCCCCCCCCCCCCACCACACACACACAAGCACCCCCCCCCCCCAAACACACACAAACTTGTCAAGGGGGGGGGGGGGATATGATAAGTTGTAAGGGGGAAGGGGGGGGTTGTGTGTGGTGTACTGTTGTGACATCAGTTTGTTTTGATGTCATTTGTTCTTTTTTGTGTTTAGTGTTTCCTGACGAAGGGTCTAAGGCCCAAAAGCTTGAGTGTTTTTTTTTAAAAGGACTTCAAAGTAATCATTTTTCATATTGTGTTTATTGAAGTCCAGCAGTCGTTTTCATACATCTGATTTACTTAGTTTGATTTCCCACTCTGATTTACTTATCTACAGGCCTTATTCTTTATGTCCTGAAAGCATGTTTGTCAAATTTTCTTTAGCTACAGTTCTGAGATTCATACTAAATGTTTGCTTTGTCTCAATTGACAATAGTTTCTTTCCACATCAGTCTCAGTCTTCATGGTGTTGAAAGCTGTTCTATAGAATGAGTTGTTTAGAAGCAAGAAAGTGATTTCTAAAGATTTTTATGCCTTATTTATACAAAATATGCTTCAGCTTCAGGGGGCGCTGCCCCTGACCCCCGCCGGGCTGTTGCCCATGGTGACCACACCCACCCACCCCCCTCCCGATCCCCGCCAATCTCCTCTTTTTTTTTTTAAAACTGTTTTCATCCCTGAGTAACCTCGATAAATAACAACTTTAAAGCACTAACTAAGTTCTATGATGCAGCTTCTAATGGCAGCTATTTTATTTTTAGAATGTATTACAGTTGTACACTGAACTTTTCTTTTTTTTTTTAACTGCACTTATGATGCGGTTGCAAAGAACAGGATAAAGTGGCCCGCCAGATGGCCCATATATGATTCTAAACGTCTTATGCAATATTTTTGTGCTGAAGGTACGCTCTATGCAGAACATTGCTTTACTGTCCATGTAAAATGATTAAGCGAATTGATAATTAAGAATTGATCTCTCTGACTTAATCACTCACATTTAATGAAAACTGGACAAACCAGCTTTCCTGGGAAGTCTTTTACACGACATCGTCAGTATCGATCTCTTCGGTCAGTTGCTTTTTGAGTGCCCTGCTACGAATCCAATCGCTGATAAAGTAGCAGATGGTGTAGGTTTTGCCATTGATTGCTTGCCTCTTCCTTTCCCTATCTTAAGCAGATATTTTCATGTAGGAGTGAACATGCACAATCAAGCTCTCCTGTTTACAAAAATGCTGTTAACACACAGCAATCTCGGTGATTGTTTTACATTTTTACTTAGCCCATTCATCATTCGTGCCTAATACCTCAATTTGAAATTTGTTTACACGAGTATACCCCTGAATTTTTTCCTGTAGTGTTTATACCTCCAAGTGATCCTTTCATTACGTGATTTTGAAATGTTTTACGCTTATCACCCCCATATGTACGTGATGTGAAAGACTGATTGCGTTGCGCTTTTTTGCAGTTTATTCTTTTAAGTTTTTCTTCTTTACATTTCTTATGTTTATTAACGTGTGCATCCTTTTGTTTGCTTTGTGTTTTCAGAACATCGAAGAAACTCTGTTCTCTCTGAGATGTCAGAGACATGGGGCAACAAAATTTACCCCCTTCTTTTTGATGTTTGGCCGTGAGCCCAGACATTTTGCGCAGGTAAGTTTATGCTTGCTTTGCTGTATTCAGAAGTTACTTTTATCCTGTGCATAAAACCATTATAGCATGTTCGTTGACCCTACTATCATGGCCTATAATTTTGTTTTAATACTTTCCCTGACCATAAGTTGCAGATTACGTTGTACATGATCTGGGCACCTTGTTATATTTTGTAGTGTACAGCTTATTGTAGGTTTCATTAACTCTCTCGTCACGAACAGACGCTATAGAGTTTTCCAATGACTTTACGCTTCGGTACGAACAAACGTTATCAAGGTTTCGGCCTTCACCAACTTTTCAGGCGGTGTCAGCGTGATTAGTACACAGCAACAAGATATAGATAGTATTGTCAGCATTCCTTCGTTCGCCTGCACAGTGGTTTCGCGGCACACCATCACCCACTTTGCCTCAGTGGCTGATTGACCACACCAACCCACATGACTTACTAATCTGCATAGAAACATGGTGTCTCAAACAAGTTTTTATGCGAATGTCTCGGAGCAAAGTCAAGCCCGTTGCCAACGTTTTAGCATTCCTGAAGTTACTGAAATGCTACAAACGGAAGGTTCAGACATGGAAGAAGAGGATGACGAAGCTGATGAAAGTGATTTCAGTGAAGAATTTCCAGGAGAAGAGGAAATTGACACCGACTCCTCTGTGAAGCTCAGTGATGATGAAGGTGAGGGTGGGCCAATTTGTCACGCGAGTGGAGCGTTTGCGTGCGGTGAAAGACTGGGGATTTGAGTGAGCAAGAGTTCATTGGCTTTCCTTTACGCGACTGGCGCGAAGATTGGAGTTTTTTCCCAGACAGTATCTCCTTTTTCTGGTACTTAGGCCTTTGTGTGTCAGCTCAGTGCCATGTCCCTATTTTGGCATTATTCCAAGTTGGCTTGTGCATAGCAGGCATGTGATTTATTTATCTTATTTAGTTTCCAGGAGTATATCTACCATTTTTCAACTCATTTAGCGTATTTACTGATTTTTCTCAGCTGAATGTGAAGCCATGGACCCACCGACTCTGCAAGTGGTGTGATGTACCAGAAAAAAATGACATTCTTTCAACCTCAAGCATAAGAAATCGAATGAAAACTTGTGGGAAGTTTGTTCTTTTGTATTCTACTAACACAGTTTATGATAACACTTCTTGAAAATTTCATTGAGTTACCTCTTGTTTTGTTTTTTTTTGTGATTTTTTTACCAACCATAGCAAATGGCCCGTCCGCAGGGAAAAACAAGGGACAGAACTGTCATCTCCCTTTGACAAGTATTTCCAAGGGAGGTAATTTCACTGGTTTTAATAAAATTGTGGCAGGCTTTCTCTCCCTTGTTTTTAGATTCTTTTTTGCAAAAAGTTATGTTTAAAACAAATTTTAAGTTAAAATTGAAAATAAGATGATGTTATAAGTTACTTTGAATACAAATAGGGAAAATTAATTTTAGTTGAATTTTACTTTAATAATTAGAAAGGGTCAAAAGTCAGATAGTTTTTCAGATTTACATTACATTCAGAGGGTAAATTTGTGTTCAGAAGTTTGGGAAAGGCGAGTGCATTTGCTTTGAAATTATTTTTATTTTATTTCAGACTTTAGTAATTTGGTGCATCTTTGTAAAAGATGTTCATTGGTTGAACTCTGTGCGTACATGGTGTCTTGGGCGCAGAGTTAGTCCCTTTGTTCTGAGATTCTGGTGCCAGAGTAAAGATGCTATGTGGCTGACTGCTCTGCAAACTGCAGTCCCAGATGCCAAAGTTTTGGTTTAGAAAATCAACCTAGTAAAGATACATCTGTGCACCTTACTGCTTTGTGGTAGTACTAATCATAGAATGACCCAACAACTGGTTAGTACGGTATGAGAGTTGCTCCCTCTCCATACACTTCCACGTCACATTACAATCATCTTCCCGACCACATTTTCTTCCTTCTTTTTGTTTTTACGAATCATTTCCTACTCTCTTTGCCAGATCTTATCAAACATGTCTACGACATATATTAGGTAAAAAATAAACATTACCAATGTCTTGATAATTCCAGGTGCCTGAGGACACTCCTAATTTGGAGGAAGAGATGTTAGAGACTGACAAACAAGACTTCTGTGCCAGCAGACAGAAGTTGAGGCACAAGATATTCGAAAAGGTATATGTTGACCCCCTCTCCCCCCAAGGTGATAGGCAAGTTCTTTGCTGTGTTTGTGTTGACAAACCATGAAGATGTGTTTTATAAACAAGACATTGTATGAGTGTTCACTTTGTGTTTTACATAACTCCTTTAAGTTCTTGGATGTGAGAGCTGAACATAAAGGTGCTTTTTATTTCTGTACTACAGCTAAGCTTTGTAAGAAATACAATTTATAGGGAGAAATCTAGAGGATCAATTATTTTTTAGTAATGATATGCAGACAAAAAAGCAATGAAAGTGGACCAAATGCAGAGGAGTGGGTCAAATGACCCACAGTGATTTTTGAACAGGCTGATCCCTGCAAACACTCGTATGTGAAGCTGGAGTGTGGTTACTTATTTGGTGTGGTTTTTGAAAATGGTGAAACATGTAATTTTCTCATTACTGGCTGTGGGATTTACAAAAATTTTTAATTAAAAAAAAAATTATGTCCATCAGCATTATCTCCACAGTTCAGAACACAGATTGATCTATTGCATGTATATCTAAGCACAAATGTTTCTTGTTTTTTAGTTTTATCAAATGTATCATCCTAGACAATTCATGGAATACATTGATGAAGACCTGAGACTACGACAGTTACTCAAAATTCCACATTTAAAGAGACAGTACTGTTACTTTACTGTTACTTTTACTATTTTATTCATCTTATTCTCACTCATGTTTTAATATGTGTGCCGTGTCTAGGAAAATGAAAGTTGATGTTATGGCAGTTATAAGATTACAATAGCTGATGCAATGGCAATTACAAAAGTAATAGCAGTGAGAGTAGGATGGCAGTGACAAATTTCAGTCAGGAATGGAAACAGAACTTGGTGTTTCTGTCTATTATCTGTCTTGAGGTGTTGCTGATATTGGTAGGTATATTTCAGTAGCATTGCATCTTGTTTTAAACTTTGCATGTTATTGCACTCTACATTACAGGTGAAGCAGAACCAAAAACGTGCCAATGAGAGATCAGAGGTTGGGTACCTCAACCGGAAGAACAGGGTATTAAGGACAGAAAGGCCTACCAAGTGGGAGACAAAGTCTATGTGAAGCGCTTGTCCAGAAAGGGTCCAAAGAAACTAGAACCACTTTGGACAGGTCCTAAAAGGTTATCTATAACTTGTTACTTTTTTTTTT
Organism: Conus ventricosus; assembly: GCA_018398815.1. Lineage (NCBI taxonomy): Eukaryota > Metazoa > Mollusca > Gastropoda > Neogastropoda > Conidae > Conus > Conus ventricosus. Next base: position 45,564,685 of record CM031628.1, on the reverse strand, counting down.
TAATTTAATACGCAAGTGATGAACACACCTCAGTACTCTTATCTGCTTTATGCATGTGGTTTTCATTTTTAATAATCTCTTATTCTTGTCTTAGAAAAAGGTATTTGACTTTTGTCTTGAAACGTTTTGGTTTTGAACATCTGGTTTACACTATCGTCAGCAGGTGAACTCTTTCTGAAACCCTTTATGATGACTTCATTGGAGTTTACATCAATGTGGATAGAAATTGCATGTCAACATACCTTAACCTTTTGTGTCCTGTACCGATACATACAGACAGGCATTCACCGTTAAGATGATCTCCTGAACTGACATATTGACAGAAGCACACATCGTCTTCAGCCTCAGAAATTGAAATGAGTCACCACTATGAAAAATCACTTTGGCATGTCAATTTGGGTACATGTAACTGCTTCAGGATCTGAGAATTTAATGACGATGTTTTGTGGCAGAAATTAATTTATTTCACTTGCCATCAATACAACACCTTAGAAATTGTGTTCATTGACCTGTCATTGACCTTTGCATGGGTGAAACCACACGTCCGGAAAATCCGGATTCGTATTGGTCGTTTGTCCGGAAATCCGGACATCGGCGTTCGTTGTGGTCGATTTTCCTTTTTGGGTAGTTTTCGGTGAAGCTGCGTTCTTGAACAACTCGCGCATGCGCCGTCCAAGTTGTTGCAAAACTTGTCTTCCGATATGCGCCATTTTCACGATAGCCTACAGCGTGTTCACGTCGCACGTCTTCACGTCGCAACGATCTTCTTCACGTCGGAACGATCCGTCGACCTAGATCTAGTCTGAATCTGCTGCACTTCATTCTCTTCTTTGAGCACGATGCCGTTTGTGCTGTGAATGAAGACACGTCGCTGATCGATGCTTCTGTCCCCAACAAATGGTCTTGGCGATGGCTGGACGAAAGAGGTCCGGACAATGATGGCGAAATGGGAAAGGGCGACATTTCTGACTTGGTGCCGCAAAACCACAGCTGCTGGCGTTGCCCGGTGCATCGTCTGCTTGCAGGACATCAAGTATGGAAGCTCTGGCATAACGGCACTCAAAAAGCATGTCAAATACAAGAAACACCAGGAAAATGCAAAGGTTGTCAACGCTCTCTCTATCTCTCTATCTCTCATCATGTTGCTATGTTGAATTGTCTGTATGAATGATATGTGCTGAAGTAATGTATACTTGACAAGGACAGATTGTAAGACTAGGCTTTGGCCTAAAATCTTCATCCTTGGGTATTAAAGATCAATCAATCAATCAATCAATCTCTCTCTCTCTCTCTCTCTCTCTCTCTCTTCTCTCTCTCTCTCTCTCTCTCTCTCTCTCTCTCTCTCCTCTCTCTCTCTCTCTCTCTCTCTCTCTCTCTCTCTCACACACACACACACACAGTTTTTAGAATAGGAGTGGGTGGTCGGCTTTTATACATCCAGCTATTCGGAGGAGTCAACCGGCCATTCATTGGCTGAACTTTTGACCCATGAATAAATTATGTCTACGAACTTCCTGTTTTTCGTAGCAGCCGACACACTCTGTATTGACTTTCACAGGCGACAGGGATTACTCTGTTTAAAAAAAATAAATCCTAATGACAGCTGATCGGGGAAGTCTTGGTTCATAAAACAACACGGAATATTTCTTTTCTTCTTCTGTTCAGAAAACATTTTCTTTTTTTTCGACCTGAAACTGTTAGTGCAAGCTACGTATCAGTCTGTGATTATGCTGCCTTCCAGACGTTCACTCGAGCATGGTTGTGTAAGGCTATATTTAATGCACATATATGCAAGTGCTGAATAAATACTGATGTATGTAATTGTATATATATATATATCCAATGTACTTGATTGAGTCCACTTTCACAAATGACCCCCCTATATATAATATAATCCCTGAGTAAAATGACTGAGTAATGGTGTTAAAAGCATCAGTCTAAAAAAAAAATCAGTAAAAATTTCTGAAAAATGGGTGCAGTGTCATTTTGACTGATTTCCTTCTTCTTCACTGTAGGCAAACTGTGAAAAAATTCTTAGATGTGTGTGTATAAACCACTAATTTGTATCTCGCTGTAGGGCAGCCAAAAGCTTCAGTATTTAAAAAAAAAATAATAATAAATAAAAAATCAGCAAAACTGTTTCTGAATGGGTGCAGTGTCATTTTGACAGATTTTCTTCTTCTTCACTGTAGGCAAGCTGTGAAAAAAATCTTAGCCATGTCCTGTCTTGGCTGACTTATTTTGATTTTTTGTATGTCTTGCATAACAACCGACACTTTCCAAAGTTGCCTGAATTACTTAGCACACAAGTCACATTTTGATTTTTCATTTATAGAGCCTAGAGGCCATCACAAGCATTGTATCTCAGATATTCAATGTACACCTTTCTCGTTATGAAATATTCACTAATGCATGTCAAGGAATTGCTCAGTTGGTGTCGGTTATTACTAACTTGGGACATACATAAAATTCTCTCTTTTCGCACTTTGCGTTGTGCTGTGTTCCGTGTGCAATGACAAAGGTTCACACACACATACACACACACACACACACACCACACACACACACACACACACCAGTCATACATTCTCACACCAGTCACATCCGTCACAAATACACAATTTATCTGTGTGCCTTTACACCAACTTTATTTCTCATGGATGATATAAGAGAGCAACATACATTCTTAGGCATTTATATAAAATAGCCTCACGTTATGCAAGAGACCAATTATACTCCATCCTCTCACTCACATATTGTACAAGAGAACATTATGCTGTAAAGAACAACAATGTGAATTTCTCTCAGTCTCTGACTAATATCTAATGTCTCTATGTTTCTCTCTTAGAAAAAATATTTTCATTGGAATAGACTGTACATAGGTTTCTAAAATAATTAATTAAATTATGCACAGCCTTTCTCATCAATCTTTCATTAAACATCTGCTCCATCCTTTCTTTCGTATACAGATCATGGATGATACAACTATTACGAGAGAGCAACATTCTTAGGCAGTTGTATAACCAGCATGATGGCCGGCTGACTCCTCCGAATAGCTGGATGTACATCTGCTCCATCCTTTCTTTCGCATACAGATCATGGATGATACAACTATTACGAGAGAGCAACATTCTTAGGCAGTTGTATAACCAGCCATCCTCTTTCACGCAATATGCAAGAGACAAATCATAATGCTGATATAATCAGCCATCCTCCTGCTCGCACACTGAACAAGATAACATTACGCTGTAAAGTAATCAGCCATCCCCTCTCTTACACATAATGTATTATACAAGAGAGCAACATTCTTAGGCTGTAAAACAATCGCCCACCCTTTCTCGTTTTCTCTCTGTCTCTCTAATTAGGCAAGAGGCCAACATTTAGTATGCTGTACAATAATCAGCCATCGACTTCCGCACATTAAATCAATTAGCCAGAGATTGGGACCGAAACTGTCAAAATATAAACAGATCATGGATGATACAACTATTACGAGAGAGCAACATTCTTAGGCAGTTGTATAACCAGCCATCCTCTTTCACGCAATATGCAAGAGACAAATCATAATGCTGATATAATCAGCCATCCTCCTCCTCACACACTGAACAAGCTTTTGGAGTTTGAACAGAAACCGTATTTCTACAAACGTTACATTGATGATGGGTTTGGCATTTGGAATGGTGACCTTCACTCCCTTTTACGTTTCACAGATTATGCCAACACCATACATACCAACATATAAATCACTCTATGATGGAGTAAAGAACAAATTGAATTCCTTGACACTCTGGTTAAGTTAGAGAATGGCCATGTCTACACAGATCTATTCAAGAAAGATGGTGATAAACAGTTATACCTCAGGCAGGATTCTTGCCATCCCCACATACAAAAAAATCTCTAGCATATGGTTTGGGTGTTAGGTTGAGAAGAATCTGTGAAAAGGATGAGGACTATCTAAAACACAGATCTGAACTTAAGAACCAGTTGCGCAAACGTGGCTATAGTAGCAAACTCATAGAAGGTCAGTTGAAAACAGTTGATAACATGGATAGGAACCGACTTCTTCAGAAAAAAAGAAAGGAAACACTGAAAGAGTACCACTAGTGTTGACATTTTCAAGATTATTGCCAGATGTACAAGCTGTACTAAAGACACATAGTGATACGCTCTATAAGTCAGAATACATGCGCAAAGTATTCCATAGACTACCAATGCCTGCATACAGACGGGACAAAAATTTATGTGATACGTTGGTTCACAAAAAAACTGAAAGAGCAGTGAAGGGAAAAGCAGAAATTTGTGATTGTGACACCTGTTCTTCACTAGTAACTTCAACAGTGTTGGACACAAAGCAGAAATCTTCGCACAATGTTATGAGTAAACGTGACATGTGCGGATAGAAATTTGATATATTTATGCTCTGTTGTGTAAACGGTGTAATAAGACAGTTTATGTTGGTGAAACCGGACGTTCATTGAAAGAAAGAATAGCGGAACACAGACGTGACATCAAGTTCCAAAGAGAAAAGCCAATAATGCGACATTTCCTTCAGCATTCAGTGGGAGACCTTGCTGTTGCAGTGTTGGCAAAAGCTTACAGTGAAAGCAAAAGCTTCAGACTTATTGCTGAAGAAAAATGGATAAGGACATTGGATACAAGGGTGCCAAATGGATGTAATGTTAAGACAAATGTGTTGAACAACCCTATCCAGATTTACCTGTAAACAACATTGATGAATTGCAGGAAATTTATATATATTTTTCAGGTGACAGTTCTTGTATGCCATGCACAGTCACAGACAGGACTATGGTCGCAGTTTCATTGTGATTTATGGAGCGTGTTGTTATGTTTTTGAGTACATTGGTTACTGTATAAGTACACAAAGAGACACACACCACTTGCACCCCTTCCTCCCCCCCCCCCGCCCCTTTTTTTTGTTCCCTTGTTGATGACATCACACATTATGCTGTCAGAAATTGCGTAAGATATTTATGACGTCAATTATTTGCCCTGACCAGCCACCAAAGATGGACATTACATAGTTGCATTGTTTTTGTTTTTTTCTCTTGAAAAAGGCCACGTGGCCGAAAATTAGATGAGTGGTATTGTGATTTTTCTATGCTGTCAAAATATAGTTTGCGCATTTATTTAATGTTTTAAAAATAGTTTTGTTATCTAAACCACAGCCTGAGGATGGAGCTAGACCCTCGCTCTGTCAGCAGAAAAGAGCTACTGTTTGTTTCTGCAAAGAGAGCACTGATTAAGATCATTATTATCCTCAAACTGTACTTCACATGCAACATGTATCCAAGCGTTGCATGACGCACATTCAAACCAGTCTATTTGTGCAGTATTCTGATTGTCATCTTCATTGAAACATAAAGCGCATCTCACTGCTTGGTTTTCAGATAAATCTGCTTCAAGCTTGTTTCTGTCACACATGTCAGGTTTCTTTAGTTTTAACTTAGATTCCTTTTTCCTCTTTCGTTTTGTTGAAAACAGTCGCCGTTGGGATTCAAACTTTTTATTCGGTGGATATGCTGTCTTCCTTTCAAAATCTGTAGCTGAACAACTCTGAAGTCCACATCCTATACTGTAGGCATCCTGTAAACGCTGAAGCACAGCTTGCAATGTTTCAACATCATCTGTCATGTTCACCAGTTCCATTATATCGCATGGAAGGCAGCATAATCACAGACTGATACGTAGCTTGCACTAACAGTTTCAGGTCGAAAAAAAAGAAAATGTTTTCTGAACAGAAGAAGAAAAAGAAATATTCCGTGTTGTTTTATGAACCAAGACTTCCCCGATCAGCTGTCATTAGGATTTATTTTTTTTAAACAGAGTAATCCCTGTCGCCTGTGAAAGTCAATACAGAGTGTGTCGGCTGCTACGAAAAAACAGGAAGTTCGTAGACATAATTTATTCATGGGCCAAAAGTTCAGCCAATGAATGGCCGGTTGACTCCTCCGAATAGCTGGATGTGGCTTTTATTGTGGGTTTTTTTTTTTGTTTTTTTTTTTTTTTTTTTTTGGGGGGGGGGGGGGGGGGGGGGTGGTTGTCAAAATAGTGTGCTAGATGAACATAGACGGATGCTCCTGAAAAGGAATGCTTGTGTTCAGAGCACCATTAGAAAGTTTTTTAAGTAGGTATAAGAGGACACATGCTTCAAAGACTTATGAGCTGTGTATACTACATTGGACATATGAATGTATAGACTTCCAGGATACCTTGCTTGAGCATCTGGGCTTGGACACTTTCTGCAAGGTTTTGTGTTAATATGTGCTGTATGGACTCCTTCATGAATGTGATCGTGTGGGCTATAAGAATACTGTTCTTGGACATCTGCGTTGTAAAGATTATTTGAACACCTGTGGGTTTGTTTGTTTTTTGGATAGTGGGCTTTTTCAATTTTGTAACTGCTCAGTGATGAACATCTGGACACCTGCTGCTGCTGGATAATGCTGAATACATTCCTTGGACAAGTAATGCACCAGTCTGTAAGTAAATTCTGCATAACATACAAAATTATGCTGGTTTAGTGATTTTTATTATTCTTTATGATTCACAAGTTTTCTTTTCTTTTTTTTTTTTTTTTTTTTTTTTTTTTTTTGGGGGGGGGGGGGGGGGGGGGGCAGCATAAATTACTCTGGGACACAACAGTCTTATTTCACTTATAAAAACATGCTGAAAGTACCTCAAAATGGTCTGATTTTAATAACGAAAATGTAAAAATGCTTCAGCTTCAGGGGGCTTCGCCCCCTGACCCCCGACAAGGGGCTCTGCCCCTTGACCCCGCCAGGGGGCCTCCCGGCCCCTGGACCCCCACCTTTCAGGATTTTCAATTTTCCCAGGTTTCACCCATGCCTTTGTTAGATGTTTGTTAAAGTTTGTGCCTGTTTTAGCCAATAATTTTTATAAATTTAACGAAATAATTTTAAAATAACACTGAGGTAAATGCAGAAAACGATCTGAAATAATGCTACAAGTTATGGCATTCAAATTTTGGTTATGATAGTGACTGACGGACAATTTTTTGTTTTGTAAAGTTGTTCCATGTGGGCAAGTCCATGCATGCCACCATTCTTCATAATTTAGTCACATATAAAAGGGAAATCACTTTGGAATGTCAATCCTTTCATGTCTTGACTTCCTGTGACTTCTACAGCAGTGAGATAGTCTTGCAGTTGGAAGTTGATTTCTTGATAAAAAGGTCCCAGGATCAATCCCCAGTATAAGTGATTTCATATAACGTTAGAAAAGGTATTTTATCTTGATTTTCTCACCCGACCCAGGTGTAAAAGGGGTACCTGGCTACAGACAGTGAAGGATATTGTAGATTGCTCAGTATTTGAGTGCCTGTAAAATGGCAGCTTGCACTGTATGCTTCCTGGGAAGTTGAGAAGGATGTAAAAGAATGTACAGGTCTGCTGGGATAATAATGTTTGTAAAGCGCACAGAACTTGCCTAAAAAGCGAGGATATGCCCTCTCAAATACACTCATTTTTATGGACAATGATTGAAGTTAATTTACAGACATTAATTTTCTTCACTTACTGTCGAAATGATAACTTCGTAATACCCTCCAGTAACAAATTTAAGTGAGCTTAGTTGCGTATTTATTGTTATTTGTTCTTGTTCCAGGCTGGAAATTGTATGAAAAGGCGCCTAAATAATGCCAAGATGAGTGCATAAAACAATCTCGCATGGCATGATGTACGTGATATAGTGACATCGCGACCGTCTACTGATGTATGACGCACTTGTTTTGGGCGTGGTTGTGACATTACATCACGTTGATTGCAGGATTGTTTTACCATAAATAATAATTTTTAATACCAGGAGGGGCCCAAGATGAATCTATTTCATCCTTACAAGTCTCTGCAACAATTTTTTATTCATGTGGCTGAACATGGAATTCTGGTGCGAGTCACCATTCCTTCAGTTCTCACTGGTCTAAACTTGTATTTCTGAAGGGTTCAGGTCTTGGTAAATGGTACATTACAACAGTTTTGAATATTCTTAAAATCATATCAATCAAAGATCCCTAGAGAGCATAACAGCAAATCCAAGTATCAGGAGAAGGACAATACAAGTGTGCATTTTTTGTATGCTTATGTATTAATGTGTGACCAGAGCACATATATAATACAGATGATGTACTTTTTGTCATTCTTTTTTGTTGTCATACTCACATATATACTTTGAGGTACTGTTTGCTTTTCTATCTTATTTCTGTTTATCTCTGTCTTGTTTTTTTTTTTTCTTTTTGTGTTTTTTGTTGTTGTTGTTATTTTATTGTTTTGCATGTAATCTATGCAATCTGCAGTGATGTGTAATGTTTAATTAGCAATTAAAAATTTGAAAATGATCGTGTTTTCTTTTACTTTTCAGTTGTTAAATGAAGTTGATTGATCTGCCTCTCTTTCTTCTTTGTCAAGTGAACAAATCATTGTTGGGAATGAATAATTGACCATAATCACATTTAACGTATCTTAACTCCTTCCCAGGATGTGAAGAACAAGTGTATGCCATGACAAGGCCAAATCTAGTCATATTCACCCAGTCTGTTAGATTCTTAATTGTCAGTTAATTATGATGAGTAGACATTTAAAAAAAAAAGGTTTGGTAATCTTTGTATGTATAGTTATGAACATATGCTTCTCTTGTTTTATTACTGTATTTTGACTTTCTCTTTTTCCTTCCTTTTTGTTCTTTTCTATGTTTTTCATCTTGTGTTGGTGCGCGTTTGTGCGTGTGTGTTTCATTGTCATTGTGAGTGATGAGGATGAATGAGGTGTCTAATAGAGTAGCTGTAAGACTGGACCTTTGGACCAAATGATATTATCCTAATAAACATATTCTGAGTTCAGGGGGGCAATAAAATGGATTAGCAAAGGCATGCAAACATTTCATTGTATAGATGGCTATATGGAACACTTTATGTTAATCTGTTGTATGCTCCGTATTATTTCTACCTTGCCAAATAGTTCAATATTTTGCACTTACTGCAGAATTGTGGCTATTGGTGGTCACCATGTGACTGTCGAAGGAGGGCATAAGTTGACTGAACAGTTCATCAAGCCGTACTTGCAGTCGGATCTGCATGATAAGGTAAGCTGTCATTATTGTTTTAAACAGACTTTATTAAATTTGTATGACATCTCAAAACGTGTGTTAAGCTTAAAAGATCACAGTGTTTGGTTAACAACTGTCACGTCGCTCAGGGTGCCCACCTTAGGTCAATGGCCTACCTGGTTGCCACTAAGTATTGTCCCCTGTTAGAATAACCCAAGCCGATAACACAAGGGTCTTCTCAGAAGAAGAGCACAATAGAGGGGAAGAGTGACTACTATGACTTACTACTAACTACTTGACCCCATAGTCAGATCGACCATTGGGGCACCACATGACTTGGCAATCAGTTTCCTCCAGTCTGGTCTGCTCTCTGTTGCTTTCATAGCATTACCCAGCTTAGACCTGTCCAGTCCTTGATCAATGATGTTATCCTCCCACCTATTTTTCTGCCATCCTCTCCCTCTCTCTCCTGATACTGTCCCTTGCAGGATTGTCTTGGCAAGCCCATTTGATCGACGAAGAGAGCACCCTACACAGTTCACCAATTGGTCTAAATACTGGACAACTTTGTGCCACCATTTTGTTTGTCATTTGCTCTTCTGTTTGGGCTGCCCAACAGAGTGTGATAGTAACAATAATTCGGCAGTTTGTACAGCATGGTACCCTGTGAAACTAAAATTTTGTTAAACTGTTAAGTTTTCTGCAGTGTAACCAAAAATTCACATTTAAAAAATACACCTAAAAAAATAGTAAAACAGTGAGTAAAATAATTGATCAGTTCGATATAATAGGCACTCTAGTTATTGTTATTATTAAATACCCCCACCCTGAAACCTTTTTGGTAGGGGACTTAAAGCTTGCACTTCGGTGGTTTTGCATTTGTTCTCTTTTTGACTGAATAAGCTTTCGTTATGATAAAAACGCTATAATGACATCAAATTCATGTTTGTTGCAAATCAGAACCTGTAAAATTCTGACTAGATTTTGTTTTCAGTTGGTCATTATTGTATTAACATTTGTGTTGTTACATTGCATTGCAAGCTCGTAAATCATGTGTTAGGTTTTAGATTTGCTTCAGGGCCCGTGAACCCCATTTCATTTTTTCAAAAATTCCCCTGAAGCACCTTTGCAAACAGCGAAATACAGAGAGAGTAAGGAGATTACCTTCTGTGCTGTGTGCAGTAAACGGTGAAACATCAGTAGTGACTGGTCTAAAACACGTTGATGCTATTAAACAAAAGACAATAGATCTCACCAATGCAGTTTGAAATAATAAATTGATACTATTTGGTGAACGTTAAACACCTATATGCACCCGGAAAGGCAGAAAATTTTGATTTTTGTCTAAATATAGACAAAAAAAAAAGAAATGTGTTACAGTTGAAATATGAGGTGCTGCTGGGTGTATGTTTATATGCATAACATCTTTTCCATATATTTTTTTTAACTTTTTGAAATATGTGTCTTAGATCAATGTTCTAATTTGAAATTGTTTATACAATTGAATTTCAGGAAGTCACTTCGTGCCATGAGGCAGCCACCTCTCCTGGTACGTTTGAGGGCACTCTTCAAGGCACTGACCGTGCCGATGACACGGCTAGTAGCAGCATTACTGGCCCTGCAGAGACCCACAAAGTGAGTTAACCTTCCTTACCAACTTGTGATGCTCGTAAAAGGGGAGATGAATATAAAGAAGAAATATAATGAAACTGTCAACTTTTTTAATCTTTCAGGTTTTTTTCTGTCAGTCTGCAACTCTGCCTTGACGACCTCTGCTGTAATGTGATCTCTTTTCCAGCCATGCTGTTCTTTTTTCTCTTATCTTCTTTGTTGATAGCAATTCATGTTGATGCTCAACTGCTGCAGTTTTACTTTCTTGTTCTTTTGTTTGGTTTTGAAGGGAATAAGCACTAGTTAATTGATCATAAAATGAGACAGAAATAAAAAGAAAGAAAGTATTTATTGAAATTTCATTTTCCCCATAGAATATTTATTACCAGTTCCTTTTTGAGATAGATAGGTCTGCTTTTAACACAGTGTAATTTGACTGAAAGTTATCATCTATGAAACCATTTTCAGTGTGACTAGGGCTTGCTTCCTTACCATACTGGGTGCATCGCACCTTTGCAAACAGGGAAAGACAGAGAGAGTAAGGAGATTACCTTCCGTGCTGTGTGCAATAAACAATGAAACATCAGTAGTGACTGGTCAAAAACACCTTGATGATATTAAAGAAAAGACAATACATCTTACCGGTGCAGCTTGAAATAATAAATTGATACTATTTGGTGAATGTTTAACACCTGTATGCACCTGGAAAGGCGGAAAACTTTGAATTTTGTCTAAATATAGACTTAAAAAAAAACAACAAAAGAAATGTGTTACAGTTGAAATATGAGGTGCTGCTGGGTGTATGTTTATATGCGTAACATCTTCTTTTCTATATATTTTTTTTAACATTTTGAAATATGTGTCTGAGATCAATGTTCTAATTGACAATTGTTTATACAATTGAATGTCAGGAAGTCACTTCGTGCCATGAGGCAGCCACCTCTCCTCATACATTTGAGGGCACTCTTGAAGGCACTGACCATGCCGATGACACGGCTAGTAGCAGCATTACTGGCCCTGCAGAGACCCACAAAGTGAGTTAACCTTCCTTACCAACTTGTGATGCTCGTAAAAATGGAGATGAATGTAAAGAAGAAATGTAATGAAACTGTCAACTTTTTTAATCTTTCAGGTTTTTTTCTGTCAGTCTGCAACTCTGCCTTGACCTCTGCTGTAATGTGATCTCTTTTCCAGCCATGCTGTTCTTTTTTCTCTTATCTTCTTTGTTGATAGCAATTCATGTTGATGCTCAACTGCTGCAGTTTTACTTTCTTGTTCTTTTGTTTGGTTTTGAAGAGAATTAGCACAAGTAAATTGAACATAAAATGAGACTGAAATAAAAAGAAAGTATTTATTGAAATTTCATTTTCCCCATAGAATATTTATTACCAGTTCCTTTTTGAGATAGATAGGTCTGCATTTAACACAGTGTAATTTGACTGAAAGTTATCATCTATGAAACAATTTTCAGCGTGAATAGGGCTTGCTTCCTTACCACACTGGGTGCATCGCACCTTTGCAAACAGGGAAAGACAGAGAGAGTAAGGAGATTACCTTCCGTGCGGTGTGCAATAAACAATGAAACATCAGCAGTGACTTTTGACGCTCGTAAAAAGGGAGATGAATGTAAAGAAGAAATGTAATGAAACTATCAACAGACAAAGGCAGATAGGGACCAGAGCAGGGTTTGCATCTTTAGAGAGAAGATGATGATGATAAAAATGTGACAGAGCCCAAAGTAACAAGCATGACAGACATGTAGCAAAATCTACTTTCAAACAGTTCCGTGCAGGATTTTCAGATTGCACATGGTGAATGAAGTATGAGCAGGGTTCGTACGCTCCTTGAAACTCCTTGAATTCTGACAGGGAATTTCAAGACCTTGAAAACCCTTGAAAATCAATAAAAATGTGGTTCTGTTGACCAAACCTCCTTGAAAACCTTTGAAAATCAAGCCATCAGCTCCAAAAATCTGTAATGTGGCAAAAAGAAATGGCATTTGATTTTTCTGCGTTCAGGTTAATGAAAAACTATTTGAAAACAAATGTTTACAAACATCGTCGCAATCCTGGATCGTCTGCGATTGTATCAATGGAGATAATTTGTAACTTCATCAAACTTGGTTGAATCACCGACTGCAATCCAGGATTGCGGCTACGTTTGTAAAGAATGTTTTAAAATGATTTTTTATCAACCTGAAAGCAAGAAAAATCAAACTGCCATTTCTTTTTACAATTTTTATGCAAGTAGTGTAGAGGGGTGGCACTAAAATTCGACCATTTTCTTTAAAAAATTGGTTTTTTGTGTTTTTGTGCTCAAGAAAGTCTGTTTGAACCATCTGTGGTGTTCATTTTGTCTTTTCACATTTTTGTTAGAGAAAAAAAAAAAGACTTTATTTGAAGGAGGTGTGTGTGAAGATTGCTTAAATTTCTTTACTTTCAAACGCCATTTTCTCAAAATCACGTTTTTCAACAATGGTTGATGAGTTAGGAGTACAATATCTCTGGATACAGACTAGCTAGCTTGGTATTTTTTTTCTTTGATCAGAAATGATTTCTGCATGCAATTATATTTTATTTATAAGTCAAAACAGCACGTATCATTTGCTGTTTTTCTTGGAATAATTCGAAAGCAATGAAACATGAAGCCTGATGGCCCCCATGTGGAAAAAAATATTGAAAAAAAAAGCACTTTAGATATAGAAAATCCTTTTGTAATTGCATTTACTTTAGCTCAGCAAAACAGTATATAAAATTCCTTTTGTCATTGCATTACTATAGCTCAGCAAAACAAGAAAAGTCATGTTTCAAGTGCCTTACATCTGCTATGATACAAATACAGTTCTTGTCATGAACCTTTCTTTTTTTCCCACTTTTCATAATTTTGTCCCAATTTGTGGTCCCCAAATCACACAAGAGCTTTGAAATTGCCCAAATGTGTTTTCCCTTTTTTTTTTTAACATAATGGGGAAAAATGAAGAAGTTTTAAAAGAACAATGGTTTAATTTTCGTGCCATTTTGCCGTGAAAAAAATAAACGCTCCTTAAAAAGTCCTTGAATTTTGTTCTTGGGAGTCTGTAGGAACCCTGTATGAGTGACAAGAGTTCTCAATTTGAATAGAAGAGAGTTCATATTAGAAAAGCATGACTTTATGATGAATAAAGATACATGCCATCAGAGATGTAGTAAAGTCTTAAGCTCTTGGTAGGCCTAGTTCTAGTAACCAGCTTCCTAATCTGGCAAGCTCATTTCCAGTCTTGCCATGATGAACAAGGCACTCTTTTGTAAGAGTTGGAAGGGAGGAATACAGCTTTGAAATGTGTTTATCACTTGGCAGCAAATCCCCATAGTCGTCTATATATATAAAATCCATTCAGCATGTGTGTTTGGTCCATAACTCCCAAACCAGTGAACAGAATCGCTTCAAATTTGCTGTGGTGGTGTACTGTGTTACATGGACTGCCCCTTACAAAATGGTGGCTGTGCTAAACCACTGAACAGAATCGCTTCAAATTTTCGAGGACGAGTTGGGGCAGAATAGGAAGGGACAGAAATAGCTCCTGGGGAAATAACAGTCTGCAATAGTGGCCGTACAGCAAAGCGAGCGGGACACAAACAGCTATTTAAATCCATAATCACAATCACTTGGACAATGGGAAATTAACAGTCTGCAATAGTGGCCGTACAGTGAACAGAGCTGCCAACCAGTACGTTCCGGCCGTATTTTGTCACGGCGAGTTTACAAAAATACGGTGATACGGTCGAGCCAAAATAATACGGTGACGAACTTGCGCAAATGGTACGGCCATTTGTTGCTTTACCGAGGCAGCAGATTTGTAGTGCTAAAAGGGATCCTACAAGGAGAAGAAGAAATAGGCCTCTGCAGCCACATATCGTTGATAGACATAGGTAGGCCTAGCTGAAAAAAAAAATTCCATCCATCCTTGATTCCTTTACTTGTAAAGCTCTCCATCGTAGCAGACGACAGCAGCGACTTTAACTGCTGTGCTATTTTTAGTATGCTCACATACCCCCTGCTTGCCAACTCCCTCTCTCTCCCACCTCTAGCAGACGACATGTGTTAAGGGTTGGCCCTTAGCATGAGGCAGCGATGCTGTGGCTAGCAGGAGGGAGGGAGAGGGGGGGAGGGAGAGGTGGAAGGGGGGGGGGGGCGGGGATGGAGGGGGATGGCAAGTAGTATGCCCATCCTACCCCCTGCTTGCCAACCTCACCCCCCCCACCCCTCTTCCGAATGTGGAAACAAAAGCTCCACTCAGTTACGTGAATAGGCTGATGGACATGTGCTGACTCGAAGGATAGCCGGCGAACCCTAAGCGTCGTGTAAGAGTGAGCGGCAGAAGAAGCACATTGGTTTTCTGAATTTCATCATCGTTTTTCATCATCAAAATGGACAACGGCGCAACTAAAGAAAAAGTGAAGAGCCTCAACCCTCGGGGAGTAAAAACAAAAAACAGCAGACAACAGCACTTTCGTTCCCTCATATTCCAAGGACTTTCCATGCATTGTTGCCTCAAAACTAGGACACTGTATGCGAGGTGCACCGTCTGTGACTTAGACTTCGTTATAATCAATTAGTCATGGTGGAATCAACGATGTTTCGTCCCACGTCAAAACAAATAGGCACAAGCAGAAAGGAGCTGCAATTGGACAGACTTCCAAACTGACAAACTTTTACACCCCTTCACCAAGCTGAAAAAGCAATGGAGTCGTTGGTGATATAGAGCGAAACACTGTTTGCTCACTTTCTGGTGAAGAAACATGCACTCAGTGCCGCTGATCATGCCGGACAGCAGTTCAAGGAAATGTTTCCTGGCAGCAAGATCGCACAAGGCTACTCCAGTGGACGGACGAAACCACGAAATTATCAGAGCCTGTGGCAAGAGTTGGCACCCAGCTGCAGAAGATATGGTTCATTTTTTAACAGTGACAATATGATTTAGTGTAGAGTTCCTTTTTTTAACAGTGACAATAATTTATATATTGTTTTAGTTCCTTTTTTTAAAAATAGTGACAATCCTATTGAGTGTCAATGTGAGAAATGCAAAGAGACATTCTAATGATTCACTGTTTAAATCTGTGACAAAAACTGATTAAGTCAAAGTGACAAATTCACTTGCTCAATTTTGTGAAAGAAAGCTTCTATCAAGTTGAAGGTAAGCCTTTTAAGATTATTTTTTGTGTGTAATAACTAATTGTCAGTTTTGTCTTTGTCTTATGCTGGTCTGCTCTTTCTTTCTTCGTATACATATGTGTGTATGTGTATTGTCACTGTGGTGGTTTGAAATGTTCGTGTATATATATGTCTCTGTGTCTCAATTTGTGTATGTGTGTGTGATAGTAGTAGTATTTTTTTCTAGCAGAAGTAGACTAAGTAAGTAAATTGTATGTTATTGTCAAAGAGTAAGTCTTGATCAATCTCTTATGCTAATAGTTTTTAATCACTATTAATTATAAAAAGAAAAGTGCGTAGGCCTACAAAATAAGTTGGTTAAAAAAGAAATCAAAACGCGCGCGTGAAATTTAATTCCGGTCGGAAAATACTGTCAGATGGTGAAAAATACTGTGAAAAGCCAGGAATAGTACTGGGAAGAAATTTTGGGGTTGGCAGCTCTGAGTGAAGCGAGCGGGACAAATAGTGGTAATAATCCATAATCACAATCAGTTGGACAGTATCAATTTTTGCATGCCCAATTACAAGTGTGTATGGACAATGTGTGACAAATACTCAAATGAGATCAGAAACAAGGCTCGAGGTCAGTGCTACTTCCCATCGGGCTAACAAAACATCCATCCCAAACACAGCTGCATTGTACAGCTGTTAGATTTTTTATCTGTCATAGCACTAACAAAGCAGCCAGCCCATACAATTCTGCGCAGCACGAAAGATCTAAAAGCGATTCACACTGTTGCAATGTGACAAAGCCTAGAGATCAGTTTACAATGGGTCACAACAGTATGTACAGTCTTTGAAGTGCTCTGTGGACAATGTCATACTCCGTCTTGCTCAACTGACAATTTGATATTCGGCTGATTTTGTGTATGAACTTTCTTGACTTGCTTTAGTCTGATTCTTTGCCTCGTTTTCGCTTGTGAGACCTCTGAACTTAAACCTCATTAAGAATTGTCAATTGCTGCCAGTGATGGGAATAACAAGTTTTCGATTCAGTTGTTCTGAAATAAATCAGTTGCAAAGGGTCTGTTGCTGGGGTTTTTATTTTTTAATTTTTTTTTTTTTGGACATGTGTTTACTGCTGTCATAAGTGTGCAGTCAGCATGCATAATGAATAGCACAAAAAATGGCTGGCGTGTCTGGTACTATGACAACCTTATTTGTTTGTATATTTTATCTTGCTAACCTTACACCATTAAAAATTATGTTTGTATGTAGCGATGAGTACTTAATTGTGTTTTCCCAAATTGTTTATTCAAGGTGGAAGGTACAGAAATGCCTACTGATAAAAGAGGAAAAAACGCAAAAGAGGTATGTTTGTACAATTTCAGTGTGTCTGTGTGTAATACTGTTGGTTGGTTTATTACCCCTTTCAACAGTGTGGAAGTTATACTATGTGTTGTGGACTTGAATGCAGAGTCACAAAAGTTAAAGTTGCATCTACTTTGTTTTTTCGCAAATTAGCTTCTTTTTTTTTTACACCAAGTGGCCAAAAATTGCAAGCAGTGTGGCCGAAATATTCACCCGCAACCCCCCCCCCCCCCCCAAATAAAAACAATTGCGTCTTTATAAAATGTGCGCATGATCATGGCTGATGTGTGTATGGTAGTTTATGAATTCACTTACGAGCCATAATTCATTCAGGTTCTTAAATGGTTTCCATTTGCCCAACATCATGATCCCTACACAACTGAAGCGAATTAACACACTGCTGTCTTTTTTTCTTTTTTTCTCTTTTTTTACAAAAGCAAAGTACTGTCAATTACTGGAAACAAACTCCAAAGTTGTAAAACTGCCCGATTTTTCACAAACAGAAGGTAACGATCGTGTTAAATTTGACCTGAGCTTCTTCGTTACCAGTGTTTTTGTCATTAAATGAAGAATTATAAATGTGACAACCTTAGTTGCCAGATTCCTGAACCACTGATCCAAAAAGGCAAAGGTCAAAACTTTTCATGAGATATGGATGAGGACAAACACCTATTGATGTAAAACTTGAAAAGTAGCGCTGTACTTTATGTCACACCCACTGCCCCTAATCTCCGATAAAATTTTTGCTTGCACTTGTGTGTTAGAAACTACCTAATTACTTTCATCCTAGGATTAGTTTATACCACTGAAAGCAGCACATGCTCTAACTAAATGAAGAAAAGAAATTGGTATGTGGGAATTCTCCAATAAAACTTTGCATACAACGCTTCTGCAATGCTTGTGAACTAAATCTGTTAATGCTCAGGGTTTCAATATTCTATGCCTTTCATGACTTTGGCTGCCAATGTTATGTGCAGTAAAAAGGTCACATGTTCAGTTGATGCATTTGTATCATTATTTTAAAGTGCTTCAACCTTTGTAATGTCTTGAAACGGAATACAGAAACAAAAACTACATTTGTAGGCCTCCAGGTCAGACACACTTTGTGCTTGCTTCAAGCACTGAGGCTGCATGTGTGTGTATGTGTCTGAGTGGAGATTTCATATTAAGGTTTGTGCAGGGCAGTTCTTATCAACTTTAAAAGTACAGTGGAGTCTGCTTATAACGAAATTCAGGGGACTTCATAATTATTTAGTAATATGAGTATTCCGTAACAGGTAATGAGGGCAAAAAACTTCACATTTTATAACATCTCTCTCTGCCAATCATTTCAGTCATGCGAGGTGCACGATAAAAACGCACAGCTCAGCAAAATGTCAGGCGGTTTAATCCATCATTTAAGACAGTGGTTCCATAAATAAAATCCGATGGTGAAAAGGTATAGATTTTAATCCAAAATAGTGTACAGTGTACAAAAACTAGTTTGAATAAGATGCAGCACAAGTTATTTTGTCACAAAGAAAGCAAAAACACTGATGGTGAACACAGAGATTCATGCCAGTCACGAATGATTAAAAAAAGTCCAAAACCAAGGACTGCTGTGTTTCTGTGAGTGGCCATTTCTCTACAAATGCTTCCACTCTGTCCATCATGTTGAACCAGAAGCACATGACATAGAAGTGTCTAGCTTCTTCATTCTACAATGTGACCACTTCATTTTCCTGACGCTTTGCAAAGCTGTTTTTTTGTTGTTTTTTTCAGCAAACTGGCTGATGTCTTTGGAATTCTGGATAAGGGAAATTGCTATTGTATGTTTTGACCTCTTGACTTGATGTCTAAGAAAGAACAGGACAAGAAAACTAAAAACAACAAAATGACATGATCACTGTAAAACCTACTTCCCAAATTATGTCATGATCCTTTTCTCAGGAACACTGTAGTCAGAAGTACATAATCCAGAAATCAGCTGCTCCCCAGTGTGGAAGTGTCAAGTCGGGTCATGCATAATGTCAAAGGTTAATGACCAATGGCTGTCCCAGTATCCCTTGCAGCTGATCGACATCTAAAAATACACTTATAGATATCACCCATTTTAAAAGAGGTCCAAGTGTTAACAGAACTATACTAAGCTAGACACTTCCATGCCTGATGTGCTTCTGGTTGAACTGACTGTCACCAGGTGGCTTGCACTGTACACAGTGTTGCAGTATGTTGGCAGCAGCATGAATTTCTCACGAAGTTGGTATTGATGATGGAGGAGGGGAATTGTCCAGACTATCAATGTCAGCAGCTGTCAACAATCCCCCTGACACTTTATTATCGGCTCAAACATAGTCAGCGAAGGACACACTGTCTGCTTCAGTCAGCTGTTGATAACAGTCTGGCACAGAATGTGCACTCTCTTGCTGTTCAACAACATTGTCAGTTGTTGCTGTCCATGCACTGTGGGTCAACAAACCCTGCATGCCGAAACCAATTTACAGTTGTGTCCTCTGACACATGCTGCTAGGCTGATCGCAAGAGAGAGAGAGAGAGAAGGCA
The DNA here is from genome assembly GCA_018398815.1 of Conus ventricosus. Classification (NCBI taxonomy): domain Eukaryota; kingdom Metazoa; phylum Mollusca; class Gastropoda; order Neogastropoda; family Conidae; genus Conus; species Conus ventricosus. Next base: position 45,544,954 of record CM031628.1, on the reverse strand, counting down.
TCGATGATGTTGAGGAGCTGACAACTGGCTGGAGGCAAGGTATCTGTGGATCACATTCTGACAGCAGTAGGACTTCAGATTGGCGATGATCCCTTAGTTTCAGGACAAATGCTGCGTTTGGAGGAAGAAACACCAGTGTCGCTGAAAGCAGCCCAGGTCTCTCTTTAATGCCAGGGTCCTGTTTGGCTAGCATTGATTTAAAAAGTCCTGTTTCGTCAGCATTATAGACACTGTCAGGATGAAACTCGGTGAGGATTTCTAGGAGTTGTGTCGACTTCCATTCCTCGGTCATGTCACTTGACACAGCACCACTTTCTCCAGTGATTGTCTTGTAGACAATGCCTTTTCGTTTTTTTAAGTGATTAACCCACCCACTTGAAGGTGTACAGTTGTCGGTGCCAAGTTCCGTAGCAATGGGTCGCCCTTGGGAAAGGTTCATAGGGCCAGTGTTCATAGAGCGCATTTGCTTGAACCATACTAACACCATATCAAACTGACGATGCTTCCGTGTTGGTCCTGAACGTGTCTTCTTTCGAGTGAATAAGAAAGCAGTTGTTCATTTTTTTCTTTCTGTTCAAAGATCGTGGACACTGTGGAATTTGCAATTCCAAATTTCTGGGCAATTTCTCCTTTTCTCAGTGCACCTTCACTAACTTGAACAGACAAATTGTTCCTTTCATTACAAAAGGACTCATGTTTTTGTTTTCAGCTTGGTTCCATCTTGACGATCAAGTGAGTCGCTATAATGACCTGAAAATTGAACAAGTTGAAGCGGTTGAATGGTGATGGAAGTTGTGATCAGTGAATCGGTGTGAGTGTGGTGTTGTGCAGTGTCAGCCGGTGATGCAATATGTTTTGAACTGTCAGCTTTTTTTATACCTCGCTCGAGACACGCTTCGGTGGCACCACGCCCACCCCCACCCCCTTTTTACCCCACTTTACCTTTTTTCTTTTTCTTTGTCTTTTTTTAAAATTTCAGTCAATAGGGATACTGTAACTACACTTTCGTCTTGGGGGTAGGGTTGTGGGGCTAATTGTTCAGTTCCTTGGTTAGTTAAAGTGTAACTCACCCCCCTTTTTTTTTAAAAAAACGTGTAGCTGGTTCTAAGACATTTCCATGGATGTAACTTTCACGGTGCACAGGAACTTGTGTGTCACACAATATGCTTCGCAAGAGTCTACTTTCGCTTTTTCAAGCAAGCAAACGCGCAGAAAAACCGAAGTTACTAAAAATAGAGGCAGTGACGTCAGATAGAAGAGATGCGCCAGCACTGCCTGTGCCAGACACTGAGACCGGCAAGAAGATGGGTCGCTACTGCGTCATGTTCGGTTGCAATACCAATTCTAGCGTAAAAAGTGGAATCAGCACACATGGCTTTCCAACTGAAACTCATCTTCGACGATCGTGGGTTTCTTTTGTGAAGTTATATCGAAAGAATTTCGACGGTCCAAAGAAAAAACGACGTGATCTGTGGCTTGCACTTCAAGACCAGCGATTTTGAAGACGAGTACACGGCGCCCCTGTTTGAAAGGGAGCTTGGATTCCGACCCAAGCGCAGGCTGAAGAAACTGCCATTCCTACTCTCATCACAGACAAATGCGCCGCTGCTCTGAAAAAAAAAGATGCTGCTGACAAGACACTGGAGACTGTCCCAGGATCAACACGGACAGAAAGGCCAGGATAAGGAAACGTGATGTACGCAAGGTAATCTAACTTTTGATCTTTGCATTCTGATCGACGTGGCAACCTTTACAAGCACGCACTTACGTCAGTCGCACATATCGTCATTCACTTTTGTATTGTTTATGTGTGTGTGTGTGTGTGTGGTAGAGTATATCTCACAACACACACACACACACACACACACACACACACACACACACACACACACACACACACATACACACACACACACACACTCACACACACACACACACTCACATCACACACACACACACACACACACACACACACACAACACACACACACACACACATACATATATTTGTGGCACTTAGAATCTGGATACTTGTTTTGTTTTTTTTACTCTTACAGAATTCCACAAGGTAAATGTTGGGGGAAAAGCTGCAAATGACTGAACATGAGCATAAAATATTTCACATTTTGTTTGCACCAAAATACATGGTGGTGAGCAGTTGTAAGCTATTGATGGGTTGTTGAGAATATTTTTTGTCAATTTTTTTTTTTTACAAATGGTGATGACAGCATATTACATTATAAAAAAAAAATAAATCTTTGGAATGAAACCGTTATATTCAGACTGATCATTTGGACCAAATTCTTTTGCTAGCAAAGTTATTGCTCTTATGTAAAAGACAGAATGTACAACCTAATACCTAAACTTGATGGCGTTGTTAAAATCCAGACACAGAATGGACCAGTATAATGCATTTGTAAATGGGGGAGGGCACCCAATTTGATCAAGATTGTTTTCTCTTACAGATTGATACTGTGTTGTGTGGATCACAGGTGACAGAAAAATGTACAAGGAGACTGACTATTTCAACTATGTGTAACTTATTTTTGCTGCTGCTTTTGAATTATTTATATAGGACAGTAAATATGCATATTCATGTTGTACCTGGTGGGGTGGGGGTGTAGTGGGGATAGAGAATGGGGAACGATACTTGTCGTGTATGTGTGTGTGTGTGTGTGTGTGTGTTTTGATTTTTGCTTGTGATTAATATGTATGTAGGGAGTTATGCATTTGTGTCTATTTCTCTGTAGTAATATACTTGCATTTCTATGTTTACAGTTATATGTGTGTAGCTAAGTGTGCGAAAAATGTAAACACAGAGTGATTAAAAAGAAAAATTCTTTGCATATTTATTTTGCATTCCTCATCTTTTAACGTCAGAGCATCGTGGACATGAAACGTGCAAAGATGGGTGTACAAGAGCAGAGTCAGCGGGGAATGGAAGAGCCTGGTGACTCCGATGTGCACTGGGAGGATGTGCCAGACACAGACGATACAGAACATGGGAGTGTTGGCTGCATGTCCTCCTCCACTTGCTGCACAGTTGACATGGCTGCTGCATCCCAAACAACAGTCCACTAATGTCACGCACCGAGGTGTTTCAGCCAACATGACACCTTACAAACGCAGCAAAGGTGAGTTGTTGTTCCATAAAAACAGGCACCGTTTATAACCAGTGTGTGTGTGTGTGTGTGTGTGTGTGTGTGTGTGGGGGTTTTTTGGAGGAAGATGGCTAGAGATGGGGGTGGAGATGAATACTGTTAAAATGGCAAGGTGTTTCACATGAGTTATGCAGATAGCGGAATGTTGACTACCTGACAGGAGGGTGAAGATGGCTTACAGAAGCATTTCAGACAACTAGTACTTTAACACAAGCATACCTCCTTGTCACAAGTGCTATGACTACTACAGGGATACAGGCTTGACACGCTCAATAAACTGGGTGATCATGAGTCACGTGAAACTGCAGCCAGCAGTCACTTAGTACTTGCACTCACAGCTAATTCAAACCTGGATGTGTAAACTGATGTAGAGTACTGATGAAATTAATTATATAGATATCATATGGCTGTAGCAACATTGTTTTCTTTCCTGTGCCAAAAGTGAGAGTGCTATGATATTTACATTTTGCTTTCGGACAATAGCAACTGAACACCAAAGTACGCTCAATTCATTGTGATGTGGTAGTTAAAATTGGGGTTGCCAAATGTCAGAGTGTTTAGCCCCATATGTTTTTGTTTTCAGGGATTTGGGTGAAGCCCAATGTAGTGGACACAGCAGTCCAGACTGAGAGTTCTTTCAGTGTTACTGTCAGTGTTCACTTCATGAACCTCCCCTGGCAAGCTCCAGCCCAATCCACAATCAGCTAGACTGCACCTCCAGCCCAGTCCATGATGTGGATGACGATGACACCATCGAGTATGGCTGTGACTCCGATATTGGTTCTGACCTGGACTTTGACCCACAGAGCGAGTCCCATGCCACAGAAGATAGTGTCAGGTCAGTAGAGTACATGTAGTTCCTCAATAAAAATAAGAGCTGTTTTCATAACAAGAGTTGAACCTGAAGGTACAAATATCATACCCAGCTGCTGTTGTGCAATTTAGAAATACTCATTAAAAAAAAATCTTTCTGTTTACTCCCCCATAGACCACTTTTTTTTTTACATTCACATTTCATTAGGAATTTTTTCCCTGTTTACACATCAGAAATTGTACACTTCATTTTATTCTCATATCAGTCTGTCCATGTCCTCACTCACAGTTGTATGATTGTTTTCCCCAGGATGACAGAAGAACCAAGTGATGACAGTTCGGCCAGTCCAGTCCAATCTGTGCCAGCTTTTGAGGAGAGGAAGTACCTGGTTTTCCAGTCTTCCCTCCTTGAACTGTTCAAGGTGTGCTCCTGCTGCTGCAGTCCAGTCAAGCCAGAGCTGGAAGAATTGGGGACCCTGCTCACTGTCACTGCAAAATGTGACAGTTGTCAGTATGTCAGGCAGTGGAGAAGCCAGCCTCTCATCGGCGAAATGCCGGTAGGGAATCTCCTGCTGTCTTCATGCATTCTGTTTTCAGGGTCCCTGCTGACCAAAACATTCCGCTTGCTGGACTGCCTCAATATGGCCAGGATGTCAGACAAGACATTTTACAGCCACCAGCAGAAATACCTTCAACCTACAGTAATAAATGTCTGGTTGGAAGAACAAGCCAAAGTGATTGACAGCTTGAAAGAAGTGGGGGGCATGCTTGAGCTGACAGGAGATGGAAGAAGTGACAGTCCAGGGCACTGCGCCAAATATGGTGGATTCAACACCATAGAATGCCGCATCAACAAAGTTATTGATGTGCAAGTTGTTCAGGTAAGTTCCATATGTACGGATACCTTTAAATACTCCTAAACCTCATTAAAGTCTTTTTGTTCATAGGTGAAGGCAGCCCAAGTTATCTTTTTTTTTTTTTAAATGGTTGGAAAGAGTGATGCTCTTTATCTTGCCAAACATTAGCAGACAAGCATAAAACAATAACCTTTTTGCCTAAGATATAGAGAAGGAACAGTATCTTCACCTTCTGCAGTTACGAGTTCCACTGTGCATACTGAAGTTACTCATGACTTCATCTGATTTTGTTATTGTTTTGTATTTTTCAAGTTTGCTTTGATCTCTGAATGTCACTTGTCATTTGCAGAGCAATGAGGTGGGAAACGGTGCCAGATGTGAAAATGAGGGTCTGCAGAGAACATTCCTTTTCCTGCATGAGGCTGGCCTTGAAGTTGGCTCCATTGTCACTGATCGACATAAACAAAACGAAAAATACATCAGGGAGCAGAAGCCCAATGTCAAGCATTACTTCGATGTGTGGCATGTCGCAAAAAGTAAGTGCAAATCATAAACAACTGTGTTCAGATTAAGTCTTGCATGCCAACTGCTGCATACTGAAAATAGGTAAGGATGTTGGAACAATCAGTTTGCATACTGAAAATAGGTAAGGAATGTTGGAACAATCAGTTTCAGTTTTCAAATGAGGAAATAAATACACTTAATGGAACATGTTCGTGTGTGTGTGTGTGTGTGTGTGTGTGTGTGGCATTGATTTACCATTTATAGTGATGTTAAAACCCATCCATAAAGCAAAGTGATTGTCAAGTGAAAATATTTACGAATTATTGAGAGTCTTGTGTACATTCGCTTTCGTGTCAAAATAGGCATAATGCTATGCACATCAAATGGGCCTAAAATCAAGTTTGATTATGCCTTATGTTGATACAGGTCTGACAAAAAACTAAACCAGTTGGCAAACAGGGCTGGGATGGAAAAGGTGGGTGATTGGAGGAAATCCATTGTCAACCATCTTCACTGGGTGGCAGCTCAACACAGGATGGAAATGGGGAAGTTGATGAAGGCCAAGTGGGAGAGTTTGTCTTTCCACCTTGTGAACAACCACAACGGTGATTCAGGCGACATCCCACCTTGCCAACATGGACAGTTGTGTGTGGCGATGAAAGAACCAAAGACTGGTTCACACCGGGTGAGTTGTATGTGTCATAGCACCGACTCAGTTTTGACTGTGTACTAGAGTTTGTGTATTGTTCTTACTGGCAGAGTCCATCATAAAGACTGATCACACTCTAATTGGTAGAATCACCAATCAGCAGGTTCAACTGCAGAGTTCTACTTTCTACAGGTTGAAACTTTGTCTCAAGCTGCATTTTTTCAGACTGGTCTCCAACCATTTTTCTAGAAGCATTGTACTGATTTTAATAGTCTGGTTGCCTTCAATATTGTCATAGTGGTTGCAATTTTTCTGTGTTAGTGTTCCCACATACAAAGGTCAAATGTCCTTGCCTGTTTCTTTTCTTTTGTGATGATAATGTATTTTTGTTTTCAATAAAGATATGAAAGCCTTGATTACCTAATATATTGTTACAGACTCTGAGGATTACCTTGCTCTCCTCAACATCATTGAAAATAAATACCTTCTCAGTGATGTCAAGAAGCTGTCACCCTCTCCCAAACCTCACAGCTGGAGGCATTTTCACAGTCTGGTGTTGTCATTCTGTCCGAAGCACACAGCCTTTTCTTGGCTAGGAATGTACACCAGGTTGGTTACTAAGTTGCATTTTACTTGTACAAAGTGATTTCCTTGTAAACTGTTCTTGATAAGAACTATTTATATTCTGTTGATCTATAGCCACAGTCCAAACCATCGCAACTATCAATAAGCTTGGCTGAACCAGTTTAAAGACTATACATGTAAAAGGGAAAATGTTCTGCTTGATCTCAACACAATTAACCCTTCAAGTGCTACTGACTGAATAATCCGTTGGATCAATAGTGTGGCTTTGGTGCCACCAACCAAATATTCTGTTGGTTGCCTATCCCATCTAGTGTACCCCAGAGGTTTTACCAAGGACTTGGCTTTGCGACAAAAGTTAAAGGATTCCCCCACTCAGCTGACGCTAATCACATTGTGTGAAGTTCCATGCCTTTGAAAGTGTGAAGCCAACAGGCCAAGGGGATGGACTTTGTTCACACTTTTCCAAACCAAGTGAGCCAGCCAGTGTGTATGAGGTGACTGACACAACAGAAGACAACAGGCCTGTGTGGATCACCAGTGTACATGTGGTGACTGACAACAGGTCTGTGGTCTGTGTGGATCACCAGTGTGTATGAGGTGACTGACACAACAGAAGACAACAGGCCTGTGGTCTGTGTGGATCACCAGTGTACATGTGGCGACTGACAACAGAAGACAACAGGCCTGTGGTCTGTGTGGATCACCAGTGTGTATGAGGTGACTGACACAACAGAAGACAACGGCCTGTGGTCTGTGTGGATCACCAGTGTACATGTGGTGACCGACACTACAGAAGACAACAGGCCTGTGGTCTGTGTGGATTAGAGATGAACAGCATGGAAGGGATGCTTGCGGCAAGCATGGGAGAGGCAAGGGGTAGCGTAAAGGGGGGGTGGCAAGGTAGAGTGGATGCAGTTCTATAGCACTGGCGGGGGCACTTTTTTTTTTTTTTTTATTTGTGGGGGGGGGGGGGGGGGGGGGGGGTGTTGTGCATGCACGCTGGCACTGAAGAGAATGGGTTAAACACATTATTCATATGATTTATGAAGGGGTTACACACAATATTCATTATATTGATGATGGCTTAACCAGCATGTTGAACATTTTTGCAGGCTGTTCCTGGCTGCCATGCATTACAATGAAAATTGTGAGAGGGGATATCTTCAGGAGGAGGATGGCAGTGTGAAAATGGCCATCTACTTTCCCAAGGCCAAGAAGGGGGAATACAGCATACGCAGGCTGAAGTCTGATCCAACCTATGGTGAGTATAAGCCTACATACTGATGTGGGTGCTTTAATTTTTCTTGTGCTTCCTCCTGTTCTTGTAAAAAAACATTACTGACTATGGAGTGTGTTGAGGTTTGATAAGACACAGGAGTTGACGGTAGACCAAACCACATTCCCCAATATATATTACAAGTTTCAAGTAGTCATCTATAGATCATGCTATTTATGTGGCACATTACTCACATGTCAAATGTCTTATCTCAAATTCTCTATCAAATTTTCTTTTCTGCATTATTTTCATGTTTGTGATGGTTTGCATTCTTAAGAAACACACAGTCATTATTATCATTATTAGTCTTTCCCATCCACTCGCAAGCATTATGACTATGTTTGGCAAAGGTTAAAACTACTGTCAAATGGCCTACAATTAGTCTGTTCATGTTTTTTACAAGTGACGAGTTGCTGTTTTCATCTTTGGTGTGGGAGGTGGTGGAGGGGGAGTGTGTGTGTGTACGTGTGTGTGTGTGGGGGGGGGGGGGGGGGGGAGGGGCAGAGGAAAGTGTGTAGAGGTAGATGGATGCTGATATACATTGTTCCCTTTTCCAGGTTTCGCGCTAGGATTTTTGAAAACGTACCGTGAGTTGCATTTTCAGAGATATCTTGACCAACCCCAAACATCGGTCCCAGAAAATCAAAACGGTACGCACTGTGTACAGAACGAAACTATTGAGGGAGGGGGGGGTGGGGGGGGGGGGGGATTGTTTGGCAAAAAAAACTAAATCTAAATTGAACAAAAGACCTATATGAGCGCTACAGCGTAGGAACAAGAAGAAGAATAGATTGAATTTACGTACACGAATGACGTCCTGCAGAACAACAAACTGACAGTGACACAGGCGCTAGAAAAAAAAAACATACACACAAATAAATAAATTCCTATTTCCTGCGTGGCTTCATGCCAGAAGCGAAGTGGCAGCAGCGGCAGTCAAAGTCTCTGAGAGATTTGCATTGGATGTTGAGTCTCATCAGTCTTGTTACTCGTTCCTCTTCAGTCGGCTCTGCCCTTGTTGACCATGTTCTGTACACTGAATCCTCTCTCAGCTGTCACATGGACACAGGCACAGCTAGCGCAATTTTTGCCAAGCATGGCAAAGTCTGGATACTGTATAGCAGGTTTCGGATGGCGATTTACAGGACATGGGAAGCTATCATCACACCGTAACACCAAGGGCCGCTTGAATTGGCTAATCCAGCCTGTGCGGGGGCCATTGATAACAGCAGTAAAGTGGGCAGTGAGCACCTCATATCATCAGCTGCATAAACATCCAGTGGCCGGGGTTGGAGAGTGGAGGGAGGGTAGCGCTGACCAGCAGGAGACTAGGCCCCGATTAGTCATTGTGAAAATGAAGCCACTGTAGTGCTGAGAAGAGCGCAACGCTCTATTCTTTGACAGTTAAACTTGCTGTTCGCACGTAAAGAGGTGCGCCAAAGAGGTGTCGGGCGATTGCAAGAGTTCGTCGGAAGGGATGCGAAGGGGTGGGTTGCGTGGGTACGGCGCATGACTTTGTAGTGCCTTTCCGAAAATTGTCACGTCAGACTTCTTTTTTTTCAGACGGAAATCTAATCGGTTCACTGGCAAACAGAATCGGTCCGTAGGTACGGCAGCTTCGAAAATTTTCGGTATTTCCTGTTTACAACGGTTAAAATACGGCAATTTACCGGTTATCGCGAACCTGCTTTTCTTCTTTGTCTGGATAATCACAAGAACAGTCCAATTAAAGTGTATACTTTATTACTAACAAAACTGTCTACATCGTTACAGGTTATGTGTCCAAGCTGCTTCACCACTCTTTCAAATGTTGGAGAGAGCCCATCTGCACTGAGGAGTTCCCTTCCAGGAAAGTTTCAGAGAAAAACAGACCCCCTGACAGACCAATATGCCATCCAAGCAAACCGAGGCACTGGCTACTTACATGGCAAGATACTGTGATAAGTGATTCAATATACCGATGAACCTGGCTCAAGATTGGATTTGGTTGTGAACATTTACTTGATCCTCAGTTACTCTTGTGCTAATAGTAATACAATGAAGTGCCTTACAGTCCCGAGAGTACTGAACTTTTTTTACTTTTTACAAAACACACACACAAGAGAAAGAAACGCGGATAATCCAAATTTCTTCCACTACAGAAGTCATCCTTTCTGATAAATCACTTAAAAAGTGTGCGAGTCGCTTGCATGCAAGGTGACATTCATAGGCAAGTGGATTTGTAAACAAATTTATTCAGGACATTTCAACTGAATCATAGCACCAAGATGCAAACATTATGGAGTGGAACACTTAGGTTCTATTCTTTTTTATTCAAATACCCAATTATTATTTTTTTTTATCTAAAAGTTCTTAAAGAGGACAAATGGTGCAAGGGGACAGGGTGGAGGGGAGAGAAAACATTTCTATCTGTTGACAATGTTTTTCTACTGCTTAGCAGAAGAATAACCACCACAATCAGTCTTCTTCATGAGTGAGCAACTTCAAGTTGTTTCAGAGTAATGCAACTTGGTCAAGATGACGAAACGAGAAAAAAAAAAAAAAAAAAGAAAAGAAAAACACACACACACAAAGAAAGCAGGAAGTACATTGCTACACTAGGGAAGAAGTTACAAATCCTATAAAATACAAATACAATAGTCACACACACACCACACACACAACACACCTGTGTGTTCAGTCCAATTCAGGCCACTGGAATCCACGATATTTTTCTGACTGGAAATGTTCACGGATCTTGTGAACACAGCAAGATGGAAGGGTAACACGGATGTTTCTGCCAGAATTCCAAGCCCACTCACAGCTGCCTGAGCCAATGTACGTATTTCCTGTTGGAGAAAGTTGCATTCGTCCATGATGAGAAAACAGTGGCAAGAAACATATGTAGGTCCATTTCAGTTACCTTAAGCTCTTAACAGTTTTCTTGCTGTATTGCTAGTATGAATAACTACTGTACAGGTATACTATTATTAGGTACACATGCAAGAGACATGAAAGATGTGAATCTAGAAGGATATTTCCTGTCCATATCAAAGACTGCTTGCAGCTTTTTACTTCTGAGTATTGAGGAAGACAAAAAGATGTTGTTGGGAGATAATATTGGAAGCAGCAACTGAGTAAGCTCTGACATTCATTCAAATTTCCCTGAAGTTAGAAAGGGTACCTAAACACAATGAGAACACAAGCCATAATCATTCACTGAAGAATGGACTTCACTTGGCTTTAAACAGACACATGCAATGTGACACAAAACACAACACAATCAGAATTAGTACTCAGGATTTTTTCGATATCAGTGTTCTATATTGTGTGTCCATCATGTCTGGGTAAGTCTTAGAAGGCAAACAGCCAACTGCGGGACGATTTGAAACAAACTCTACATATAACTCTATGATGCGCCTCGTCCGTCTGTCTCTGTCTCTCTTGTTTGTCTGGCTGTCTGTCTGCTGTCTCTTTCTCTCTCTCTCTCATCTCTCTTTGGGAAATCGAAAAAAAAAATTAAGTATTAAGTCCTTTGTTTCATTTATGTTGTTCTCTTTGTATAAGCAGCACATGATCATGTGAGAGTGCAGTCACACACATAGAACATTAACAACCCAGACATTTTGTATCAACACCAAAACACTAAAATCAGCAAGACTATGTCATTTGTAAGAGAACATACAGACTATGCATTGTGTGAGAGAGACTGCTTGGAAAAAAAAAAAAGGAAAAAAAGAAGAAAGAAAATAGTAGTGGAAATACTATTGTTTTTTTTTCCTTTTGTTTTTTTTGGCAGATGAAGAGGACAGTGTGAAGCACCAAAAAATGAAGAGGTGGATTCGGCCTTAGGGGAAAAAAAAAAAAAAAAAAAAAAAAAAAATCACCGCCTTAGGTGCTCCATTGATCCGATAACTGATGCCACAAAAAGAAACAAAAAAAAAAAAAAAAGGCAAACAAGAAACTGATGAGGTAGGATTTTAAAATCTACCACTGAAACCTGTGATAAGGGGCCCCTTTACTAGAGTAACCATTTGATATGTGTGCCATCCTGTGCCCTCCCACTTTCATCCCTGTCATAGCTGGATGTGTCATTTATTATCCCTAGGTGTCCTTTAACGCTCCTTTCACTCGGTAAATCACTGGCACATACAGCAAATTGTGCAGCTTACTCTTCTGTAGAAGCCTCATCTGCCCATGCTCCTGTTTGGACTGATGATAGGCAGTTTCCAACACATCAGGGTCAAAGCAGACAGTCTGGAAACCAGGAACAGCAGTGATACACTCAGCTGGCTGACTCCACCTTTTCCACTTGCAAGGACCTGCACAGAATGATATCACACTTAGGCACATGCTGACTTGTCACAGCTATTTATTTATGACATTTGTATGCAGAGTGGAACAAGCAGTTGTTGTTATATCATTATCTGCGCGACGGCCATTTTGGAAACTTTGCTCTGACCAACAATTAGCCCAATTGGAAATGGGCTTCCTTATTACCTGTATCAGTCACTATAACATGTTTCAAAAATTTAGGTAAAACCGAGTTATTGTGTATGTTAATACAACGTATTAACCACCCATATACACATACCAACTAACTCAACTGAAAACATCACCTTTGCTTGTACCACTACCAGGGATAATCAGTCATACAAATTACTTCTCAAAATTTCAAAGGTTCCTACTCAAAATAAACTCAAAAATGTCACCTTGCTCTAAGGCAGAATAATTTGACATCTTATTATTATCACTTTGTAATCTGAACTCTATGACAATTTAGACAAACAAAAAAGACTGAGTAACTTTACAGAATCTTTCCAAATATCTGACAACAAAAACATTATAATACTACTAGTATCTTTGTGTTGTCAGGTGTTTTGGATGATTCTATGTACTGCAGAGTAAACTCGGCAAGTAATCACAAATCCATAAACAATTATTTAATAAACTTAAAGGTGTATTCCATACAGGTATGTACAAATTCAACCATTTCTCTTTGTTCATGTCTGAATGTGTGTGCATTATATGTGCATTTAACTTGAAAGAAGTATACAATGGCAGATCATGACTCAAAAGAAACCAAAAGACAATCTATTCTGTTTTATTTGATAAAGAAGAAAGTTAAACAGTGTAACTATTCATCATACCTGTATCGTAAAACTTTCTGCCATATCTTTTCAGACTCTGTGCAACAGTGGCTTTCATGGTTGGTGTTCATTGCAACACAGTTTTCACATGTACACCTGAAAAAAACAAAAACAAACAAACTTGGAATTGCTATTAATGTCACTTTTTTGGTTTGTGTTAGCATCTGATATTTTCTCATATTTTTTCCTTTCGTTTTCCTTTGTTCCCCTCCAACTGTTATTCCTCGTTCTGCTGTTTGTTACTTAGTATTGATATCATTACCATTGCCTGTAGCTGCTTTCTGCTTTTGATATAAAATGGCCATGGTACTTTGAATTGCTTCACACAAGTCATAAGATACAGAGATCATGAGGACATTCCTTACACTTTGGTTTGTACATTCATGAAGTCTTTTTTCTTTCTTTGTAATTTTTTTTTTTCTTTGTTGTTGTTTTTAAATGAGTAATAATTCCTTCTTTCTAGCTGTGCAGTTCCCTGTTCTCCCTCCTTTGTCCTTGTCTTTATTTCTCCTTTCTCCAGTCTAACTGTCTGGTCTCTCAACTCTCCCTGTTGCACACTCTTAGACAATTTTTTAGAAATATTCATTTATTGTGACTCGTGTAACACTTTCACTTTTGTTATACATAACCAAGTGATAATTTTTTTCACTTTTTGTACTTGAGTAGAAATGTATGCTGTTACTAAGTGTAACCATACTTTCAAAAAATAGGTCATGAAGAAATTTTGCAAGGAAGCAAATAAAATCTGGCATTGAACACATGTACTGTTTTTTCATTTAAACAATATGCACTAGTTATTACATGAATGAATAAACCCTTGCATGATTTCATTTTATAACTTTACATTGAAGAATAAAGTAGCTGGTAATGTTTCCAGTCAACCTGTATGCTCTTGGGCTTATTTAATGATTGTTTCAGTGACTGTTTTACTCACTGTCTTCTTCTTTCATGGAATGCACACACACCCACACCCGTACGGGCACATCACACACACACACCCACACACACACACACACACACACACACACACACACACACACACACACACCCCCACACAAAACCATCCTATTTTTGATGGTCATGAACTT
>CM031628.1:45448765-45529893 GCA_018398815.1 Conus ventricosus | reverse complement strand
ATTTTGCAGATCAAGTAAGTACACAGGGGGAAGATCAGAATGAAAATCTACAGTGATGAATCAGAAGACAGTGATTTAGAGAGTAATGGTCTAACAATGATGTCATCTATACTCAGGATCTGAAGGCCCAGAGGATACACCTGAAACAGACTCTAATGCTGAATGTCAGCAGACTTGTGAAACAGTGAGTAAGACAAAGGCTTGTGACTGGGATAAAACAGTCAAATTTAACTGCAGGAGCTGCAAGCGATGATTCGGAAAATGAATGGAAGCATCTTTACATGTCTGCTCTTTCTGTGACGAGTGTTTTAAGAACAACTCCAAAAATAGCTTCATAGCCTTCTTCAGATGATGGAAATGAAGACAATCTTTTAAAACTTGTTCTTGCTGAATTATTCAACTTCATGGCCTGGATGTGTGGTTTCACATGTGAATTTGAACAGGATCATGTACATGTTCCATGACATGTAAAGCAAAAGATACTATCCATCTCACAGGACATTATTTCCTTAGCAAACAAGAATTACACCACACCAAAGCAGATCATGCTTGGGATGGCGGTAAGACACATAACAGGATCAGGAAGACTTGTTAAAATATTGAATGGACATGGGCATTGTACCTCACAGACAACACTTAAAGCGAGTTGAGACTTCTATCACTGAAGCTGAAATGAGAAATCCAGCGCCATCTTCTATCAATAGGTCTCAATATATAACACTGGTTTGGGACAACATTGACTTCCAAGAAGAAACTATGAATGGACGAAACACAACACACTGTGTGAATGGGATTGCAGTTCAGTGTGGACAGCATCCTTTGCCAGCTCATTTGTGGAAAATGCCACTAGTCTAACATCCACAAATCCAGGAAAAGAAAACTGGAGTGTGCCGAGACTAACATTGTGTATTTCTCTAAAATAGGACAGATCCTCAGTTTGCAGAACTAGGTTCTACTGATGCTGCAACAACAAAATGCAAAGTTACCATTGTAAAACAAGACAGGTTGTATTTTGTGCTCAAGCTATGCGCCCAGTTACTTGAAAGCCTTCCTTTGCCACCCTGGACTGGATTTAATGCAGCTGTTCAGAAGGACGTGCCAGCCTGTGCTTCTGTGACATATCTTCCAGTCATTGATGGCAGTGCTACAGACATGTCAACAGTCAACACTATCCTCTGCAGAAGCATAGACTTTGTTGAATATTTAGACCAGAAAACAGTAATTATTGTTTGTGATCAAGCAATATATGCCACAATTTATATTTTCACCAGTGGACAGTCATCTAAAGTGACAACAGAAATATAATGTGAAAATAATTCAGTGAATATTTGTGCTATGCTTGACTTGAACTGTATGGAATGTGGGCTGATTTCAATGGATGTGCAAATAAGGACTGCATCTGTTCATCTAAGGGACATAATTCTTTCTCAGAATCAGGTACATTGAAAACTATCTTTTATGTTCTTTTTTGCATTTTTTGTGCCTGTTATGAACCCAATACCTCAGACCTTACATTATTTTATTATCTGAGGTGTCTGAAAGTTGGTTTGGAGTATGTCATACGACTTTTTTTCAGATTTTGCTTATTTAAAAAATACTTGTCTTTTCGACTGAAAGTATCACTTTTAAATGCATATTTCTCACAAACTAGATTGAGTTCAAAGTTCTAGTATGTCAAAAAGTAATACACTACTGACCCTCTTTCCAAATCAATCAAACAATTTCAATGCGGGGTCCTAGCCGACACTTTCATGTTCTAGGCCTTTATTTTGGTGGTGTGGCCCTTGGACTATTAAGCCACCGAGGTGAGATGCTTCCGTCGACTTCTTGGCATTTCTTACAGAGACCACATTGGCAATGAGGAAGTGAGAAGTTGAATTAGGCAAGCGGGTGGGCCCTATGAAGATCTTCTGATCACAGTGAAAAGACGCAAACTAAAGTGGTTTGGGCAGCTTGCCGAGACAACCCTGCAAGGGACAGCACTAGGAGGGAAAAAGAGAGGATGGCAGAAAAAGAGATAAGAGGATAAGGTCAAAGATTGGACAGGTCTAAAACTCTGAGAGCAACAGACAGTATAGAAAACTGGAGGAAACTGATTGCCAAGTCATGTGGTGCCCCAACGGTCAATCTGACTACAGGATGAGTAGTAGTGGCAGAAACTTTCCAGGTTTTAAAGGGTACCTTTTTAATGTAATCAGTACTTCGTAACTTGATGACAATCTAAAGTGCGGGAAAACTATGAATGAAATTTTCAATGAATCTTAATAGATTTCCAGGTCTGAACATGCATGAAAGCATATATATGGATGCATTAATGTCTGTCTGTATGCAAACAAGAAGCGAATGACTGAGAGGTATCGAACTTGAGTAAAATATTACCAGTGGAGTATCGAGGCACAATATGTGAAAACTTTACACAGAAGTGTGAAAACCTTGCATGTTTTACTGATCGATTGTAACATCATCACTGAACAAGATGTTGCAAAATAATTGAAATTTCCATATTTCAGGGAAACTTGGAGAAATGTGAATTGCTTCAAGGCAATGAAGAAACAGAATGTTAGAGGATTGAGAAAGACAAAAACATTATTAATTCCACCCCTCGGAAAAAAGGGTCTTATTTTCTTTCATTTGCCACACTTGCATAAGACAATGGAGCTAAAGAATAAAAGACAGATAAAATAATATGTTGGGGCCAGGCATAGACTGGTGGGTAAGGCGCTGGACTGATGACATGAAGGTCGCGAGTTGGAATCCCAGCTGGATCTCCGAAATTTTTACATGGAATTTTAACAGCTAAAATAAACGTTGTTTACCCTGGTATCCACCCCGACTCGCTGGTGTCAGGTTAATGTGACGAACCAGCCGTACAGAAATCATTTAGGTATAAAATGCACCTGCACTTTCGGGTGCTTCTTCATCTTCATTCAAATAACATTTTACGTACTGTTTAATTATTGCTTAAAAGGCGGATTGTGATAAAACTTTTTTTTTAAACGATTTGGACTTACGGTCATGTGACTACTAGATAATGCACACATTGTCAAACACATTTTAGCCATGTAACTTCCAATAACGAATAACAATTGAAGCGCAAATTACGAACTACTTTTGGATTTTATTAAAATTTTGTTTTTGAAAGAATCAGGTCATCGCAGCCTTTTGCATTTTTTTTTTTACAGTTTTGGAAGTGCACATCATTGCAGCATGTTGTACGATTCGTAAACTGCGATTGGTTGATGCCAGAAATCAATGAAAATCACCGTGACCTAACGAACGGGGGAACTATCCAAATTTACGTCAAATTTCGGAACATCTGCAGTAACTGTGTTTACTGGAATGGCAAATCTGGATTAAAATACATGTATTTGCTAAGTTTCAATGCAGTTGAAGTTAAAAATGCTTTCACACTCCAAAATGCGATTTTCGAAGTATTTTCACTCTCAGCTGCATGATTTACGAGGACACCTTTACCCTTTTCTGAAAGTTTTAGCAAGTGATTTGTGGTTTTAGTGCGAGAAAACGTATGTTCTTTTGCATTCCAGCCACCCTGATAGTTTTGTGTCAAGTTATTGAAGCTAATTTCAATGTTATACAGTGCTTCTTTGATTGTCTGAGATGCCCTTTGAAAAGTGTTAACTTGTTGAACTTTGTTGTGTGAACCTTCTTGTCAATTGTATCAGTAGCAATGACAAATCGTGCATCTAGGTACAAGATTTACTTTCACCCATAAGCATCTACAATCATCCGCTACTACACACATACTTACACATGCATATACAGAAACAGACTCACACATATACACACCTTCACCCAAAACCCGTAGTGCAAATGAGCAGTTTAACTTTTCATTGTTTGGCACAGTTTGCCAATAAACTAAAAACTGAGAAATCAAATAATTTTGAATAATTCTTCATGTTTTTACGACTTATTACTTTGTTTGCCTCTTGATTTATATGATCATAAGGTGAATCAATGTGAAGTACATTCTCTTTCAGCAAATAATGCCCTCAAACCTCTCTGGGACAGGCACAATGTTCTCAGGCACACACAAGTTCATGCAGATACAAAAATACCAATGCACATTTTCTATATTTTTAAAATGAATGTGCCCCTGCAGCCCCACCCCATCTCCCTTTCCCCTCCAGAAATAGAGAGTGCACAAAATATTTCACGAATTCCAATTTGCTAGAAACCAATATGGTCCGATATAATGCCTGCCTTTAAAATGATACCAAATTTATCTAAATAACTGTAAGCCCTTAAGACCAGACAATCGTGAGAAACTTTCGGGGCTGAATATTTGTGGTTAAGAACTTTTATTTTTAAGTTTCTCACTGTTTTGTAATATATGACCTCCGTCATTATCAAGAAAAATACTTTGTACAAGAACCACTACATAAGTTTTGTAACGTGGAGTAGTGGCCAAAGTGTACTCTCGTTTCGGCAACAGTAAAAGCATCTTTAACTAAACACATACTTCGTATCCTTTCGGATCCATGTGTTTCGAGTGTAGTCTAGAATATTTCTAAAATAATGCGGTCGACAAACTCTCAAGTACTTTTAACTTTCAACAGGCGCTTTCTCATTTGAGAGAATTTCACCAAAAAAGCAGGAGAAACTCAGACAAGTTTCAGTTGCCAAAACAACGGATTTATAGGGTTCAACAGACTACTTTGAGCCAAAGTAAAACAGTAGCAATCCAACCATTCAATCACCATGGTGCAGATGTCATTTGCTCATTTTGCGTCAGCATGTTTGCTTTGTCATATGCTGATCCTCATTTACTATCGTAGAAATGGAGTTGCAATTTGTGCAACACACAGTATCACATCCTGAACAAAGACCATTAATTGCAGTGGAGAGATCTTGATCTTTCTGACATTAAGACACTATTTCTATATAAGCCAAACCACATCTGTACAAAATTTTAACACCCTATATAACATTGAAACCGAAAAGTAACCTACAGCAGAATTTAGATTGTCGAGGTCATGACCTCAACATTTCATTTCCGGGTTTCGTCATTTCATCAAGATGCATCACACAAGATACAGTGGAAAATGACATTCTTATTGCCGACACATGGCGCAAACAAGCAATTATCAATTTTAATGACCCCCCCCACCCCCCCCCCCAATGTCATTGTTAAAAAAAACTTTATGACTGTGGGCTTGAGCTTAATTGCTCTGCATTAATTGGACCTGCCATAAAACAACTGAACAAAATTTGAACATCTTCCTGCCAATAAAAGCCAAGACATTTCTAATCATCAAATTTTGGTTTTCAAGGTCATATACCAAGGTTATTGGACCGTCAATGTTTTTGTTTATATGCCTTCTTATGACCAACAAAATCTGAATTGAATCTGTCCATGGTTTAGAAGATATCCTAGGGACAGAAAAAAGACCAACAACAGCGGAAGCTGAGAAATATGAACCAATGAGTGGCAGACATGTTTTTTGTCCACTATATCCCATGTCTGCCCTGGGCCAGCCTGCCTGTCACATGTGAAGCTGACCTACTAACATTTTAGTCATGTAATGTGTGAGCGAGTGTTTACAGGGTCCAGCAAACTACACAGAGCCAAGCCAGGATGACTCACCAAGATATAAAAAACAAACATAGTACAATTCAACTACGAACTATGAATATGTAAGTACAATTCAACTACGAACTATGAATATGTAAAACAAATAAGTTAACATCCTTACACATTTAGAAATCAACCAGTCTCAAACAAAAAACGCTAAACATTAAGTTTAAATGACACTCACAAAAATATCACGCAATTACAAAAAAAATACTTATCCCTCATCAAATCAGCACACTCAATCGGAAAGATTCACAGCAAAATCACCACACATGTGACACCAAGGTGGCTCCTCACCATGCAATAAATTCCATAGGTCACAAGTACGCCCGATATGCAAACGGGTGCAAACCATCACTCTTTTTATTTTTCACAATATATGGTAACGGAGACATAAAATTGGGCAAACATACATTTTATTATTCACCTGCCCTGTCAAGTGCTGTTACCAAACATGAATACAATAATTAACTAATGTCCAAAAATGTTTGTAAGATACAGATTTTCAACTTGTATAAAGCCGCCATCCTATTTTTCAACCTGAATAAAACACAAATATTGATTATGCTAAACAGTAAAGTGTGATGTCACAAAAAGGAATTCCATTCCACAATTGGTCTGCAGCTAAGAAATCTCAAATCCAGTTTGCATTGCTTTCGTAAAATGAAACAATTAGCCTGTAAAAAAGACACCCGTTCTCGCCACGTGTCGCATGACTGATTGCTTGGGTTGCTTATTTTTCTGTAATGCACTTTTGATGAATACCAACACAAACAGCTAGGGCTCTATAAGAACATAATTCTTCTCCCGTCAACTATCACTTGAATACGAGGGGTGTTCAAAAATAATGTTCGAGCATGTGTAACTCATGAACCGTTGGGGGCTTAGGTTTCATACCTTCACATTCCCTCAAAGTACTCCCCTCCGACTTGGATGCAGGTTTCCAGCCTTCTACGCCAAGTTTCAAATGCCTTTTAGTACCCCTCTTTGGGTGTACTCTCGAGCTCTGATCTGACTGCTTTTGAGAGGTCTTGCACATGTTCAAACTTGCGTCCAGCTAGCTTCTCTTTCAGAATCAGGAAGAGCCAGAAGTCAGAAGGGGCCAAGTCTGGTCTGTATGCGGGATGGTCCAAGACTTGGCCACCCTGCTCCTTCAGGAAGGTACCGGCTACCCCAATCTGAAGGTGATTTCCCTGCCTGAAATGCCACGACCCATCTGCAAACTGTGTGGTATGAAAAACAATTGGTGCCCAAAACAGCTTGTAAACCTGAATAGATTTTACTGCAATCGTCTCCAAGTTGTAGCCTTGTCAATGTATAGAAACAAAATTGCTCTTTGGTGCCGTCCATGTTTTCCAGGCACAGTTGATTGTATAACATTTTCAACGACGTCATACTCAGATGCGTCATCAGATCTTAATTCCTTTTTTGCATGCTAATGGGGCTTAAGCTAAAGTTCGGTTTGGTATAAAAAATCTTTTCTGTGTGGTGCTTAGTTTTCAAATGGCAAGCCGACGGACAATGTATTCTCAACGACCCTCATATATGCTGTATCTTGGAGTCCACCACTTGCTTTTATTTAGCCGTTAATGGCTGACAGCCTACACAAATGAAAACGAACTGAGGAGAATCTGCCTCGTCCAAAGTGAGCTGGACTCCAGCGCATGTCAAATGATACCAAGAGTGACATGTGTGGCACTGGATCCAGTTGGTCACTTGGAAGTCTGTACATTAAGGATTGTAACATCTGTTTGCTGAGGAAGCCCGAATTGCTGCCTTCACAGAAGCTCTGGTTTTCGTGGGGTTGATCTGTGAAGGACACTTTCCTTGAATAACATATTGCGCATCCTGAAACAAATTATTTTGGGATAAAACATATTGCAGGCTAAACACTTACAATTGCCGTGATACACGTATAGACAGAAATGTGCAAAGATTAGGTGGATGTGAAAAACAACCTTTTTGACACAAGGTCTAAAGTGGACCTAGTCAGCCTACGCTTATTTTGAAAGTGTACAATACCTACCAAGGATCCCCCAACATCAAGTTTTGTTTTAGAGAGAACTTTTACCCCCTAATTATAATTATTAAGGGGTACTTTCAAACCAACTTTCAAGGTTTTAAAGGGTAAAATGATCTTTATATGGAGCATTCATAACCACATCATAAACTGGGTTGAGTTGATCAGCATTCAATTTTGAAAATGTAGTTCATAGTTAGGTGGCAACCTTTGCAACTCCAGAGCAGGTTCATTGCTTCAGCATACAGATTTCTTTTTGGTGATGTGCAAAAGGCATCCAATGCAATGAGCAGACCTTGACGCTCAATTGAATCTCGAGCTTTCGAAAAACGACGATCAGGCAGAACCATTGTTTGCACACCCATAATCCAACTTTCATCCACGTAGTGAATGAATGAATCTTGTCCTCACAAGATCTGGCATTGACATATTGAAAACAAGCATATCATATTCTGGAGCTATTTGGTGTAATTCTCTTCCACAGTCATTACAGTTCCCACTGACCCTACCTAGAAGTACACATGACATTGGAGTATCCAGCTTGCAATTGTTAAGTAAACGCTTGCAGCGCTTTTGAAGGGGGTTCATTCCGCTAGGCTATTAAAAGATTGGTTGAAAGTGACTCTGGGATAGCTACTGGTCACCGAAATTATGTGTGACCCAACCTCTGTAATTTGAATCGATGACTTCCAAAATGTCGCGAATTTGTAGAATCAGCAACGCATCAATCAAAGTCAAGGAGATCAATATTAAAATAAATCGTCATCACAACAAATTTTTCAATCTTTTTTTTATAGAACAGATGGACATTTCTTTTGTTTGTTTCTAAAACTTTAAAACTTTGACTTCACGCGTTCAGAAAACAGAATAATGATTCTCCACCCAGCATTCTATAAAGTGCTTGGCCAGTCATGGAAGCTGATACCGATTTTTGGCATTTCAAGCGGGCTTGGTGGGGGTACCAGGAACACCAAGTGTTGATATGTATACTCGTATGTCATGTGTGCTCCTGCCCTACCCCAGATCGAATGTCTTTTTCTTGCCCACATGAGCCTTTATAAATATATAATTGCATCAGGGTTCATCTTTTGCGGCCTCCTGCCTCATGATCAAAACAAGATTCCAATGGTTAATAATTCCTTTGATACCCTCAATATTTCCTTTTCTGATTTGTCCATATCCAGATTTCTCTGCTGGATAGCTTGTCAGTTTAATGGCTACAATTTTTGTTTTTACAATTGTTTTAAATTATGTGTATGCATAACATCAAGTACATGCCTATCTACTTTTATTATTGCATTTTATTTTTTATCAATCCCTTACGTTGTTTTGTATAATTTTCTCATGTTATGTGTGGGGGTGGGGAGGATATGTGCGTTTGTGTATATGTTTTGATTTTCTTTGTAAGTAATGAGGGCGAATCATGAATTTAATAAAATAAACTGTAAGACTGAACTTCTGGACCAAATGCTATGATCCTAATAAACGTATTCTGAGTTCTAAAAATATGAATAAACGTCCTTCACCTTGCGAGCGTTAATTATTCAGGGCCATGAGGTTGTGAAACTTGTGAATAGAATAAGCATATGACACATGTTTGTTTACATCTAGCTCTCGCCCTTTATAGGGGAAGAAAAAAAGGAAACAACTATTTAAAACAGAAATACAATGCATGAATGCAGGGGGAGAGAGAGAGAGAGAGAGAGAGAGAGAGAGAGAGAGAGAGAGAGAGAGAGAGAGAGAGAGGAATTTTGACAAAAAGTAACGTTCTCCTGTAGGGAGAATCCTAAATAACAAAATAGCTCATATCTGCCATTGACAGTTTTTACTTTTGAAACACCCACAGACAGGCATGGCTACTACCATTTGAGAGTTTTTGGAGTCCCAGCAATTTAGTTTTAAAATATTAGAGAAATCTTTCTGCATAAACTGTAGAGATCTGTTCTTTTCCAGGCTATTTGTCAAATAATGATCTACACAAAATTTTGGCTGATAAATTGGGCATTTCTTGTAAGTACAATGATGCAATTAGATATGGTTACAAGACACACACAGAGAGGCAGCAACACTGTTATAAAATCCTAATTAAACAGAATCATTCTGCGTTCCTCTAAACAATATATAAACTGGAATAAAATAATTTAAAAAATTCTTACCATTAGCACAAATACTCCACAATCATTTCCGCCAACCTGGCGTTTTGACTGTCGGTTGGTTAAAAACCACCCTTCAACAGGCAAGTCTTCCTTCACCTCTGCTCGAGCTCTGACAAACTGCCTGGAAAATGATTACAACAACAAAAGTTAGGCTGTCCTATATCAATATTAAGTTCTTTGGCAGAAAAGCCCTAATTGATGAGTAATAGAGGAAAAATGGAAGAAAAAAAGTTGTGCATGGAACTAAATAAACAACATTTGCGCCCTTCTACGGAACTTGAGGCAGGCTGTAGCTGAAATCTAGAAATCTGACATGCAAGACGTTTCCAGTTATGTGAAGCAATGATTTACATAAATTATTTAGGCTTCAACTCAAAGCAACAATTGTTCTCCAGTGTCTTTTCAAAGATAAGCGTCGATAATAATATTTGTATAAATACTTGGCAAACATTATAAGCGCACTCTTGAAAAGTCAGACTCTGATGACAGATTATATCAAACAGCACAACAAGAGGCATTGAAATTGTGATATAATAATAATAAGAAAAAATATCTAAAAATCATTTTCCATACGCATAATCTTCTCAGATTTGAAGGGGATTCAAGCCATAGAGATGAGATGCTTCCGTAGACTTCTTGGCATCTCTTAGAGAGACCACATTACCAATGAGGAAGTGAGAAGGAGAACTAGGCAAGCGGGTGGGCCCTATGAAGATCTTCTGACTACAGAGAAAAGAAGCAAACTGACGTGGTTTAGGCATGTCTCACAATCAAATGGGCGTACCAAGACAATCCTGCAAGGGACAGTACCAGGAAGGAGAAAGAGAGGATGGCAGAAAAAGAAATGGGAGGATAACAGGGATTGGACAGGTTTAAAGCTAGGTGATGCTCTGAGAGCAACAGAGAGTAGAGAAGACTGGAGGAAACTGATTGCCAAGTCATGTGGTGCTCGAACAGTCAATCTGACAACAGGATAATTAGTAGTAGTAGTAGTATGTATGTATGTATATGATATGCCAGATTTGGATGATAAGTTTTCCCTTGGGTTTCCTTCGAAGTGTGTTGTCTCGCACAATGCTCTGCAGCCGAGACGAAAACATTTTGTTGTCAGCAAAGTTGGACTATTTGTAAGAATAAAAATATGTACAGCAGTTCAATTTGAAATAGAGTGTTACAAGTGAACGTGTCCATAAATAATGATTCAACAGTTTTAATTCTGATGTATATGAACAATACAATAAAATAATGGTGGGCGCAGCAATCATTTTATGGATCGTTTCAACGCCAATATGCTAATGAGTTACCCATAAGTTCCTTTGCGCTCCAAGCTAAAACTAGGACCAATCGGGAAAGCTGGGATAACCCGCATAGACAGTGATATGTCAGGCATCACCAAACTTACTGCAGACTCATATATATATATATATATATATATATATATTATATATATATATATATATATATATATATATATATATCCCTGATGAGTCCGACCTAGTGGACGAAAGGCCTAGGAGCAGGCAATACAAAAGAGATCTGCCTTCGAGAGGAATTACAATGGGTCCCTCAGGCAGCTAGTGAAGGGTTTCTCATATTTTCGATATATTCCCCCAATTTTCTTTTTTTTCTAAACGTTCAAGTCTTTGCCAAGTCATTACTATAATGACTGAAGAATTGTTAGCCTGCACTTGTTTTCCCCCATTACTTAATTGTTCAACATTATATTGTTTGGTCAATCAGTGGGAGATTACATCTCTTAGGAGATCCAAGTAAAGGTTGTTCTGCACAATTCTTAGCCACTGACAATGCTTGGGTTATTGAACAGCAGAGCTGACCACTCACACTGTTCCAAATCTTTTTATCTCCCTTGCATCCTTGAACGGATCCTCAAGCATAGGCTCAAAGAGTGTCCCCTACATTTTATACTGTTTGCATAATGCTTTTAGTTTTTCAGCAACTTTTTTCCTCTCTACACTTTCGTTTAGTTCCATTTACTATCCTTTGCTGGCTGCTTTGGGGGTGCTGTTGGATTCTTTTTTGAACCCTTGGTGGTGAGAACACCACAGAATTATGGACTGTGGTGGGTCTCTATTTGACAACCAAGAGCACAGACCCAATCAACCGTGTCTCCCCGATGAGTCCGATCCAACGGACAAAAGGCCTAGGAGCAGGCAATACAAAAGAGAAATTGCGATGGTTCCCTCAGGTAGCTAGTGAAAGGTTTCTCATATTTTCAATATATTCCCCCAATTTTCTTTTTCTAAAAGTTCAAGTCTTTGCGAATTCATTACTATAATGACTGAAAAATTGTTGGCCTGCACTTGTTTTCCCCCACTACTTAATAAATCAAACTATATATATATATATTTGACATCGACTAATTTTTTTTTATCGTTAACACCATTCATAACAATCAATTAATTCCAATGCACATTAAACTCCAGACTCATGTTTAAACAAACAAACCAAAGACGTGAGAAAAACATTTGATGACTTACATTCTCATACAACCATTCTCTGTACTGGCCTCCATTCCACATAGTAGCCAAGAAACTTGGCAATACATAAGCTGAGCATGGTTTCTCAAAGTTAGCATCCCGAGCTAGCATGCCAAGGAACCCATTTAGGATCTGAAACATCAAATAAACCCTTTTGTAAAGAAAATTACAGAACATCACGTATCAATGACGTAAAATTTGTCAGGTCAACATCGCTAAGTATATCTTTTCTATATGGATGATGATAATCTTTCTCTCTCTATGTCGTTTTCATCATAAATTAAGTACAACCAGTAGATCTGTCAACCAACCCCACCAGCCACGATCAATGAGGATTGTTACTAATGCTACAAACTAGAAATTGTGGACTTTTAAGTGCCTTCAGAATACTTTTGGTCAAGATTTATAAAACAGCCTCTGCCAGTCTCGTGTGCCTTCTTCTGTCAATGTTCATCTAAAGAAGATGAAGAAACAAAATCACACACGCATAAAGTTAAAGTTTGATCTAAAAAACTGAAAGAACAGTAGATCCTTTCCAAGCAAAATTAGGTGTAGTAACATTTTGGTCCACTCATCATGATCGACGCAGATGACATGGACTGATACGTTGTTCGACAACTTTCAGTGACTTTCAGCAACAGAGATCTTGGGAAAACACCATTCAGCCAAGAAACCTTGGGTTACAGATGACATCTTTTATCTGAGATTTAGGCTGAGATAGAAGAAACAAGGCAGTGTTCATTAAGAAGTCAAGAGAAGCATGAAAAAGGCAAAAGAGTACTGGATTGAAGCACATTGCCAGGAGATTGAAGATAACCTAAAAAGGAACAACAGCAAGAAAGGATACCAGCTGGTAAAAGATCTGACCAGCACAAAGCAAGGACACACTACACTAAATTTTTGAAGCACCCAATTCATACCCACCAAGGTTTGCTTGTTTAACGCCACTCAATATTTAGGAGAAAATACCCACAGGTTTAATGTTATTGACCTACGACCTTTGTGTATAGGCACACTGAATCCAGGCACATAAAATTGGACATAAAATATTAGCCAACCCATAGATCATACCTACCAGGTTTTGTTTAAAACTACTAAGTAATTCAGAAGAAAATATTCAGAGGTGTTGTTGACCTTTGTGACCTTGACGTTTGATTCAGGCACAATTTAATATGTCAATTGCAGTTGGCGTACTTTTAATGGCTCAGCAAAGATTGGCTGAAAATACACTTTCCCATGCTCCGAAAATCAAAATACACGCTAAAAAAAATGTCACAAGTGTCAGCTTGAAAATGAAGTCACTGCGCATGCCGACTTTTAATATTCAACCAAGGGAGAGTACCGAAAGACAAAATTTGCTGTGCAAATCTCTGAGTGTAGATGATCAAAACGAAAACATTTTGAGAATCCCGGCACGGAGTATTCCAAACATTTTTCAAATGTTTATTCATGTCTACAAATTGCTTGCTTGCCAGAGCACTTGGATGGAATATTAAACAAATCTAAAGACTTCTCCAAACCTAGCATGGCAGAAGAAGTTTTCCAAGACTTTTCCAGCTCTGGAAATGCCTTTCTCAATTTTTCAAGACTTTTCCAGACTTTCAAAACTCGGTGGGGAAACCCTCCAATTAACCCATCCTCCGAGAAGAAGTAGAAAACAGCAATAAATTCACTGAATAAAAAAAAATCCGGCAGCTGTAGAAACTATGATAGATACCCTTCTAAAAATCTGCAACAAAATCTGGCAGACAGATGAATCGCTGAAAACTTTGACACAAGTCACTGATAATCACGCTCCCCAAGAGAGGTAATTTACAGCAGTATTTATAGCGAAAACCATACAGTATCTGTCGACACAATTGTAATGGTACATGTTTGAAATCAGAAGTGAATTACAGATAACTGACCAACTTAAAAATTACAATGTGAGATTCGACACGCTTGTGCTCTTCATTACTGGGGTGATTCCCAAAAATATGACGCACTGAATGCCGGAAAGGTTGACTGGACTGATTATTTTCTGCTGAAAGATGACAGTCCTTGCGGTTTCGTCGTCAAGGAGTGTTTGAAAGGGAGACAATTTTTTTTTACATACGCCGTTCCCTCTTTTAAAGCGAGAAAACGCTCTGCCCCAAAAGGGTTGTATGCGAAAAAGAACCCTCCAGTCCATGAAGCATGAATATCTAGCCTTGACCTTTTGATGTTTTTGTTGTCAGTCTCTGTCAGTGTAATCACTGAAAACAGTGACTGGAATGCAGTTTTGATGTTTATTGTTAACTAAAATAGTATGTTTATAAGTCCACTTCTAGCTACTTGTCAGGCCGATTCTACGTTGCTTACTTGATAGCTAGACTTTGTGTAACCTCCTCGTGAAAGCAGTATGTGCTTTAATACAACATCACTTTTCGTTTTATTCTGCAATTCAATCATCAATCAACCACAGACCCTATCGTCTGCTTGACAGACTTAAGAACTTCGCAAATATCCATATAAACAATTATCCAACCATTATGAGTGGATCTACATCCAACAGTTAACGAAACTTCCTGCAAAGTTAAAAAGATCTTCGGGTAAACCTGATTTAAAGTCATGGGATTCCCTCCACAGCAATCCCAGAATTCCTCACTTTTTCCACTTTATTCCCCTTTGTTTATTTATGTGTTAAAATACATAGGCTTTTGCATACATCTATATGCAGGGCTGCCTACCCCCAAATTTGGATTTCCAGGATTCGGATC
Source organism: Conus ventricosus (assembly GCA_018398815.1). Lineage (NCBI taxonomy): Eukaryota > Metazoa > Mollusca > Gastropoda > Neogastropoda > Conidae > Conus > Conus ventricosus. The sequence continues at coordinate 45,514,888 of CM031628.1, read as the reverse complement.
CAGGAGCTGGTGTAGGTCCCCAGTGGGGTTCAGGGGCTACACCCCTGGTGAGGGTCAGGGTCAACAGCCCCTGAAGCTGAAGAAAAATTTTATTTTAAATGCCCCCAAATGGCCATTAAAGCTATCCAAAGACGAAAGGTTTTGTTTTGGCAAGAACATCCGCTCTTTGTCGTTGGTACGATTTTTCACTTGATCAAAATAATAATAATAATAATGAATATTTCTATAGCGCAAATCCTAGATTAGCTCTAAGCGCTTTACAATACAAGGACTAACGAAAACACGCACGCACACACACACACACACACACACACACACACACACACACACGTGCGCGCGCGCGCGCGCGCACACACACACGCACACACACACACACACACACACACACACAAACCGCATACTCAGCCACGGGGAAGCAGATACGTACAGCACACACGGGAAAGCAGACACGCACAACCACTCACGCTCACCTTCGCACACACGCACTAACATAAAATGACATCTGTGTATGACCGGGTAAAAAGATGTGAGTTTTTAGTTTCGTTTTAAAGACTGGAAAAGAGTCACAGTGCCTGATGTCGTGTGGAAGAGAATTCCAAGTTTTAGGAGCCAGGAAGGAGAAGGAACGATCCCCCTTCTTTTGCATTTGAATCTGGGAGGAACCAGGAGCAACGAGTCAGAAGACGAGCGAAGGGTTCTAGCTGGGCAGTATGAGTTTAGAAGGTCAGACAGATAGGCTGGAGTTCCAGATTTAACAGCATTGAAACAGAGGCATGCGATTTTATATGTCACCCTGGCTTTGACCGGCAACCAGTGAAGTCTGCGTAATAATAGTTGAGGGTGCTCTTTGAAGGGAGCTTTGAGGATTAGTCTAGCTGCACAGTTTTGAACGTGCTGAAGTTTTTTGGTGAGGTAGTCGGGAAGGCCTGCTAGTAGAGAATTACAATAATCGAGACGCGAAAGCACGAGAGAAGTGGTGAGAGTTTTGGTTGCTTCAGTGGTAAGGAGATGTCGGATAGCATCTATACGTCTAATTTCCAGAAAGCATATTTTACAGACATGGTTCACCTGTGTCTTCATATCAAGACCGCTGTCGATAAAGACACCAAGGTTTTTAACCTTTACTGAGAAGGGAATAACAGTACTGCAGATCAGAAGTGAAGAATTTACAGAAAGAGCGAGTGTTTTTTGCTCCTGGTAAGCTGAACAGTAAGGCTTCAGTTTTGTCATGGTTTAGCTGAAGTTTGTTTTCAGCCATCCAGTCCCGAACGACGGACACACATTCAGACAATTCGCCCTTCATCTGGTCGAGATCAGAGGCATTCCCCGAGCGTCTCAGCTGGGTGTCGTCGGCAAACATCTGGTGAGGACAGGAGTGAGTTTCAAGGATCTGAGAAAGAGGATGCGTGTACATTACAAAGAGTACAGGTCCAAGGACGGAGCCCTGTGGAACCCCAGATTCCAGCTTGGCTAGACGAGATCTGACGTTGTTGACAACGACTGACTGGTGTCTATCTGACAGGTAGGACTTGAACCATTGAAGGGCTGTTCCTGTAATGCCGAAATAGTGCTGCAGACGTTGCACAAGAATGGAGTGTACCTTTTTTCCAGGGTACAAAATTAATTTCTTTATTTTCCTACACATCTATTTTTTCGTTGTTGTTGTAATTCCAGGACACATTCTGGAAAGCAGGCAGCCCTGCATATGTTCAAATGTGAATGCATATGTGTACTAGTGTGAATGCGTATGTGTACTAGTGTCTAAGCATTCCTGCAATCTACAAAGAAACAAAACAGAAAAAATCTGCATATTTGTATTGTGCGTTTTTCACTGTATGAGCAATGAGGTGTGTTATTTGTTTTTAAAAGCAAACCAAACACACATGCAAAAAAAATCTGTTGTACATGTAATAGCACAAGAACACATATTGCCTTTCCTATTTAGGCTTTTTTGTAAACAAAAAAAGAAGAAACAGAAAACATCAACAGAAAAAAAAACGACCTGTACAATTAACAGGACTGTGGTCAACAGGAAATTGTAATATGAGTTATTTAAGAAGACTGTATAATAAAATTAAATAATACCGAGTCATACTCAATGGGTGGGGTGGTGCGGGGGGGGGGGGGGGGGTTGCTGGGCAAAGAATAAGTAAGTGGCTATTAATGATACATGAATGCAGTGATGGGATTGTTGTGGGATATTTTTTAAAGTGCATTTGCTCGGCAGTTTTGCTGTATAATTAATAATTTTGTGTAGTGGAATGGAGTAAAAATGGGCGAGGGTGAGAGATATTTAAGTTTTTTGCAATGCATTCATTCCTGTTTATTTCTGGAATGTGGAAACGAAGAGTTCAACAAACAACATCAAGGATGTGCAACTGTATGTGATCATTCTTGATGTTCATGACAATTTGCAGGATTTTATTTCTGAAAAACATTAAGAAATGGAGTGTAAATGGTAATACTATTTGCCATCCAGAGGCCATCTGGAGGTGTATAGAGGTTGTTCAAGTCTCTCTACCCTTTCTACCACCAATCATGACATGGGCCAACAGCATTACATTAAACCATTCACTGTTTCAGCTTACAATTAATTCCGTTTTCTCATTGTATTAGACCTTTTAGTCACCAGCACTGTTAAGCGACTGAGCTCAAATGAGAAAGCGCTGCATATGAATTTATAAATGTACATTGTTATCATCATTAATGTCAAAAAGATATGCAAATGGATACAAAGTACATGTGCAGTATTGTGTTTAAGAAACAAGGGTTTAATACCTTATCATCGAGCCAGTTGGATCCATCCAAAGTCTTGAGACTTTCAAAGGTCACAATATCAGTCCCAAAGGGTGTCCTATACCCTTTGGTTTGACCTGCCTGCTGGGTTCGATATCTGCAACCTGAATCAAAACAGAAGAAAAACAAAGTTTAGGAATTTTTTCTAGATCTTATGGGGCACATGTCAATTGCAGTTTAAAATGAGACCATTTACCTAACCAAGGAACTGAATAATTAGCCCACACAAACCTAACCCCAAAACAAAAGTGTAGTTACAGTATCCTTACTGACTGAAAATTTTTCCATTTAAAAAAAATAACGAAAAAAGGTAAAGTGGGGTAAAAAGAGTGGCGGGGGGGGGGGGGGGGGGGGGGCACCGAAGCGCGTCTCGAGCGAGGTGTAATAATAGCTGACAGTTCAAAACACATTGCATCACCAGCCGACACTGCACAACACCACACTCGCACAGATTCACTGATCACAACTGACATCATCATTCAACCGCTTCAACTTGTTCAATTTTCAGTTCATCATTGCGATTCACTTGATCGTCAAGATGGAAGCAAGCTGAAAACGAAAACATGAGTCCTTTTGTAATGAAAGGAAAAATTTGTCTGTTCAAGTTAGTGAAGGTGCACTGAGAAAAGGAGAAATTGCCCAGAAATTCGGAATTGCAAATTCCACAGTGTCCACGATCTTTGAACAGAAAGAGAAACATGAACAGACTGCTTTCTTATTCGCTCGAAAGAAGACACGTTCAGGACCAACACGGAAGCATCGTCAGTTTGATGATATGGTGTTAGTAGGGTTCAAGCAAATGCGCTCTATGAACACTGGCCCATGAACCTTTCCCAAGGGCGACATGTCGGACTGCATTGCATTGTACATCGTCACTGGTGGTTAACACTTGTCGGACTGCATTGACAATTGTACATCGTCAACTGGGTGGGTTAATCACTTAAAAAACGAAAAGGCATTGTCTACAAGACAATCATTGGAGAAAGTGGCGCTGTGTCCAGTGACATGACCGAGATATGGAAGTCGACACTTGTAACTGGGCATGCAATAATTGATACTGTCCAACTGACTGCGATTATGGATAAATGTCACTATTTGTCCCGCTCGCTTCACTGTACGACCACTATTGCAGACTGTTATTTTCCATTGTCCAACTAATTGTGATTATGGATTAATATCGCTATTTGTCCCGCTCGTTTCGCTGTACGGCCACTATTGCAGACTGTTATTTCCGATTGTCCAACTGATTGTGATTATGGATTAATATCGCTATTTGTCCCGCTCGTTTCGCTGTACGGCCACTATTGCAGACTGTTATTTCCCATTGTCAACTGATTGTGATTATGATTAATATCGCTTTTGTCCCGCTCGTTTCGCTGTACGGCCACTATTGCAGACTGTTAATTTCCCATTGTCCAACTGATTGTGATTATGGATTAATATCGCTATTTGTCCGCTCGTTTCGCTGTACGGCACTATTGCAGACTGTTATTTCCATTGTCCAACTGATTGTGATATGGATTAATATCGCTATTTGTCCTCTCGCTTCGCTGTACGGCCACTATTGCAGACTGTTGTTCCCAGGAGCTATTTCTGTCCCTTCCCATTTTGCCCCAACTCGTCTCGAAAATTTGAAGCGGTTCTGTTCAGTGGTTTAGCACAGCCACCATTTTTGTACGGGCAGTCCATGTAACACAGTACACCACCAAGCAATTGGAAGCGATTTGTTCACATGTTTGGGAGTTATGGACCAGACACACGCACACACGAATGGATTTTATATACATAGAGATGGCTATGGGGATTTGCTGCCAAGTGATAAATACATTTCAAAGCTGTATTCCTCCCTTCCAACTCTTACGCTCCGTTGGGTGCCTTGTTCATCATGGCAAGACTGGAAATGAGCTTTCCAGATCAGGAAGCTGGTTAGTAGAACTCGTCCTACCAAGAGCTGTAGACTTTACTACATCTCTGATGACATGTATCTTCATTCATCATAAAGTCATGCTTTTCTAATATCGATTATTGGATAGTCAAAAACCTTCCAACTGAACAATGACAGCATTCAGATATTTGTTGTTATGGCCAAAGACTTTTGAGTATGAACTCTCTTCTATTCAAATTGAGAACTCTTGTCACTCATACTTCATTAACCATGTGCAATCTGAAAATCTTAATGCGAAACTGCTACATGTCTGTCATGCTTGTTACTTTGGGCTCTGTCACTTTTTTATCATCATTTCTCTCTAAAGATGCAAACCCTGCTATGGTTCCTATCTGCCTTTGTCTCCCCAACTTGCGCTATTCCAATTCCTTTGTCGGTGGCTGCCCCAAAATATTTTTTTGCAAAGTTCAGGAGGTTCAGAACACTGCCCTTATCAGATTTTCACTCACAGATGCACCCAGTGTGGTAAGGAAGCAAGCCCTATTCACACTGAAAATGATTTCATAGATAATAACTTTCAGTCAAATTACATCATGTTAAATGTACACCTATCTATCTCAAAAATGAACTGGTAATAAATATTCTATGGGGGAAAATGAAATTTCAATAAATACTTCCTTTCAATTTCAGTCTCATTTTATGTTCAATTTACTAGTGCTTATTCCCTTCAAAACCAAACAAACAGCAAGAAAGTAAAACTGCAGCAGTTGAGCATCAACATGAATTCCGATCAACAAAAAAACATGAGAGAAAAAAGAACAGTACGGCTGGAAAAGGACAACAATAAAGCAGAGATCATGGCAACAATAAAGCAGAGGTCATGGCAGAGTTGCAGACAGTGACAGAAAAAAAAGTTGAAAGATTTTTTTTAAGTTGATAATTCCATTACATTTCTTCTTTACATTCATCTCCATTTTTATGATCATCAGAAGTTGGTAAGGAAGGTTAACTCACTTTGTGGGTCTCTGCAGGGCCAGTAATGCCATTAGCCGTGTCATCGGCATGGTCAGTGCCCTCAAGAGTGTCCTCAAATTTACCACCAGAGGTGGCTGTCTCAGGGCACGAAGTGACTTCCTGAAAGTCAGTTGTATAAACAATTTTAAATTAGAACATTGATCTCAGAGAGATAGTTCAAAATGTTAAAAAATATATGGAAAAGATCTTATGCACATAAGCATACACCCAGGAGCACCTCATAGTTCAACTGTAACACATTTCTTTATTTTTGTAGTCTATATTTAAACAACATTCAAAATTTTCTGCCTTTCCGGGTGCATACAGGTGTTTAACGTTCACCAAATGGTATCAATTTATTATTTCAAACTGCACTGGTGAGATCTATTGTCTTTTGTTTAATAGCATCAACGTGTTTCGACCAGTCACTACTGATGTTTCAGTGTTTATTGCACACAGCACGGAAGGTAATATTCTTACCCTCTCTGTATTTCGCTGTTTGCAAAGGTGCTTAAGGGGAATTTTTGAAAAAAATGAAATGGGGTTCAGGGGCCCTGAAGCAAATTTAAAACCTAACACATGATTTAGGAGCCTGTAATGCAATGTAACAACACAAATGACCAGCAAAAAACAAATTCTAATCAGAATTTTACAGGTTCTGATTTGCAGCAAAAATGTATTTGATGTCATTATAGCGTTTTTATCATAACAAAAGCTTATTCAGTCTAAAATAGAACAAATGCAAAACCACCAAAGTGCGGGCTTTAAGTCCCCTACCAAAAAGGTTTCAGGACGGGGTATTTAATAATAATAATAATAATAATAATAAAAGAGAGCCTTTTTTACTTACTGTTTTACTATTTTTTTTAGTAAACAAGTGGGGTATGTTTTGCTCCCGTAAGAAACCTAACACAGAGTAACTTTTATTCAAGACTGGCACAGCCTTTTAAACTTGAATAAAGTCGGACAAAATACATAGACGAACAATCTAATAGTGGGGGAAAAACAAGCGCAGGCCAACAACTGAACTGTCTGGCAAAGATTTGGACTTGAGGGGAGGGGAGAGGAGAGTTTGAAGATGGAGAAACTGGGAAAATGAAATTTAAAAAAAAAAAATGTTACAGATATGAAAACTCTTCACTAGCTGCATAAGGGAACCATCACAATCCCTTTTGAAGGCAGATTGTGATGGTTCCCTTATGCAGCTAGTGAAGAGTTTTCATATCTGTAACTTTTTTTTTTTTTTTTAAATTTCATTTTCCCAGTTTCTCCATCTTCAAACTCTCCTCTCCCCTCCCCTCAAGTCCAAATCTTTGCCAGACAGTTCAGTTGTTGGCCTGCGCTTGTTTTTCCCCCACTATTAGATTGTTCGTCTATGTATTTTGTCCGACTTTATTCAAGTTTAAAAGGCTGTGCCAGTCTTGAATAAAAGTTACTCTGTGTTAGGTTTCCTTACGGGAGCAAAAACATACCCCACTTGTTTACTGTTTATCGTTTACTGTTCCCTACCTCATTTCATTTCCGATTTTTATTTTCTTTAGGTTTATTTTTTAAATGTGAATTTAGGGTTACACTGCAGAAAACGTTACTCTTAACAAAATTTTAGTTTCACAGGGTACCATGCTATAACAAATTGCCGATTATTATTACTATTACCCTCTGCTTGGCAGCCCAAACAGAAGAGCAAATGACAAAACAAAATGGTGGCACAAAGTTTTCCGGTATTTTGACAGTTGGTGAATGTATAGAACAGAGAAATGTCAGTTCTACTCACTTGCTCCTCACCAAGTTTTCGGGCGAAAGTGACCTAAAAGCCGCCTTTTCCTGTTCTCTGACAAGTAAAGACTTCAATAACACAAAAATAACGATTATCTACAATACATACATACTGTGTAGGGTTATCCGTTTTTAATACTAATTTACTAAACTTGCTTGTCTTTATAAACTAAGTTATATTTTTGACATAAAATCCGCACTTTATTCTGACTAATTTTCTACCTACAAAACTATGTGTAACAGACAGGCTGACACGAGCTGAAACCTGATCGCTTAATTTACGGCTGGCGCAGACGAGCGACCTTCGTTCACACGCACGGCCTGCTTACAATACTGCGGCCAAAAAATCAATAAAGCACACCTGGCGGCGCGTTAGCGAATGTTCTAGACTGTCACGTGTCACTCCCACTTTGTGGCCGCCACGTCAGCAAGGACCGGTTGTATTGTCAGTTTACTTGCGGCGTTGGAGCTGGTGAAGGTGTGTGCGTTGTAGTGAGAGATATTTACCGGGTTTTGTGCAGGTTGGTTTTGTTTATATAATATTTTGATCATGGCAGAACAAAGACAGTGGGAGATTTCTAAGCTGACAATACTTGACGAGCATGTTGAGTACCATGCACAATTTGTTAGTGCTTTGGAAATGAGTTGAGAGCGGCAGGGCCCATCATCAAGTAAGAAACTACCTGCTTCCTAAACCACCAAAAGAAAGCTATCTGATTTGTATGGGGAGCAAGCAAAAAACAAAGATGACACCAGAAGAACTCCCCCAATACTTGAAAACAAAAGAGGTTGATGTGGGAATGACAGTTAGGAAAGAAGTTTTCGTTTTTGGGGCAGAGGAAATAACGTCTATTGCTGTTGCTATTGATAATGAGGAGGGGTATAGACAGCTTCAAAGGCAGGAAGCTACAACAATGCGTTTTAACTTGCAATATGGTTGGCTTTTAGAACAGACCTTCAAGGCCTTTTCACAGAAAAAGACAGTGGAGCGCATACTCAAAATGGGATGAGTGGTTGAAGAGCAATGTAGGGATATCCTCTTCATATTCTCGCAAATAAGAGAGATTGCTCGTTTGTTGAATCCATATGCTAAAAGGTTTTCTACAGTTGGTCTTTCTTTCATAGAAGTCTCGCTATGAGGAAGGATTTGAATTTAATGTTTCAAGCAGTGAGGAGATTAGAAATTATTGGACTACTCCCGTACAAGAACCAATACAACTCCAAACACAATCCTCTCAAAGTCCGCAGCAGTGAGAGAGAACTAGCGCTCTACCCTTAGTACATCTACCAGTATGGAGAGGAGTAGTGTGTGGCCAGCACTATCTTCATATAAATGCTCCAATTACAATGACGGATGTACTACTACTGGCGATTAAAGCCGCCATAAAAGCTTGGCTACAGCAATTACTGCTGTAACTGCCAAAGCCAGTGCAAGCCTGGTTGAGAAAAGAGGAGCACAGCAAACTAGGTCAAGTGATCACATCCTTAGAGCGGTCAAAGGTCACAGTGGCAAGCCGTTTCTTCAATCCACCTAGGCGGTTAAAGGTCGCAGTGGCAAGCCGTTTCTTCAGCGCTCTACCCTAAAGCGGTCAAAGGTTATCAGCAGTTAGATCAGACTTTTTTTTGCTGCTTTGTCGCTTTGCTGTCTACGCTTCACCTGCTTCAACGTCCGCTTCTACGCCCTGTTACAAACTTTTAGGCTGCCTTTTTGACTTTATACAATTGTCTTGTTTTATTCAATTAGGCTTTGTTAAATGCACTTGTGGCTGCTTTGAACTTGCAACAAAAGAGCCAATGCATCACAAAAACGCAAGCACTGTCTTGCACTAAGTGGTGTTACACATGACAAATAATAAAGCTCTGTGTACACCACACACACTCCTGCCCCCAAGTCACCCAAGTTCTTAATTAAGTTTTAATTAAGTCACCCCAAGTTCTCAATTAAGTTTTTAATTAAGTTACTTCAAGTTCTTAATAAGTTCTTGATTAGTTTTTAATTAAGTTCTTGATTAAGTTACCTCAAGATTGTAATTAAGTCATCCTCTAAGTACAAACCAAGTTCTTATTCAGTTTATCTTATAATTATCAAAAAATACAATCTATGTTTTATCTTAAATAGTAGATGCCTAATATAGTACACACACGCCTCAAAAAACGCGTCATCGTTGAGGATGTCTTGCTCAGCGTTTTCTGCGCGAGATCGGTCAGCATAGATCTTAATGAAGTTCTTACATCCTAAGCAACCACATTGATTACAATTCTGGTCTATGGAAATGTCTTTTATAGATCTCCATGTCTTTATTTATTGACTTCATCATTTTTATAATACGCCATGTTCTATTTTTATTAAAAAATTTAAATTTAAGTTCTTAAAATATTATTCCATCTGAAATGGATCAAAACGATCTTTTGTTATTGGCGGTGCTGGCGTTGCTGTTGTTTTTGTATTTAGCGGTTCAGATTTTTTTGATTGCTTTTGTTTTGGCTGCCATTGTGTATATATTTTATAACCGTATAACCGCCCCCAGCAGCAGCAAGGGCGCCAAAATGGCAACAGTTTTAAGTTCATATTCCATGAAGACTTTGGGGCCCTTGAATCGCATGGAGTTTTTATAGCCGGCATTGAATCAACTTGTTCTGGCGTTGGCGGGTGTTATGTTTTCATGATGAGTTATATTCTGTAACATTAATTTTTTTTGTCTGTTCCACTCTGCTAATTTTTTTCCTGCTTTAACACGCCCAGGATGAGGATGCTTTCACTGGCCCCCACCTGATTCAGTGTTTTCTGATTCTGCTGATTTTCTGGCTTGGTTACTTTCTCCACCTGATTCAATGTTTCCTGATTCTGGTTCTGATGATTTTCCAGCTCGTTCATTTTTAAGGGAAACAAAATCTATATGATTAAAGTTATTAATCCCATGATTAACGGTGATAACAAGTTCCAAATCTGTAGTATAAATCACATCCTAGAGACTCTAATGACTTTGTTAAAACTGGATCTTGCGTTAAATCATACGTAAGATCTTGTTCAGAATCAATGGGAGCAAATCTACTGACTAGTTTAGTGTACAAACTAAGAAACCGTTTGCCCCACACTTTTCACCATTCTAGACCCCAGCTGCGCTTCATACCTGTTATGATACTTTATAATGTCTTGTGGAGACATCTGTTGAATCTGTTCATGCTGAATTCAGTTCCGAGGAACTGTTTTGTTTTCCCACATGCTGCCAAAGAATACAGCTCTCCTTTTTGGGCATAATAGCTTGGTCATCAACTTGTTCATTTGTAAGTTCAGGAAGGTTTAGGCCGCCTGTAGCTGTAGTAGATCATCGCTGTTCATGTTTTATTAATTATAATTATTTTATTTTTTAAAATGAGCACCGAAAAAAACTGTTACCAACCTTGTATACCATTCTGCTGTTATTGGGGGGTTAAGTGTAGGATACACAATGCTTGGTAAAAGCTTGTTAAGAATTAAACCGGCAGATCTTGGCAAACTAGACTTTGAAGACTCAGCAAGCTAATTGCTATCATTGCAGCTCGTTGCACGAAAGATTTTCTAGTCAAGCAAGGAAAATTCCAGACAGTATAATATGTAAATAAAAAATACATTTATAAAAATGGCTTCACTGTAATGATGATAGGCGGCGCTGTGGTTAATGCGCTTGCTTTTAGTGGAAGTAATTACGCATTTAGTAAAACTGCGAGATGAAGGCGAGAGAAAAAGACATAACAAAGCTGTGGAGCAACTAGCTGCAGCACAAGACGCCTATGAAAAGCAGAGAATGAACAGTTAGATTTTATTAATAACAAACTGAAAAAACAGGGCATGCAGCTTACACATTAAAGATGTTGATCAAGCAAAAAACAATATTATCTTGTAACAGGCAAACTGATTGAGACATTGCCCCACCAAAATCAGCGACTTTATCACCATCAGAAAAACAAAAGATGCAAGAAAATCGGTTTATGTCGTTGGTATGACCGTCGTGTATTTTGTGCACATAATATTGGCTGAATAAAAAATGAACAAAATCTATTATCCCCAAAGGATATTGGAAGGGATCACAGCCATACAAAACTAAGCCAAGCGGCAGGAGTCAGTGAACAAACAGCAAGGAATGGTTTATCTAAACAAGCGATTTGGCAAATTTATTACCTGCACCTAGACGAATACAGAGACCACACTTTGTCAATACAACTCCAAACGACTCCCATCAAATGGACCTTCTATATTTACCCTCTGATACGATATTAGACGAAAAAGATTAGTACGCACTCACAGTCATTGACATAGCTTCAAGATATAAAGATGCGGAACCATTAACACAAAAGAGTGCTTCTGCTGTTGCTGTTGCATACAATGATATACCAACGAGGCCCACTAACTTTCCCTCGCATGATTCAAGTCGATGATGGAAAAGAATTTAAAGGCCAAGTGAATCATTATTGTTGAAACATAGAGTTACCATCAAAAGAGCATTCCAGGAGTTCACAGATCACAGGCTTTAGTTGAAAACTTAACAAAACAGTTTAGCCGAAAGACTTTTTCTTACCAGTATCACAGAGAGCTTATGACAATTCTTGCAACACAGAATGGTTAGAAGATTGCCTCAGTTTTGCGCGCAATGAATAATGAATGAATTTAAAGGGTTAAAACCAGTACAAGCAATCAAAGAAAAACAATAAATGTTGCTGAAGACTCCAGTACAACCAGCAAACTATTACCATTTGGTTTGAAAGTAAGGTACCTTTATTTACGGGGAAGCAGAAGGGGCACTCGCATCAGGGCAACGATCCAATTTGAGTATTGATCCATATGAAATAAAAAGAATTGTAAAGATGAATCCGCACGTGTATTATTTACGAGAAACTGACACAACAAAACAACCAGCTCCTCAAGATCTTTTGTGAAGGAAAAACTGCAGATAATCCCACCGGACACAGTTCCGCTTTAATTAATTTACGTAAATATATTTGAGTTTAAAATGGAACTCAGAAGAAGTGCAGAACGAAACAAGAATGGTAAAGGAAGAGACCTTGAAAATGATAACGGGAATCATTTCATGCGTGTAATGCTATTAAGGAAACATTTTCGGGGATTAATCAATGCATGCTAAATCATCCAGATCACCTACAACTTAAACCCCCAAATTGGGAAAAAGAATATCTTGAAATAATAAAAAAAATTCGAACGCATCAAGCAAACATGAGAAAAGATTTAAATGAATTGGATGAAGCTATGATTGATCTTATAATAAAAGTTGATGAAAAATATAAACCCCCCTGTTTATGCGGTCCTCCAGTGCCCGATTGCATATGAAAACTCTGGATTAACAAACACAACGTTTTGTGTTTGTTCTATCTAACGACTTCTTTGTTACAACAGTTGTGTTGATCTCATGTAGATTAGATCGCAGTTTTACGTTGTCATGATGAAAAGTCTTATTGCCAAACAATGCTTCTTTGTAGTTGTCATGTGATATGTTTGACTGCACAACGCTGCGAGATATTCCCTTTGCTTTCTTAAAGATTTTCTCCTGGCTCGAAATACTGTACATTTTTTACCTTAACCCCACATACTCCTTGATCACCTTTCCAGATAATTCATCCTTCATCTTTCCTAAAACCTTCTTGTTAGTAATTGAATGCAAAGGCGAATCTTTAGGGTAATCAGATGTGTCGTACCACCCCGCATGCCCTTTAGCTACTTCGGTTTCCATGTCTTTATAGATGTCTTCAGTAGGGATATCTATAACAAAACTATCTGTATCTGTGTAAAGTACTCTGGACTCTGGATACGAAGGTTTAAAGTAGTCATAAAGAAATTCTAACATTAAAAGCTTTGATAATTCTAAAACAGTAAACCAATAAAAACAGGTTTGTCCAATTTGACTTTCTTTTTTTCATCGTTATGCCAAAAAGGTGATCATGAAATCTTCTAAAGTCCTGATAATTAGGTTTTGAAGTCAGCTTAATTTGCTTCGTTCTCTTTGGTGACTAATCTGACATCTTTGCGCTTGTGCGGATTCTCCATAGTCTTTCCAAAACAGCTGTTGTTCATCAGCTTGAAAAAGTCTTTTTCTGAAGCATCTGTGGATTTAGTTCTGAGTCTGTGTTCTTCATGATGTATGGTGTTCATGAACTGTTCTTGATCAAAAGCAATTATGCGATGAACTGCTGTCAACTCAACCCATGTCTTAAATAAAATTGCAGAAGTTCTGTAATGACAGACAAATTTTTTTTGCCCCGAAGATTAGGCACAAGTTTAGGCGGCTCTCTTGGATTCGTCTTTAGACTTTCTGCTACATAATGGGTAGTCATTATGTAGGTCATGGAGTTCATGAGGATATTCTAAGTCAACTTCTAGAATGTATCCACGCTGTTGATCAGGCGCCAAACTGCCCAGCCACTTTAATGCCTTTTGAATATTGTTCGGATTGTCTCTGTGTACATTTTAAAGTTACGTAATGGAAGCGATTGCGCCATAGCCCAACCATACAGATTGTTTGCGTCTAAATACATGAGATAGTTAGACCTTTTACTCGGATCATAGTCGTCCAAGTATTGTTGTTTGCTTTACAGTATGATGCGACGCCATACTAATTCCCCACGCAATCCGTTTTCAATCATCTGAATCATTGGTAGGCCAGACAATAAATCAATCTGTACTCCAGTAAACTTTAAGAAAGCGTCCCAACTCATCCCGGGCGCAGAAATGTAATGCGCAGGATCCAGGCTATAATGTTTCATGCAGGTCTTTCTATAGTTTTCAAAGACGTCCGCCAACAAACATGTATCGGCCATCAAGTAGGAGTCATGATAGTCTCCCATCGTTTTACACTCTAACTTCTGCCACGCATCTTGAGCATGCTGGTAATCAGAATCACTAATGTCCTTTCCTCTAAGACTAGAAAGAACGCGCCTTTAGGCGGAAGTGTATCTTCGTCAACCTTTCCCAACTGTTCATGTACTCATAAGGGTAAACACCCTTTCTAAACAAGAGTTGGGTCAAAATATTCTTCCGTTATTGGCAGGACTTAAGGACATAGCCATGGACTCTAATGAACCCATCATGTGCTGCATAGAGTCATAAAAAGACATGCTATTTAAAGTGAAACACATGTACTTTTCTGATGACTGTGCAATGCATGACACCCTAAAGGCATCGTCCTACTGCTTTCATTATAAGGTGAGAGTCGTAACCTCGCAAGTTATGAAAGAATACAGGCAGCTTCCATGTCTTAGGATCAAACTTAGTTGAAGATTGCATTTACTGTGCGCTGCTCCTCTAAACTTCCCACTATGTGATCATGGTCTCTTACTGACGGATTGGCTTCCTCACTGAGTTCTAAAACCACAAATCCAACAATGTGTGGCTGAGTCATACTGTTGTTGGTCTTCAGGCGTCCATTATGATTTCAGATAAGTTTAGATTATTAGAACAGGCGTTACGCACTTGCTGCATGCGTTCTAAGAAGTATTCTGCAGCATTAGGCCCTCTATATAATTCTGGCTTTGAATGAATGCCATCCGACTGACAATGATGAAAGCAAATGAACAGATCTGATGATTACTCATTAGGACCGTTTTTCGGAAGTTTCTGTGGGGTTGGTCCTTCATAAGGAACAATAAGCGACTCGAAGGTCTGCGTAAACAACGTATGGAGAATTTTGCAGCCGTTTCCGGTTCTTAAAACTAACTTTAGATCCTGGCGGGGGCGTAATTAGTTCTGTATTACAGTCTACAGAACTTTTACAATGTTTATATGTTCACTCGCGGCTTGCACAGATGGAATTCTTGTTAAACATTTTCTGCAGAATTCTTGTTTGTTAGTGTTTTTTGAAGTATGCGCCAATAATCTACTCATTGTGCGTATCAATGTGTAATGTGGTAGCCCCGCTGGTGAAGACATTAGGAGTAAGTCCACATGGCTTTTGGCTGGTTCGCCTATTGTTGGGCTGTCTTTAGACACCCTAATAGGCACCAAATTTGTTTCCTCATCCCATGTGTATACATTAAACAGTTATTGGTTTGTTTTGTTCTTCAAAACTGATCAATTTGCCCACACTAACAGGAAAGGATATTCCACTAAAGTTAAGATCATTGATGTACGGGTGATAGTTAGATACTCTCTCTGCGTTTTTAGCAACGTGATGCAGCCTTGCGAGAACACACCCATAAAACATTTGTTGTCTGTATTCTTTATGTTTAGAACTGCTCTTTTTGCGACTAATGCTGGAGTAGTGGAATGTAAGCCTTGCCTACAATCGGTGCATACTTAGCCTGTTTTAATCTGATCTCTAAGACTTCGCCCTCTGACCACCAAGCCTCTCATTTTGGCTTCTTCAGCGCGCGTCAAACTGTGTAAGCAGTTCGTCTGCCCAACCGGGTGTTAAGTCATTAGAGGAAAGAATATCCTGTTGTTTATCGAGACCCAACTTCTAGATTTTTCTTCCATTTATTGTACATAGATCGATTAAAACAGCTAACATTACTTTAATTAAACCGGTGGGTCTATTGTTAGTTTGCCTGGAACTGAGAAATAGCATGAAAACAACACTTGCCTGTACGTTTTTGTTGGGTCCAATGACTTCTAACTATATCTTTCAGAGCTCTTGGATAAACGCTCTCTCTCAAAGCATTCCTTCAAACAATTCGTTCGGTCCTTCATATATCTTATCATGGCTTGAGTTTCTTTTAACTCAAAATATTTATTTTAAATTAAAGAAAAAAAAAATAACTTAATCCAGAATCAATATCACGTCTTTTTGTTGCTTGGACCTCATAAACTATAGTATAAACAACCCTTTGGCGTTGTTAATGTGAGCTGTTTAGAACAGAGTGTTATGTTTCGTTACTTTTTTTAAGCGATTCCTTTTTTATCTGCTCGGCGTCTGGCTGTTGAGGAAAAACTTGCCCTCGCCTTTCTTTTGAAGATCAAAATTTCGTCTTTTGTAGTCATCAAAATCGGCCTGTAAACATTAATGTTCTTCATCCGTGATGTTGAGTCAACTAGCGCTTTATTTATTGTCATTTTTAACGAGCTAAGTTTAGCTGTTATTAGTTTGAACCATAGCTGTGTGCTTTTGGAGTTTAGTTTTTTTCAATTTTTTGCTAGCACACACCTAAACAGCTTAATGAACACAGCCAAGAGCTAAAGCCAAAAACCGCCTAGAGGTAAAGCTGCGGGTGCACCTATGCCTGTTGCTAAGGGACTGTCGTCTACACTTATTCCTGCTGATAGTGCCTGCTGATAGTTGATCGTTCCAGTATTAACATATGTTACAGCTTAAAGGCACATATACCTTCGTTTGGTTTGCTGTATTATGAAAGGTCCTGCTGCCCTATTTTTTGTTGCATTTGTGTAATGTTTTGTTAATCTAAAGGTTTTTATGTGGGGTTCTAACTATCCCTGCTTTTGGTGCTCTGGCGCTGTAGCACATTTGGATAAACCTGAACAGACATGCTTTTATAAAATAAAAAATAATTAGTATTGTTTATCTTTTAGTCTGTTATCTTCAATATTCCCTGCGCATCATATTTTAAAAACAATGTATAAAAAACATTAAGTGGTTTATTCGGCTTCTTCTTCTTATCAATTGAATGTTTATTAAACGTCTCCAGCAGTTTCTCCTCGCTTCCATGTTAACCGATTATCCTCCGTCGACCTAGGTCAATCCATAACCGTATTTTGTTGTTAAAATAATCATCAATTCTTACACAGTGAATGGTGTAGATCTTTAGACACAAGGTCAACTGTTGATTTCTTACACCTCCACACCTCCAAACAGATTCTTATTTCCATTCATCAAAATGCTGATAAGGTTAAGCCCGATAGCATAGATTTGGTTATAGGACTGCCCTCAATCGAAATTGTACTTTCGTTATTTTTGGATTAAAAAACTTTCACTGTCTCTTTCGAATGGTCCTTCCATCTTCACACAGAATAAAATGCCTTTAAGAAGCGACTGCTGCGACACTAAAACTAAAATTCCATATAGTGTCCTGCCCCTGCTTTCTAGATTTGTTGTAGATGAATCACGTTCTTTCGTATTATACTGCTAATTTTTGACTGATATTGTTGCTCAATCTGCCTTGGCTAAATTAGGGTTGCTAACAACGTCCAAACTCTAAACGAGATGTCAGATATACTGTACTTTTGCTTCGGTGTCTGATGATCTGATAACCTTTGTACTCATTATAAGGTTAGTTTCATATGACAATCTGTCCTTTTAATGCTCTTGAAAGATGGGGCATGCGCCTTTTAAACAACTCTAAATTCTAAGGAATTGAAAAGCATTTACCATATATACCAAAATAACAGCTACAAACCTTTTGCCGTCTTTAGCGTCTGCGGCGCCTATTCTATGTTTTTAGTGCTTCCTTCATTTTCTAGTTCCTTTGAACGCAAGATCAGCCCTTTCATTCGTGGTTAGGCCATAGATCGAATAGGTTAAAATAAGTCTGCATTGTGTAAAGAAAATATATCTGCCCCTCAAGTTTATAGAAATTTTCTTAAACGATTTGCCCTCCCAAATCAATACTGAAACAACTGTTCTGTTTGGGTCTGTTGTTTGAAGCGAGTTCTATTTTGAAGTTAGCCGCGCAGAGCCTGGCACAATCACTTCCAATCCCTCCTAGGTCTGGAAATTTACAGTAAGAATTTGATCCGTATCAATAGTAGATGATTATTTGGAAAAACAGTAATAATTCCGGCTTTATTTCCCTTCACGCATAGGGTTTCTTTTCAGCCTTCTATGTGCGGTCAAGAAATTGAGCCATATGCGTGTGACATTTTATGAAGCAAAATAAAAAGATAATATTTAAAAACAATATGGCAGCATGAAGGTGAAGAAGATTATGATGTTTTTTTGATCGTGGAGACGACATAGTGAAATGACACAGCAGTCGCTCAGTGCGCTCTCATTGCGGCGTGGAATGAACAGAAAGTAAGGTTTAGATCATTGTATCCAAGTTTAATGGTCAAGAACCTCCCGAATTTATAGACCCTAATGATTTGAAGTAAAAGATGACTAACCATTTGTTGTGAAAACGCGCAAGGAGAACTTGTACAGCTTACAAGCTAAAAAAAAGACCCCATCTAAGTTTTTAGCCGTGGGTTCGATTAGGGCATAGACTCCCTTCGAGCGTATACAAAATCGCCTTGGCATTGCCTAAACCAAAATTAGATAGGGATGCAGTTGCTAAACTTCAAACACACTGCAAGAACTTCCAACAGCTAACCAAATACAAAAACAGGAACTTAAGAATTAAATCAAACAGCAGGTTATTAATAAATGTAATAGAAGCAGAAGGCCAGTTTTTCAGAGAACAGCGTAAAGACTATACAACGACTCACCGCTACCTCATTGCTAGAAAAACGGCCCTTGAGCATGCTTTGGAGAAGCATTAGAGGCGAATAACAAACAATTTAGCAAAACTAGGTGAAATAAGATGAGCATATAAAAAGAGAAAAGAAAAACTCGTTGAGGCTGATGACGCCCAACTAGGGCATAATATTAAAGAAAAATAAACACCAAAGACTAAAAGACTTAACGAAAGAGAGATCAGCAAAGGACTAGAAGTGTTGTCTACGAACCGAGGAACAGATTGCGAACTCAAGTGAGCAGAATAAGAGAAACTATCCAAAGAAATTTTTATATTAAGACACGACA
This sequence comes from Conus ventricosus, assembly GCA_018398815.1. Lineage (NCBI taxonomy): Eukaryota > Metazoa > Mollusca > Gastropoda > Neogastropoda > Conidae > Conus > Conus ventricosus. Next base: position 45,495,739 of record CM031628.1, on the reverse strand, counting down.
CTAGCATAACGAATCCGAACACTGTTAGAGAGCAAGGTGTCACCATTAGCGAGCGTATAAACTTCTCCTTAGGATTTGCAATAAGTACACTGGGCGTTTGGCTATTTACAGCGGTGGTGGTCAAAGTTCAGTGCCTCCACCGCCATCGCCTCATCACCACCTGATAAATCATGGTTAAAAAAACAGCTTGAATCATGCTTGCGGTTTATTAAAAAAATTAGCCATAAAGCAATAGACTCTTTACCGGGTATAATAGGGGGAGTTGTTAGCTGGCTTTTGCTACGTGCAAGCAAATAGTTTGGCTTTATGGACGAGCTCTTATGGCCTTAGTTCTTTAATAGTCGGTTATTATTAAGTAAGATAAGACCGAGTAATCCTATGCCATTTATTCCCAAGAACAAGGCGCTGTCTTTTTCAATATTCATGTCATCGCGAACAGAGCCGGTCTTCAACGGCCTTTGGGCTTTGGGCCGCGGGGATATGGATGACTTATTCTTGGGGTCAACCTGTTTTTTTACTGCTTGCAATTTTAACTGCTCAGAATTTATTTCGTTTTTTTTCCGACCTTCTGTTCATTGCCTGCCATACAAGGATATTCATTATTGTAGTTTATTATTTGTGCTATCGGAGTCTGAGGTCAGAAGGCTAGCATGTATAAACCAGTGCCAACAGCAAAGTCTACTTTCGATCTTGCGTATTGTATAACTTTTGGGTACCTTTTTTATACTCGAAGGCAAGATCAACTGTAGAATTAATTGGCGTCCTCTAAATTTGCTAAGTATTGTTTTTGTGCTCAAAGCCAGTAGAAGGATATGTTATGCTCGATCTCGTTTGTGCTTGCGAGCCTAGCAAACACCAAACGTAAGAACGAAACAGAGTCGTTTAATTCGTTCTATCCAGCTTTAGGTTAGGCCTTAGAAGTGTCTAAGATAAATTGTTGTCCCATGCTGTTTTATTGCCTCTTGCTCTGATGGACCCTAGGTGTAACAGTTGTGCCTGAAGAGAAAGATGTGTAAGGGAGATTCCAGTCCATACTATACTTTCTGGCACGCCCCAAAAATAAGGGGTGCCTAAGCCATGATTAAGACCCAACTTTTATCTAAAGTACTGTCATTTAACCTTATATTAAATACGTTACAGATCCTTTTCAAAAGCCTTCATTCTAATTCTGTTGCTAAATGTATTAAACGTTTGTCATTTGGTAATGGTGCTTGCAGTTCAGTCAAAATACGTCTGAAGGGTAAATAGATATGAAATCTGTACCTGACCTCACCAAAGGATCAGGATGAATTTTTAAATGATCACATAAAAACCCTACGACACTCCACTCCACACCCAGTTGATCACAAGACACTAGCAAAGTTTAACTGGTTCGATAAAATCTGCATCGGATGAACTGAACCACACTTTTGCGAAGTATTCTTTTTTAATAGGGGTAGAGATATCTGCTTAATGTGTCCACACCTTTTTATGACAAGTGTCAGACTGAGTCACAAGAAATGTCAAGAGTATCAGTTGTTATGTTTTTAAGATTGTAGTGCGGCCCAGCAGAATTTTTTGCATAAGTAATTTAAATGCCTCATTTTTATTTCGTTTTTAAAAATGTTTTGTAACAATAACAACTCAAGACCGTCCCTTCGTTTGTAGAACATGCTATTAATAACTATTGCCGGAGCCAAAAGTGGTTGCGCTTCATGAAATTTTTACAAAGTCGTAGGTTTAATATAACTGAATCCAAGGAGAATAATAATGTTCTAAAAGTTACAAAACAGTGGCCAAAGATAGCACAGTTAACAATTCCTATTGTTATTACGGGTTTTGCTCACTAAAAGAAGCAATGATAACTTTGACCATTACTCCAAATCTTAACAATGCAAACTAAAACAATGTTAACAATTTCAAGCCTGAAAGAAGAAGGAGGTTACTATTTTGATGAAGAGGCTAGCTAAAATGTTAGGCTTTGCCGCTGTCAATTAAGATTTAGAGTTACACCAAACAAAACTACTTATGAGGGAAAAAACCCGCTCGATCTTGCATTACATTCATTACTCTATGTCATTTGGATGAGTAAGCACTGATGAAACTTATATGAGGGAAGGCCCTAAACTGTTTTAACCCTTTTCCCATCGGGAAAGTGATATGCGATTATGAAATTATAAAATTCCCCCTAATTTCAGTTTAAAATTAGTTTGGGGGAGGGTTTGGATCATTTAAAAAAAAAATTGCAGACAAAGGGGAAAGTTGTAAAATGGAAAACCTCCATTGTTTTGGAAAAAAAATAAAAAACTGTACAAAAAATGGCGGGGGCCCAAAAGAATCGGGGTTTTCTTTTAGCCCTGTAAGGTGTAAATTTTAAAAAATTAAAAGACCTTGCGACGTTGCGGACTTTGAACAGAATGGCGAAATACCTTTGATGGTTTTGGTACACAAAAGATGGTGATTAAAAAACGAAAAAGGGGTTTGGGCGACAAAAAAAATTTTCCTTTAAATAGAAAAAACTGCGCAATCTGAGGCAAAAAAAGTTGGCCAGTATGAATATAAAATAGTTCGAAAACCTGACCTAAAATGGCACTTAAAACCATTTTTAAATGGGACATAAATTTAAAATTAAAAGCCCATTTACATTTTTTGGCCGAAAAAAAAGTTTCAGAAAAGCATTAAACCTGGCCCTTTAATGTAAGTCTTATCCCAGATGACATAAGTCGGAAAGAGATTGAAATAAAGCCGTAGGGGAAAAAAAACAGACTCCTCCACAGAAGAGAAGGGGTTTTTTAAAAAGATGTTTCTAAAAAAATTACGTTCATCCCGAAAATGAAAATTGGGGGACACTTTCCAAAATGAATTTAAATTTCTGTCTAAAAATAAGGAGAGGGAGGGGTTGTGGGCGTTGTGAGTCCTTTTTAAAGGAATTCAATTCTGGCAAAACTTAGACGTTGACAGTCTTAAAGTTATGTTGTATTCTTCCAATGGTGAGGATTTTAAAGGTCATAAAAAAACCAAAAATCAATATTTTCAAAATAGAAAAAATCTTACAGATAAATTGGTTATCTTACCATTTAGCCCTTATGGATTTTATTATACTGAACAAGTTTTTAACAGAGGGCATGTAAAAACAAAACCCGGATTAGATTAAGTTCTGTTATAAAATTTTTGGAGCGTTAACTTTATGAAAAAAAACCCCTCATTGTTCATTAATTTGGGGGCAGACTTTTTTGGGGAAAAAAAAAATATTTACCCTCGACCTGTTAAAATTTTTTATCGTTTTAATTTTAATCTATTGTGATTTTCTGTCCAACACTTAAAGGGAAACAAAGATATCATGATAGAAGGTTTATAGGGGCAGAGATAACATATTTTTAGTTGACCCTGCAATAAACTGAGTGAATGTCTAAAACGCTTTTTTATTTTGTTTGGGGAAAACGCAGACGCTATTTTTATAGTGATGTTCGCAAAAAAGAATATTTAAAAAAGAGAAACACTTTGTAAAACGGGTTTAGTGGAAGACAGCTAAAATAAGTGTGTGGTTTTTATGTCAAAAAATAACTCTTTTTTTAAAAGATTTTAGAGAGCATTAAGACTGTAGTTTTATTTCACATGAAAGACAGAGATGCATTTGATGAATGTTTGCGTAAAAAATGATTTTTATTAAAAAATGCCCAGGAAAAACACGGATTAAAAAAAAACTGAAATCTAAAAATTTTTAGTAAATTAGTTTTGGGAAAAACGGAAAACCCAACAGTATTTTTGTTTGTAGTTCGTTTTTTTTTTTGGGTTATTGAAGCTTACTTGTCAGAAAACAGGAAAAGGCGGCTTTTAACTCACTTCGCCAAAAATTGGGGGAGGGCAAGTGAGGTAAACAGACATTTATTGTTCTTACTGTGTTTTTTCCCCCTTTGACGATCAAAGGGGGTTCCCAAGACAATCCTGCAAGGGACGTCCCAGGGAAAAGAGAGAGAAGAGGAGAGAGGGGGAGAGAAGAGAAAAGGGGGTTGGCAAAAAAAGGGGAGGGGGAAAACATCAAGGATGGACAGGTCTAAGCTGGGTAATGCCTGAAAGCAACAGAGAGCAGACAAGATGGAGGAAATGATTGCCAAGTCATTGGTACCCCAATGGTCGATCCACTAGGGGGTTTATGGTTAAGTAGTTAGTAGTAAGCTTGTGTAACTCTTCCTCTCTTTGTGGTTTCTTCTGAAAGCCCTTGGTTTTCGGCTTGGGTTTTTCAAGGGGGAAAAACTTGTCGCAACCGGTGGCCATTGACCGGGTGGGCCCCCAGAGCGACGTGGACAGTTGTTAAAAAAACACCGTGTCTTTTAAGCTTAAACACTTTTTGAGTTCATGAAAATTTAATAAGTCGTTTAAAACAAATACAGCTTACCTCTATCCAGATCAGATGAAAGAAGGCTAGATAAAGTGTGGGTCCCTTCTGCCCTCCTTCTACTGTAAATGGGGCCCACCAAGGGCAAAAATTTCGCAGAAAGTCAAAATTCACTGAACTATCTGGAAAGGTAGAAAAATATGGCATAAAACAGATTAACATAAAGTGTTCCATTGCCATTGAAAATTTAAAATGTTTGCATCCCTTTGCGATCCATTTTTTGCCCCCCTCTAAAAATCAGAAACGTTTTTGGATTAGCATTTGGTCCAAAGGGTCCAGTCTTCAGTATTACTAGACACCTCTTTCATCCTCATCACTCACAATGACAATAAAACACACATGCCCCAAACCGCCCAAACAAAAGATAAAAAAAGAATAAAAAAACGAAAAGGAGGAAAAAGAAAGTAAAAATACAGTAAAAAAACAAGAGAAAGCGTATTTCATAATTATACATATAAAGATTCCAAAAATTTTTAAACGTTCCCCATTTTCTTAACCGACAATTAAAATCCAACAGGACTGGGTGAATTGAACTAGTTTGGCCTTGTCAGGGCTACATTGTTCCACATCCGGGGAAGGATTTAAGATGGGTTTTAATGTCTTTTGGTAAATTTTTTCTTTCCCAAAAGATTTGTTCATTTGCGAAGACGAAAGAGGGACAGTTTATCAATCAAAAAAACTTTATTTAACAACGGAAAGTAAGAAAAACAAGATCGTTTTCAAACTTTTCAATTGCAAATTAAAAAATTTAATTTAAATGCAGATTGCATAGATAACAGCAAAACAATAAAATAAAAACAACAAAAAACAAAAAACCCAACAAAAAAAGAAGAAAACAAAAAGAAAAGACGTATAGACAAGAAAGGTATGTTCATAATTAACATATAAAGATTACCAAAAAATTTTTTAAACGTCCAAACCCCTTTTTAATTTTTCACAAGATAGAAGATAGAAAATCAAATGTACTCAAAGTATATGTGGACTTGACAACAAAAAAGAATGAAATAATACAAAACCTTAATTTTTTTGTGCCTTGGGCCCATTAATACATAATCGTAGGAAACATGACACTTGTATTGTCCCCTCATAATATCTGATTTGCTGTTATGCTCTCTAGGGTCTTAGATTGATTGATTTTTAAAAAATTCAAAACTATTGTCAGTACCATTTACAAAGACCCAACCTTTAGAAATACAAGCTTTGCAGTAAAACTGAAAGGGAAAGATCACTCGCACCGGGAAATTCATGTTCAGCCACATGCTAAAAAATTTATCACGATTGTAGGGTGAAATTGATTGCATTAAAATTATTATTATTATTTTTCTTTAATTTAAAACAATCCCGCAATCAATGTATGTAAAGGCACGACCACCCCCCCCCCCCCCCAAAAAAGTGCACATACTTCATCAACGGTCGCGATGTTTTACATATACGTATTATGCTTGCGGATTGTTTTATGCATCTCTTGGATTATTTAGGCGCCATTTTATACAATTTCCTGCCTGGAACAAGAACAAATAATAATAAATATGCAGCTAAGCTCACTTACATTTTTACTGGGGGTATTTTGAAGTTTTTATCGACCCGTAAGAAAAAAATTAATTTCTGTACGAAACTGGCTTCAATCAGTGTCCATAATAATTCATTTAGAGGGGATATCCCCGATTTTTGGAAAGGTTGTGCGCTTTCAAAAATTTTTACCCAGCAGCCTTAATTCTTTTACACCCTTTTCAACTTCCCGGAAGCTACGTACAAGCTGCCTTTTACAGGCGCTCAAATACGAGCAATCTATAATATCCTTTTACCCTCTGTAGCCCGGTACCCCTTTTACACCTGGGTTGGGTGAGAAAATCAAATTTTAAAATATTTTCTAACGTTATATGAAAACAGACCTGGAGATTGATCCGGGGCCCTTTTGATCCGAAAACGACTTCCCGCGGCAAGACTATCTCACGGGTTTGTCTGTCAAGTCACAGGGAAATCAAAACATGAAAGGTTGACATTCAAAATGATTTCCCCTTTTAATGGGCTAAATTATGAGGAATGTTGGCGGCATGGCTTTCCCCCATGGAACAAAATTTTCAAAACAAAAAATTGTCCCCCTCAGTCACTATCATAACCAAATTTTTGGGGTGCCAAACTCATAGCACTATTTTTAGATTGTTTTTTCTGCATTCCTCAGTGTTATTTCAAATTATTTTGTAAATGTATTGGGTAAAACAGGCACAAAATTCAACAAAATCAGCGAGTCAGTGACATATGTCAATGAACGCAATTTTTAAAAGGTGTTTTATTTATGGCAAGTGAAAAAAATTAAAATTTCTGCCCCAAATCGTCATTAATTCTCAATGTGAAAAAGGTACATTTTCCCAAATTGACTTTCCAAATGATTTCTCAGAGTGACGACTCTTTCAAATTTTCCCGGGGTAAAGACGATGTGTGCTTCTGTCGATATGTCGTTCACGAGATCGTCTTAAAAATGAAATGGTCTTATGATCGGTACAGGACACGAAGGTTTTTGGGAGTTAAAATGCAATTTCTATCCAATTGAAGTAAATCAAATACAGTATCATAAAAGGGTTTAGGAAAAAGGGTTAAACCTGCTGACGGCATTTTAAACCCGATGTTCAAAACAAATGTTTCAAGACAAAAGTCAATACCTTTTTCTAAGACAAAAAATAGGGATTATTAAAATGAAAACCACAGCATTTTAAAACAGTAAGATATTGGGTGTGTTCATCATTCATATTTTTAAAAAAAATTTTAAAAGGTACAATGTACAATAACCTTTTAGGGCCTGTCCCTGTGGTTCCCGTTTCTTCGGACCCTTTTGGACAAAACTTGACAAAAAAAACCCTGTCTCCCCCTCTGTTGGTCTTCATCCTTTACACCCCTGTTTTTTTTTCTCTTCAGATACCCAGCCTCAATTTTTTATTTGCATGCCTTTGGTTCTGCTTCCCTGAAAGTAGGCGCAATAACATGCAAAATTAAAACAAGATGGGAAAGCTATTGAAATATCATCCAAAACAGCAACACCCCAAGACAGTAATAGACAAACACAAATTCGTTTCCCTTCCTGGGGGAAAAATTTTTCACTGCCCTCCTCTCCATTCTATTACTGTTTTAATTGGGCCCGCATAGTTTTTAAATTTTTTAATTGCCCTAATATTAACTTTATTTTTTTTTTAGACACGCACCATATAAAAAATAGTGAGAATAAAATGAAAAAAATATTAAAAAAAAAAGAAACTAACAGTAAAAATAAAAAGTACTGTCTTTTAAAACTGGGTTTTGAGTAAATGTTGGTTTTTCAGGTCTTCACAAGTATTCCAGAATTTCTAGGGTGATACGTTTGATAAAACTAAAAAAAAAGAAAAAATTTGTGCATGATATAAAGCAGTAGATCATCGTGTTCTGAAAATCTGGGGCAGGAGGGGGGTAATGTTTTTTAAAAAAAAAAAAAAAAAAAAATCTACAGCCTAATGAGAACATTAACTGTTTCCCCCCAAAAACCCCACCAAATAAATAAACCCCACTCCCGCTTCACATACGAGTTGTGTTTGCGGGGGTCGCGTGTTCAGAAATCATGTGGGTCTTTGACCCATCCTGTGCAGTTGGTCCCCTTTCTTTTAATATATTTTCTCTTCTGCATTTATTCTGAAATTGATTTTCCTTAGATTTTTCCCTTTAAAATTTTTTTCTTTCAAAAGCTTGTTTCGTAAAAAGTAAAAAGCACAAATTTTGTTTTCTCTCCCTCCAAGGAACTTAAAGAAGTTTTTAAACATTGGTGAACACTAGCAAAAAAGATTTCAGTAAACAAATTTTTGCTTATAAAACACTTTCAGGTTTGTCAACCACAAAAACAGCAAAGAACTCACCCATCACCTTTTGGGGGGGGGGGGGGGGTCAACATATACCTTTTGGAATATCTTGTGCTCAATTTTGTGTGTGGCACAGAATCTTCTCTTTGGGGCCCGTCCAACCTCTTTCTCCGTTAGGAATGTCCCAGGGACCTGAAATTTTTTAAGACACGGTAATTTTTATTTTTTTCCTACGATGTGGTAGCTGTTTTGGGAAGATTTGGGAAAAGGTAGGAATATTGTAAAGCAGAAAGAGGGAAGCAAATGTGGTCGGTGGTGATGGTAATGGACGTCGAGTGTATGGGGAGGGAACCCCCCTAAGTACAAAAGAGTTGTTGGGTTTTTTTTACGATTTGTACAAACCCCCCGGCAGTAAGGTGCACACATGTATCTTTACTTGGGTGGTTTTCTAAACCAAAACTTTGGCATCTGGGACTGCCGTTTGCAGAGCAGCCAGCCACACAGCATCTTTAGAACAAAGGGACTTACTCTGGTGCCAAGACACGATGTACGCACAGGGTTCAACCAATGAACATCTTTTACAAAGATGCGCCAAATTATTAAAGTCTTAAATAAAATAAAAAAATAATTTCAAAGCAAATGCGCTCACTTTTCCCAAACTTCTGAACACACATTTACCCTCTTAACTAATTTAATGTAGATTTGGAAAACAATCTGACCTTTGGCCCTCTCTAATTATTAAAATAGAATTCAACTAAAAATATATTTTCCCTATTTGTATTCCAAGTAACTAATAACATCATCTTAGTTTCAATTTTAACTTAAAATTTGTTTTAAACATACCTTCTGCAAAACTGAATCTAAAAACAAGGGAGAGAAAACCTGCTACAATTCCATTGAAACTTGTGAAATTACCTACCTTGGAAAATACTTGTCAAAGGGAGATAGATGGTCTTAATATAAATGGTCTTAATGAAACCTACAATAAGCTGTACACTACAAAATATAACAAGGTGCCCAACTTATGTACAATGCAATTTGCAAGTTATGGTCAGGGAAAGTATTTAAAAAAATTATAGGCCATGGTAGTAGGGTCAACGGTAGTAGGGTCAACGGACATGCTATAATGTTTTATTGCACAGGATAAAAGTAACTTCTGAATAGATCAAGCAAGCATAAACTAACCTGTGCAAGCTCACGGCCTAACATTAAAGAGAAAGGGGTGAATTTGGCTGCCCCGTGTTTCTGACATCTCAAGGAAAACGGAGTTTCTTCAATGTTCTGAAAACATAAAGCAAACAAGAGGATGCACACCTTAATAAATATTTAAAAAAAACGTTAAGACAAACTTACAAAAAATAAACTGCAAAAAAAGCGCAATGCAATCAATCCTTCACATCACGAACATATGGGGGGTAATAAGTGTAAAACATTTCAAAATCACGTAATGAAAGGATCACTTGGAGGTATAAACACTACAGAAAAAAAATCAGGAGCATAATCTCGTAAACAAATTTCAAATGGAGGTACTGGGCACAAATAATTAATGGGCTACGTAAAAAGGTAAAACAATCACCGAGATTGTTGAAACAATATTTTTGTAAACAGGAGAGCAAGATTGTGCATGTTAACTCCTGCATGAAAATATCTGCTTAAGGAAGAGGTAAGCAGTCGATTCCAAAACCTACACCATCTGCTACTTTATCAGCGACTGGATTCGTAAGCAGGGCACTCAAAAACCAACTGAGCGAAGAGATCGTCGATACTCTGACGATGTCGTGTAAAAAACACTTCCCAGGAAAGCTGGTTTGTCGAGTTTTCATTAAATGTGAGTGAGAGAGATCAGTTCTCTTAATTATCAATTCATCTCGTGGGCCACTTTATCCTGTTCATTTCAACTGCATCAAAAGTGCAGTTTTTTTTAAAAAGGAAAGAAAAGTGCAGTGTAAAATTGTTAATACATTCTAAAAATAAAACGTTGCCATTAGAAGCTGCATTTTAGAAGTTAGTTAGTGCTTTAAAGTTGTTATTAATCGAGGTTACTGTATCATCCAAATTGGCGCTTGCCTTACTTCATGACATAGTCACGTTGGTTAAAAAAAGGCCCAAAAATATAGTGTATCAAACGTCAGTGCCTAAAATGTTATGGAAAAAAGATAGGACTCTATAAAAAGAGAGGATAGTTTAATTTTTATTATTCTTATTTCAGCAAACAATTTTTGACTATAAAATGCAAGGGCCACTTTTTTTGGCTCCATGTTTTCAAATTTAGTGGGCCTTAGGCCTAAAGATTTTGAATTCTGAGTGCCACTCTGGTGTACCAGGCTGGGAAACTACTCAAAGAATCGTCTGAGAATAGGCTGGGGTCCAGAGGCCACCTAGCCCCTGGTTGGGTGTAGGGACAATCCCCGCTGGGGGGGGGGGGGGGGGGAGCAAAGCCTCCCTGACGAGTAAGAAATTCCTTAATTTTGCAATGCCTTGAAGGCCTTTCCTGAAAGGTAGAATAGTAATTTATAGGCATTTTCTTTTATATCAGAAACCCTTATTTTGCCAACAATGTAATTTCAAATTACCCTGCACTACTCTGCCCACTCTCAGTCATACGCACGACACACTTCCGAACACACGCACACATTGACACAAACCTGTGTCAAGTAATTTTTCTTTATGAGAAATTGTAGTTTTTTTTTGTAATGATCATGTGCAACAGACTTCAGACAAAAAAAAAGGCCAGGCTTTTCATGGTAGTTTACAATACTGAAGGTTGATCTCGATAAATATTTCGGGCGATCTCCACCATTCTTGATTGATTGTTTTCAGTCGATCTCAATGGTTTTCTGTACTTCTCAGTAATTCTAAACACTGGAAATCTTGCACAGTTTAGTAAACAGGTCACAATTAGTGCATAACATGCATTTCTGTTCTACTAATCTGGTAAAGCTGTTCTTTAATGCTTGACAATTTTCCGGGTGCCTTTTTGACCACACATGCTTAAATGGAGCAATGACACCATGCTTTCTGTAGGAAACTTCCTTGGCATATGTCAAGCACCGCACAGTTCAACGCACGTTCACTTTTCGAGGCGTACACTACATCGTCTCCCACTTTTGCTGTTCTAAATAAATATAAAATTTTGTCCAATTATAAATGCGGCTTAAATACAGGTACTTCGTTGTCCAGTTTATACTATCCTTAAACCGACAGCACCTACTATATCCCAAGATGATGCAGCATTTTTCAGCTTCTGCTTCAAAGTGGAGTTCAGCCTTTTGCAAAGGCCATTGGTCTGTTGGGGTCTACGGCCGGGTCAGGATCCGTTTGATACCATATGCCTGGCAAAAAGCTGCACTGACCTGCAAAAAAAAGTGTTTGTTATGACGGTAAGCCACACAATGATACCCCAATTATAGCTGCCAATTTATCAGATAAAAATAATGAAAGTGCGTAGGTAAGGCATTCGCCACGGACAAACCTCAACAAGCACCATTGTAAGAAAGGCTAAAGACGGAGAGGAATGAAGAAGATTGGTTGCCAAGTTTTAACTTGCACCCACACGCAGACTGAGGGATAAATGAAGAAAGGTTTTAAAAAGAATGCTAAATAATAAAATAAAATAAAAATGTGTTTAAGCTTCCCTGATCGATCATAAATTTCCCTGCTACCCATAGCTTTTCCTCACCCACTAAACATTTATGTTTTTCTTTCGCCTTATGTTCTGGATGAGGCGAATGTGGAAACTCACTCATAACACGTCTTCCTGTCCGACACTACTAATTAATTTTGTCCATTTTCTGCACAAAAACTATTCACCAAAACAATGTTTCCCTACATTAAAAACATTTTGAAGAAAAATAATGGGGTTTACTTTACCGACCTGGCTTTCACATGCCAGTGACTTCTTCTCTTATTGGTAGAGTCAGACCTGACCAGGGATACAAAATATCCCACAGTCACTCTCCAAGGAATGTATTCAGTCATTTACGAGTACAAATCTACTTTAAATATTGGGTTTCCAAGCATCCCACCCTTCCATATAGTAGTACTTAAACAGTCAGTATGGATGTTAACATGCTGCGAGAACACCTTTTCGTAGATTATGTAGGGATATGTGAAACCAGAAGTACAAACTATAGGCCTTAATTGCCTGTCTGTGTTCAACCGCTGGTTCCATTACTGACACCGACACAAAAAGTATTCACCAAATCAATTTTTTTCTTTCTTCCCAAACACATGGCAGTGACCTCTTAATTCTCTCATTGGCTGAGACAGATTCCAGTATACCTCTTGCTTTCAACAGCCATGTTATTTCAAGCAATGAAGGTAACCTCCCTTAGTAGTTTTATTCAAGAAAGATAGCATCCCTTGGCATTTAGGCAATACCAGCTGCTCCAGTTTGCTCTTTAGCTATTGAAATTCAAAAGTGCTGTCACATTATTAAAAGTTAGGTGATCAGAAGGTATTCATCAACGTTAACATTGATAGACATTTTATATGAATCCCAACCTGAACTTGACAACATGAAATTTGGAAACAAATGTACTAGTTCCGAGAAAATGTTAGGTCATGGGAGGGAGGGAGATCGACTAGGATATGTCACAGAAAAACATCAAACAGTTTTGAATGAATTTGCTTGATTTTTAAGTGTTAGGAATATGTGTGTGTTATGTGTTATTGTAACAGATCTGTTGAATTCAACACTAACACATAACACACATGTAATTCTGATCTCACAAATTGTGGCGGGTGTTTTTTTTTTTTTTAATTTTTACTAACTATATAAAAGGTATCTGCACTTATTGAACTGTTGTCTTTATGAAAGATGGGCACTACATGATTCTTTGCAATGGCATTTTACTTTCATATTCCAGTTCCAGTAATTCACAGTAATGCATTTCCGACTTCTTTTAGGAACAATCTTCCTTGTGAACAATCTCATCTCCCCCTACCCGTATGCTAAACCTTGAATGATTTAAGCAAACTTTGTAGAATGAATAGAATACAAGCACGCTTTGTCAGAGATTTGTACTGTAGTTGAAGTGAGAAGCTCTTGGTAGTTACAGCTAGAAAGGGAAATCCTTAAACCGACAGCACCTACTTTATCCCAAGATGATGCAGCATGTTTTAGCTTCTGCTTCAAAGTGAAGTTCAGCCTTTCGCAAAGGCCATTGGTCTGTTGGGGTCTACGGCCGGGTCAGGATCCGTTTGATACTATATGCCTGGCAAAAGGCTGCACTGAGCTGCAAAAAAAAGTGTTTATTATGACGGTAAGCCACAAAATGATACCTCAATTATAGCTGCCAATTTATCAGATTAAAAAATAATGAAAGTGCGTAGGTAAGGCATTCGCCACGGACAAACCTCAACAAGCACCATTGTAAGAAAGGCTAAAGACGGAGAGGAATGAAGAAGATTGGTTGCCAAGTTTTAACTTGCACCCACACGCAGACTAAGGGATAAATGAAGAAAGGTTTTAAAAAGAATGCTAAATTTAAAAAAAAATGTGTTTAAGCTTCCCTGATCGATCATAAATTTTCCTGCTACCCTTAGCTTTTCCTCACCCACTAAACATTTATGTTTTTCTTTCGCCTTATGTTCTGGATGAGGCGAATGTGGAAACTCACTCATAACACGTCTTCCTGTCCGACACTACTAATTAATTTTGTTCATTTTCTGCACAAAAACTATTCACCAAAACAATGTTTCCCTACATTAAAAACATTTTGAAGAAAAATAATGGGGTTTACTTTACCGACCTGGCTTTCACATGCCAGTGACTTCTTCTCTTATTGGTAGAGTCAGACCTGACCAGGGATACAAAATATCCCACAGTCACTCTCCAAGGAATGTATTCAGTCATTTACGAGTACAAATCTACTTTAAATATTGGGTTTCCAAGCATCCCACCCTTCCATATAGTAGTACTTAAACAGTCAGTATGGATGTTAACATGCTGCGAGAACACCTTTTCGTAGATTATGTAGGGATATGTGAAACCAGAAGTACAAACTATAGGCCTTAATTGCCTGTCTGTGTTCAACCGCTGGTTCCATTACTGACACCGACACAAAAAGTATTCACCAAATCAATTTTTTTCTTTCTTCCCAAACACATGGCAGTGACCTCTTAATTCTCTCATTGGCTGAGACAGATTCCAGTATACCTCTTGCTTTCAACAGCCATGTTATTTCAAGCAATGAAGGTAACCTCCCTTAGTAGTTTTATTCAAGAAAGATAGCATCCCTTGGCATTTAGGCAATACCAGCTGCTCCAGTTTGCTCTTTAGCTATTGAAATTCAAAAGTGCTGTCACATTGTTAAAAGTTAGGTGATCAGAAGGTATTCATCAACGTTAACATTGATAGACATTTTATATGAATCCCAACCTGAACTTGACAACATGAAATTTGGAAACAAATGTACTAGTTCCGAGAAAATGTTAGGTCATGGGAGGGAGGGAGATCGACTAGGATATGTCACAGAAAAACATCAAACAGTTTTGAATGAATTTGCTTGATTTTTAAGTGTTAGGAATATGTGTGTGTTATGTGTTATTGTAACAGATCTGTTGAATTCAACACTAACACATAACACACATGTAATTCTGATCTCACAAATTGTGGCGGGTGTTTTTTTTTTTTTAATTTTTACTAACTATATAAAAGGTATCTGCACTTATTGAACTGTTGTCTTTATGAAAGATGGGCACTACATGATTCTTTGCAATGGCATTTTACTTTCATATTCCAGTTCCAGTAATTCACAGTAATGCATTTCCGACTTCTTTTAGGAACAATCTTCCTTGTGAACAATCTCATCTCCCCCTACCCGTATGCTAAACCTTGAATGATTTAAGCAAACTTTGTAGAATGAATAGAATACAAGCACGCTTTGTCAGAGATTTGTACTGTAGTTGAAGTGAGAAGCTCTTGGTAGTTACAGCTAGAAAGGGAAATCCTTAAACCGACAGCACCTACTTTATCCCAAGATGATGCAGCATGTTTTAGCTTCTGCTTCAAAGTGAAGTTCAGCCTTTCGCAAAGGCCATTGGTCTGTTGGGGTCTACGGCCGGGTCAGGATCCGTTTGATACTATATGCCTGGCAAAAGGCTGCACTGAGCTGCAAAAAAAAGTGTTTATTATGACGGTAAGCCACAAAATGATACCTCAATTATAGCTGCCAATTTATCAGATTAAAAAATAATGAAAGTGCGTAGGTAAGGCATTCGCCACGGACAAACCTCAACAAGCACCATTGTAAGAAAGGCTAAAGACGGAGAGGAATGAAGAAGATTGGTTGCCAAGTTTTAACTTGCACCCACACGCAGACTAAGGGATAAATGAAGAAAGGTTTTAAAAAGAATGCTAAATTTAAAAAAAAATGTGTTTAAGCTTCCCTGATCGATCATAAATTTTCCTGCTACCCTTAGCTTTTCCTCACCCACTAAACATTTATGTTTTTCTTTCGCCTTATGTTCTGGATGAGGCGAATGTGGAAACTCACTCATAACACGTCTTCCTGTCCGACACTACTAATTAATTTTGTTCATTTTCTGCACAAAAACTATTCACCAAAACAATGTTTCCCTACATTAAAAACATTTTGAAGAAAAATAATGGGGTTTACTTTACCGACCTGGCTTTCACATGCCAGTGACTTCTTCTCTTATTGGTAGAGTCAGACCTGACCAGGGATACAAAATATCCCACAGTCACTCTCCAAGGAATGTATTCAGTCATTTACGAGTACAAATCTACTTTAAATATTGGGTTTCCAAGCATCCCACCCTTCCATATAGTAGTACTTAAACAGTCAGTATGGATGTTAACATGCTGCGAGAACACCTTTTCGTAGATTATGTAGGGATATGTGAAACCAGAAGTACAAACTATAGGCCTTAATTGCCTGTCTGTGTTCAACCGCTGGTTCCATTACTGACACCGACACAAAAAGTATTCACCAAATCAATTTTTTTCTTTCTTCCCAAACACATGGCAGTGACCTCTTAATTCTCTCATTGGCTGAGACAGATTCCAGTATACCTCTTGCTTTCAACAGCCATGTTATTTCAAGCAATGAAGGTAACCTCCCTTAGTAGTTTTATTCAAGAAAGATAGCATCCCTTGGCATTTAGGCAATACCAGCTGCTCCAGTTTGCTCTTTAGCTATTGAAATTCAAAAGTGCTGTCACATTGTTAAAAGTTAGGTGATCAGAAGGTATTCATCAACGTTAACATTGATAGACATTTTATATGAATCCCAACCTGAACTTGACAACATGAAATTTGGAAACAAATGTACTAGTTCCGAGAAAATGTTAGGTCATGGGAGGGAGGGAGATCGACTAGGATATGTCACAGAAAAACATCAAACAGTTTTGAATGAATTTGCTTGATTTTTAAGTGTTAGGAATATGTGTGTGTTATGTGTTATTGTAACAGATCTGTTGAATTCAACACTAACACATAACACACATGTAATTCTGATCTCACAAATTGTGGCGGGTGTTTTTTTTTTTTTTAATTTTTACTAACTATATAAAAGGTATCTGCACTTATTGAACTGTTGTCTTTATGAAAGATGGGCACTACATGATTCTTTGCAATGGCATTTTACTTTCATATTCCAGTTCCAGTAATTCACAGTAATGCATTTCCGACTTCTTTTAGGAACAATCTTCCTTGTGAACAATCTCATCTCCCCTACCCGTATGCTAAACCTTGAATGATTTAAGCAAACTTTGTAGAATGAATAGAATACAAGCACGCTTTGTCAGAGATTTGTACTGTAGTTGAAGTGAGAAGCTCTTGGTAGTTACAGCTAGAAAGGGAAATCCTTAAACCGACAGCACCTACTTTATCCCAAGATGATGCAGCATGTTTTAGCTTCTGCTTCAAAGTGAAGTTCAGCCTTTCGCAAAGGCCATTGGTCTGTTGGGGTCTACGGCCGGGTCAGGATCCGTTTGATACTATATGCCTGGCAAAAGGCTGCACTGAGCTGCAAAAAAAAGTGTTTATTATGACGGTAAGCCACAAAATGATACCTCAATTATAGCTGCCAATTTATCAGATTAAAAAATAATGAAAGTGCGTAGGTAAGGCATTCGCCACGGACAAACCTCAACAAGCACCATTGTAAGAAAGGCTAAAGACGGAGAGGAATGAAGAAGATTGGTTGCCAAGTTTTAACTTGCACCCACACGCAGACTAAGGGATAAATGAAGAAAGGTTTTAAAAAGAATGCTAAATTTAAAAAAAAATGTGTTTAAGCTTCCCTGATCGATCATAAATTTTCCTGCTACCCTTAGCTTTTCCTCACCCACTAAACATTTATGTTTTTCTTTGGCCTTATGTTCTGGATGAGGCGAATGTGGAAACTCACTCATAACACGTCTTCCTGTCCGACACTACTAATTAATTTTGTTCATTTTCTGCACAAAAACTATTCACCAAAACAATGTTTCCCTACATTAAAAACATTTTGAAGAAAAATAATGGGGTTTACTTTACCGACCTGGCTTTCACATGCCAGTGACTTCTTCTCTTATTGGTAGAGTCAGACCTGACCAGGGATACAAATATCCCACAGTCACTCTCCAAGGAATGTATTCAGTCATTTACGAGTACAAATCTACTTTAAATATTGGGTTTCCATGCATCCCACCCTTCCATATAGTAGTACTTAAAGTCAGTATGGATGTTAACATGCTGCGAGAACACCTATTCGTAGATTATGTAGGGATATGTGAAACCAGAAGTACAAACTATAGGCCTTAATTGCCTGTCTGTGTTCAACCGCTGGTTCCATTACTGACACCGACACAAAAAGTATTCACCAAATCAATTTTTTTTCTTTCTTCCCAAACACTTGGCAGTGACCTCTTAATTCTCTCATTGGTAGAGACAGATTCCAGCATACCTCTTGCTTTCAACAGCCATGTTATTTCAAGCAATGAAGGTAACCTCCCTTAGTAGTTTTATTCAAGAAAGATAGCATCCCTTGGCATTTAGGCAATACCAGCTGCTCCAGTTTGCTCTTTAGCTATTGAAATTCAAAAGTGCTGTCACATTGTTAAAAGTTAGGTGATCAGAAGGTATTCATCAACGTTAACATTGATAGACATTTTATATGAATCCCAACCTGAACTTGACAACATGAAATTTGGAAACAAGTGTACTAGTTCCGAGAAAATGTCAGGTCATGGGAGGGAGGGAGATCGACTAGGGTATGTCACAGAAAAACATAAAACAGTTTTGAATGAATTTGCTTGATTTTTAAGTGTTAGAAATAGGTGTGTGTGTTATGTGTTACTATAACAGATCTGTTGAATTCAACACTAACACATAACACACATGTAATTCTGATCTCACAAATTGTGTGTGTGTGTGTGGGGGGGGGGGGGTTGTTTGTTGTTGTTTTTTTTTTACTAACTATATAAAAGGTATCTGCACTTATTGAATTGTTGTCTTTGTGAAAGATGGGCACTACATGATTCTTTGCAATGGCATTCTACTTTCATATTCCAATTCCAGTTATTCACAGTAATGCATTTCCGACTTCTTTTAGGAACAATCTTCCTTGTGAACAATCTCATTTCCCCCTACCCGTATGCTAAACCTTGATTGATTTAAGCAAACTTTGTAGAATGCATAGAATGCAAGCACGCTTTGTCACAGATTTGTATTGTAGTTGAAGTGAGAAGCTTTTGGTAGTTACAGCTGGAAAGGGAAATAAGCGACAAACAATGGGATTCAAATTCATGCACTCAGCTACAATGTTAAGATAGACTTAGGAAGCACATGCAAGAAATGTTTCTGGGTGAGGAAAAAAAATCAACATTTGTCATTAGTAACTCGATGTATGACAAAACTTAGCAAAAAGGAAAAGACCTGTCAATTAAAAAGGCAATTAACAAATTTATAACCACTAAAACCTCTTAGCGCGCTTAAAAGGTAAATAAATGCCTTTTCAACATTAAGTCAAAAAAGTACATACATGAAGCGAAGCACAAGTAAGTACAAAAGTAAGAAATGCCTGCTTGGCTGAAAGTATTATCATGCATAACTGCATGGATGGCTGAAATGAAAGAAAACAACAAAGGTCAACAGACAGTAAAACAAATTACAGCCTTCTTGGCTGGAAATTCCACGAAAGGCAACAAGACAAATTGGGAAAAACACAAGACACCTTATTATTGAACTCTCGGCCTTGATCCGAGAGGAGGCTTTTTGGAGCTCCATATCGAGCAACAAAAGTCCTCAATGCCTTGCAGACAACATGTGCCTCCTTGCTCGGAAGAGGAAGGCAAGGCATCTGGATATTTAGTAAAGTGGTCAACAACTGTCAGAAGACAGTTGTTGCCATTCGCTGTTTGGGGTAGGCCACCTAAAAGTAAAAGAGATGAAAATCACACACACAATATCAAGCAGCTAAATAAATATACAGCAGTACCCATTTTAAAACACGACCCACCACAATAGCGTGGTAGGACAAAACATGAAGGGCTGATCTCAAGATAGGTAAATTATTAAACAAGAGGAGAGTTTTGAAAACAACTAGCTACAGATGTTTCAACCTATAATAAATAAGTGCAATGAAATTAAATATGAACAAGATGCTATAATATACACAAAAACGTACTAACAGAAGCGCCTCATATTTTAACTCGCAACATATTCCTTCTTGTCTTTTAGTCTATAACCAGTCACAGAACTGAAACAAGAAGAACTTAACATTTGAGCCACATCCATCGAGCATAAAATACATCATAATTTTTAATCTGAAAATTGCTTTCGAGAAAAGTATTGGTTAGAGACTGAGCGTTCTGACCACCTTACTTGCTAGTACAGGAACTCAGTGCGGTAATAAATAGGAAGGTGTTTTTGTCCATTAATCACCATTATTATTGTGAACCGAGATGCTGTGCATTATTCCCGAGTTGTCAGGAATCAGCCTACCAGATTTCATAATGACCGGTTCAATAGCACATTGCAAGTGGACACTGGGTGAAGGGTGTCCTCAAATTCAGAAATCTGAGGGGGACAGAAATCACTGAACTTCAACAAATAAATCAAGCCTTAAATATCTGTGTTAACCCTTTGCACCCCTAAAACGCTATCCGCTTCTTCGAAAAATCTGAAGGAAAATTGAAGATTGTACCTGAATAATCACCTTCTCCCTTACAAAAATCTAAAAACATTTTTAACTTAGGCTCTTGTTCTGTGAACTGCTAGTTGTGTGAACTGTTCTTTCAATGAGAGATGGTGGCAGCTTGTGTAATTGGAGCATATAAAGGAAAAAGGTACTTATAAAATATTTTGTGTTTTATGAAAAACTGCTAATCATTTGAAGATTTTAAAATATACCAGTCCTGCATCGGAAATGTGTGCAATGTTGTTGCTTTTAGAAATATATCAAGGCTTTTTTGTTGCTAATTTTGTTTTAATTTGTTTACCCATGGGACATGGCTATAAACCAGCATGTGTGCTGTCAAAAACTAACCTGACCAGTTAATTCTAAAACTGACCTATTGATTTTAGGGTCAACTGGTCATCTAACTTATTGCTGATTTGAGATGAAGCCAACCTCTGGAATGAACAGTACTAAAAACAATATTAAGAAAAGCCCACAGAAGCGGCATTTTCATGGTTAAAAAAAAATTAACTTGCAAATTATATCCATCCCAACAACTTCCATTGGCTCTGAGACAGAGATGTGAGCCAGCTTTTCTTCTTTTGTTTTGAATGGCTTCTCCTTCTGGCAGGAGCAGCTTTAAATCTGAAACACCTTTTACAGACATCTAGAAAAATGTAGAAATAGACATGAAACAATAGTCGGTTGGTCCAGAGCTACTCGTCTACCACTGAAAACATCTGCACGCACACCTTTCGTTTTCTTGGCACTGTCATCAGCATCACTAGTAATATGATTAGAGACAGCTGATGAGTTAGGCCTTATGGCCTACCATATCTCCCCCTCATTTGTACATCATTATAGAGAGGGCAGCGCTGTGCAACTAGGTTCACAAAATATTCAATAAAAATCATATAATTCCTTTATGTTGGGATTACAATCTAGATGGTTTTGAAACCAATCAATTAGTATTACTATCAAAAACATTATCAAAAACAATCAATTAAAAAAGGTGCAAATTTAGCATTACCATCAAGTGACCTTGATGCACTTATTAATTGTTCAACTTGAGAAACAATAATTTATTTCAGTCATGCTATCGTACCCTCGAGAATTTTCATTGAGGGTGTAAAAAAAACCTAAAAAATTTAAAAGAAGTATAAAGAACCCTTATTGTTTCGAATGGGGGTATGAAAACCCCTTGTTTTTTTAAGAATCTGCATTCTTGTTGTCACGACCGACCCCTGGAGGTCTGCCCTGACAGGATCGGTCTAGGTGGGAGTGAAGGGAGTGACTGACCTCACACGCCTCGCAAGAGCCCACACAAGAAAGATTACGATACAACACCCCATTTATTCACACCCACACACTCAGTCATAAATAAGCATTCCAACACACACAACATGCACAATCACAATCAAGCATTCCAACGCACACAACATGCACAATCACAATCAAGCACTCCAACACACACAACATGCACAATTATAAATAAACATTTCACCTTACGACGTACACAATCACAATTACAGCATTCCAGCACATATAACATATACACAATTATAAAGAAACATTTCCAGCATCGATCCCTTCTAACACCATGGAGTGCGTCCACACCCATGCCCCTGTCAAGTCCACTGGGAGCACCCTGTCGCACTAGGTGCTCCGAGCCGGGTCGGTTCTCGCAGGGAGTCGCTCAAAGCCGACGCCCTCGACTCACAAGCAGGCAGTGAAGAGCGCGTCCCGGAGGGGTGGGGGGGGAAGGAAAACGAGGCGCTGTTACTGGAGGTCCTGGACGGGGGTCAGGGCCGGCCAGTCAAGACGGCGGGCTCCTCTACCAGTCCGCGGTCCCGACCAGGGCGTGGCCTCGACCAGCGCGTGGCACCATCCAGTCCGCGGTTCCAGCCAGAGCGTGGCCTCAACCAGCACGTGGCACCATCCAGTCCGTGGTCTCAGCCAGAGCGTGGCCTCAACCAGCACGTGGCACCATCCAGTCCGTGGTCTCAGCCAGAGCGTGGCCTCAACCAGCACGTAGCACCATCCAGTCCGTACTCCAGGTGAAGCCCCCGGGAGGGGGGGAGGGGAAACGTAGCTGGAGGAGAGAAGAAAGGGAAGGAAGGAAGAAGGAAGGAGGAAGGAAGAAGGGTACTGGAACCCCGCCGTCAGTACAGTCTGACCCATGCTGTCAAATCTCAACAGCCACTCGCATGATGGGCGAGGGGAAGTCTATTAAATGCACCCACAATCCCAGCTCAACACAGACCTGAGCATAACACAGTAAACCCATCGAATCAGGGATATTCACTAGGGTCTTCTCACACGATGCAGGTAAAAGACTGCATTAAATCAACAGGTTATAAAACAAATATGAATTATCTTCATCCTTCTCTCACTCATGCTTAACATTTTACTTCCTTAGGAAATAAATCAACACAGCGACCATCGCTTTATAACCGCCACCACATTTGCAAATAATAATTCAATGGCATAATTGTCACATTTTATAGCCACATTTAAAAAACAACACAAATCTCCAACCACGCATCCGAACGACAAATCATGCGTACGCACGCTCGCGAACATAAAAACTCGTTCTCCTTGCACACACAAACAGACGGTGGCCGAAGGATAAGAGTCCGGCGAATGTGACAGGGGCGGACGAGCGAGACCAAGCAAGTTCCAACCCTGAATCACCAGGTTCTCTCCATCCCCACCGACTACAGCATCACCAGATGCATAAACAGGAGAAAGAATTTTGGAAATAATTTAGAATGGCCAGGTTAAAGATTGAATTAACCAGAGAAAAGGTCTCAAACAATATTTCTCTTACAATTTCGAAAACAAAAGAAAATTGCGCAAAAGAGAAGAATAAGCCGGCTAACAACAACAAACCAAAACAAACAAACCACGAAACTGATGCTTACCAGCTACCCGTGGGTGACCCAGAAGAGGCGGGTCAAACGACTCTCTCTGCCCTCTGTCCAGTCGAGAGGACAGAGGCACAGGTGCGGAAACAGAAGAAGCGATGTCCCCCTCCTACAGGCCGACTGCAGGAATTGAAAGTACCGACTGTACTTTCGATGATACGGTGAAGAACCAAGACTGGAGCAGGCGCTCCCAGAGACATCTTCCGCTCGAGTGAAGAGCTAACCTCCCTCAGCAATGGCGGCCAAAATGCCATGCTGCGTCACAGAGTGAGCATACTTCAAACTAAAAGAAATGAAGCACGTGCGACAGGTAAAAAGACAGGCGAGAGGCCGATAGACAGCAAGTTCGAGAGAAAGGTACCGGCCACCCGTGAACCTGCAGGATGAATAGCACGGGCAGTGAAATTAGAGAGAGAGAGAGAGAGCAAACCGAAGTTGAGCTGAACTACACCAAGGTGCAACCGCACCACAAGCCACATTAAGGGACGGATACACGACAACAGCAACGACAATAAACAAATGAATAATTCCGCCACCCTAAATGGGTCAAACGTCGTAGGCCTCGTGACAAACTCGTGACAAACCCCCCTTCTAAAAGCATCTGTTTCTCTGAGATACAGTGCTCCTTTGAACCTTGACGCATGTGCAAATTCAAAAACAATGGGACCGAACCCAACTCTCTGTGCTCGACAGAGTACGAGGAATCCAATACAAACATTCCACGATAGAATCACACCGAGAAATACATAATACTACATTTATCAAACAACTAAGCGAACCTTCCAACCATGAAAGTAACAATCCGAATCACTGGTGATTCACTACCGTTAACATCACTGAAGTGAAAACTGTCACTACACCTAATACAGAGACCAAAAGGGGATAACCCTGGTTGAGGGGAAGTGTCCCTCTGACCGATTTTCCAATGTGCTGACTACGGAGCTCGGCTAAGATAGTCAGCATCCGTATTACAGGAACCCTTGATATGACGGAAAGTGAACGCATGACTCTGCAGCTCCACATGCCCAACCCATGAGTCGACGACTGACTGGCCGGATCCGGTCCAGGTACTGGAGAGGATGATGATCGCTCTCCAGCACAAACTTCCGGCCGTACTTCTTCTTGGGCACGCCAGTACGCGTCCAAATCTGCCTGAGAGATTCAGCAACAGTAGGGGCATCGATAGTCCTAAGCGGACAGCTTCTGGGTATCGACTCGCAGATTCTACCACTACCGAAGTGTAGCGGTGACCGCGATCGGATGGAGGATTAATGGGTCCCACCAGGTCAACCCCAACCTTGCTGAATGCCTCCCCAACCAGTGGCACTGACCCTAGGGGAACACGCTTCAAGCGACCCTTAGGCGTTGTCCGTTGGCAGGTATCGCAACTGCGGCAGTACTGCCTAACCTGTGAGTTCATCCCTGGCCAAAAGAAGTCTTGTCTTACTCGCTCGAGAGTCCGCTTGGAGCCCATATGACCTGCCATGGGGGAATCGTGGGCCTGCCGGAGCACAGACTCTCTCAGGTTTTGGGGGAACAACCAGCTGCTTGGCCACACGATCTGCCTGAGTGAAAACCCTAAAGAGGATCCCCTTGTGGAGCTTGAAGCTCACCTTGGCGTGTCGGGCAGACTGAGCAGGACGACCTCCCAGTTGTCGCAGGCGTTGGACATCCAAGTCCCTGGCCTGAAGACGAACAATGGAAGCAGGGTCGGCCCTAGCAAGAACCTCGTCAGAGATCGCTGAAGAACGGGACGCAATTCCTGTTCCTGCTTCTTAGCTTTGGCGCGTGTGGTGACTCCCACACACGCCTGTACGGGCAGATCCGTAGACACGGACTGACTGCGTCCGTCTGCGAAGGTGGTAGTATTCCCTATGATAAGGGAATACAGAGGTCGCTCCACCGCGATAGCCCATACTTCGCCACAGAAGTAGGGGGTGGAGATAGAAACGAGTACAGAAGGACGGGTGGAGGTAAACCAGCCTCCAACCCGCACACCTCGTAACTGGCGCCCCGCCGGGCCTTAGGGGAAACTAAATCCTTATCCACAAAGAGTGTTGATGCTCCCGAATCCCTGATGGTGTCGACCAAGGATGAACCAACAACAGAAAGAAAAAACTGGACACTCTGTACCACCAGAAGCTTGGATGGACCCCACGTTAGCCGAGGCGCGAGGATGCTGGAAAGGACTAGCCCCATGACTACCAGCGGCTTTAGGACAATCTTTCCTAATGTGGCCAGGACGACCACAAAGAAAACACAGTCGGGGCGCTGAAATCCCCGATGAACTGCCTGCCTTGTTCACCCGCTAGCAGTCGTCGGCGCCTTAACCGCCACTAAATCCTGTGGAGGGCTTCCTCTCCGTATCTGGGCGATGCCCATAAGCCCTGCGAGCTTCAGCAAACACCTCAGCGGTGTGAATCGCAGCCGCGAAATCCTGAGGTGCTGTCTCGCCTATCCGGATCCTCAACTCTGGGGGCACAGTGTTGGTGAGCTGTTCAATGAGGATCAGATCCTCCAGCTCCAACTTAGCCAACTGACGCCAGTACCCTAGCGTTTTGCGCAGCCTATCACCAAACTGCACGAAGGTCTCGTCGTTATTCTTCTTCATGGACCTGAACTTCCTCCTGTACGTCTCTGGGGTAAGGTGGAAACGCTTACGCAGAGCCAACTGCATGTCTGCATAAGACGCACCTTCATTTAGAGTGAGCACACACTCCCTTGCAGCACCCGATAATCCAGAAAAAAGGTGCATAGCCTTTTGTTCTCAGACAATTGATATGAACTAGCAACCTTGTCAAAATGTTCCAGGAACATATCAATGTCCTCACTAGGTCTGAACTCTGGAAGCTTTAACTTGGGCCTCTAACTCTATCACCTGCCTGGTGATTAACCCCCTGACTTACAGATGCGGGAGACCGCGAAAGAAGTTGTTCCATCTCCTCCCTACGCAGAGCCTCCATCCTGTCTAGTTCTTCCCTACGGAGGGCAGCCTCTTCCCTACGCTGAGCAGCCTCTTCCTTACGAAGGGCCTCCTGTCTGGCAGCCTCCTCCCTACGAAGAATAGCCTCTTCCCTATGCAGAATCTCCTGTCTGTCAGTCTCCTCTCGGCGCAGAGCCTCCATCCTGTCTAGCTCTTCCCTACGGAGCCTTGCCTCTTCCCTACGTTGAGCTTCCTGCCTGACAACCTCCTCTCTGCGCTCTTCCCTACGCAGGGCTTCCTGCCTAGCGGCCTCTTCACTACGCTGCCGCTCCAGAAACATAAGGACAGAGGTGATATCCTGAGCGGGGTTCACCACTCCCGACACAGGAGGATGACCCGTCTGACCCGTCCCTTGGGTCTCGACTTTACCATGAGGAAAGTCTCCCGGGGCATACTCCTTACGAGGGGAAGCCTGGAGAGGAGAAGGTTTCGGTCTCTGCGACTCAACAGAAGCCCACAGTTGCTTTGCTATGCTCTGACGCTTCCGAGCGGAAGTGCCAGTCGGGGTCTCGACAGAAGACCCCCCAGCGAAGAGGTAGTAAAAGTACTCACTGGACTACCTGCTACAGCACTGGAATAAGTAGAAGTTACCGTAGTCGAAGTACTGGTACTAATAGTAGGGACTACAGTAACATTTTGAATACCCTTCTTCTTCGACGCACGCGTCGCCAACCACCAGCGCCGGACGTCGCCATGACAACAATATCCTACGGTTTTCAAATACAGGGGAAAGACAATTCCACTAGAGAAGAAAAAAAAAATATTTTAGGGGCGTGTGTATATGTGTGTATGTGTGTGTGTGCGTGTGTGCGGACAAGTTCCGGCTGCTCCCACTCTGGCAACACCGCGCTCTACAGCACGAGCAACAGTGCGGTGGGGCTCACCGAAAAAAAAAAAAAAAAAAAACTATGTCCGGCTGCCCCCACTCTGGCAACACCGCGCTCCACAGCACGAGCAACAGTGCGGTGGGCGTGGCCGGAAAAAAAAAAAAACAAAAAAAACAACAACTGGCAAACGGAATCCGGAGAGAGGAAAAAAAAAAAACACTAACGTCCGATACAACCCCCTGTACTCAATAACCCGGTAGAAAAAAAAAAAAAACTGGCTAAATACAAAACAGAATGGAAGACTGAGCGGCAACAGAAAGGCAAGACTTACGGCCGTACCTGCGTGAGGTACCCGGCGGAAGGAGGTCTGGACGCGGTCGACTCCCCTCGGTCTCACCTCGACTCCCGAGTCACACCGGATGTTCCCTCAGGCCACAAAAAGACTCCCTTCACGCTAGAGTCACCCAGCCAACCACCCACGAACAAACACGACAAACTGACTAAACATATACAAAACAGACAAAACTAAACAGGTACACCGCGAAACGAGAGAGACAGTCAGAGCCCTTCACATCCCGGACGAGCCCCCACAATTGTCACGACCGACCCCTGGAGGTCTGCCCTGACAGGATCGGTCTAGGTGGGAGTGAAGGAGATGACTGACCTCACACGCTCGCAAGAGCCCACACAAGAAAGATTACGATACAACACCCCATTTATTCACACCCACACCCTCAGTCAAAAAATAAGCATTCCAACACACACAACATGCACAATCACAATCAAGCATTCCAACGCACACAACATGCACAATCACAATCAAGCACTCCAACACACACAACATGCACAATTATAAATAAACATTTCACCTTACGACGTACACAATCACAATTACAGCATTCCAGCACATATAACATATACACAATTATAAAAGAAACATTTCCAGCATCGATCCCCTTCTAACACCATGGAGTGCGTCCACACCCCTGCCCCTGTCAAGTCCACTGGGAGCACCCTGTCGCACTAGGTGCTCCGAGCCGGGTCGGTTCTCGCAGGGAGTCGCTCAAAGCCGACGCCCTCGACTCACAAGCAGGCAGTGAAGAGCGCGTCCCGGAGGGAAGGGGGGGGGAAAGGAAAACGAGGCGCTGTTACTGGAGGTCCTGGACGGGGGTCAGGGCCGGCCAGTCAAGACGGCGGGCTCCTCTACCAGTCCGCAGTCCCGACCAGGGCGTGGCCTCGACCAGCGCGTGGCACCATCCAGTCCGCGGTTCCAGCCAGAGCGTGGCCTCAACCAGCACGTGGCACCATCCAGTCCGTGGTCTCAGCCAGAGCGTGGCCTCAACCAGCACGTGGCACCACCCAGTCCGTGGTCTCAGCCAGAGCGTGGCCTCAACCAGCACGTAGCACCATCCAGTCCGTACTCCAGGTGAAGCCCCGGGAGGGGGGGAGGGGAAACGTAGCTGGGAGGAGAGAAGAAAGGGAAGGAAGGAAGAAGGAAGGAGGAAGGAAGAAGGGTACTGGAACCCCGCCGTCAGTACAGTCTGACCCATGCTGTCAAATCTCAACAGCCACTCGCATGAGGGCGAGGGGAAGTCTATTAAATGCACCCACAATCCCAGCTCAACACAGACCTGAGCATAACACAGTAAACCCATCGAATCAGGGATATTCACTAGGGTCTTCTCACACGATGCAGGTAAAAGACTGCATTAAATCAACAGGTTATAAAACAAATATGAATTATCTTCATCCTTCTCTCACTCATGCTTAACATTTTACTTCCTTAGGAATAAAAACAACACAGCGACCATCGCTTTATAACCGCCACCACATTTGCAAATAATAATTCAATGGCATAATTGTCACATTTTATAGCCACATTTCAAAAACAACACAAATCTCCAACCACGCATCCGAACGACAAATCATGCGTACGCACGCTCGCGAACATAAAATCGTTCTCCTTGCACACACAAACAGACGGTGGCCGAAGGATAAAGAGTCCAGCGAATGTGACAGGGGCGGACGAGCGAGACAAGCAAGTTCCAACCCTGAATCACCAGGTTCTCTCCCATCCCCACCGACTACCGCATCACCAGATGCATAAACAGGAGAAAGAATTTTGGAAATAATTTAGAATGGCCAGGTTAAGATTGAATTAACCAGAGAAAAGGTCTCAAACAATATTTCTCTTACAATTTCGAAAACAAAAGAAAATTGCGCAAAAGAGAAGAATAAGCCGGCTAACAACAACAAACCAAAACAAACAAACCACGAAACTGATGCTTACCAGCTACCCGTGGGTGACCCAGAAGAGGCGGGTCAAACGACTCTCTCTGCCTCTGTCCAGTCGAGAGGACAGAGGCACAGGTGCGGAAACAGAAGAAGCGATGTCCCCCTCCTACAGGCCGACTGCAGGAATTGAAAGTACCGACTGTACTTTCGATGATACGGTGAAGAACCAAGACTGGAGCAGGCGCTCCCAGAGACATCTTCCGCTCGAGTGAAGAGCTAACCTCCCTCAGCAATGGCGGCCAAAATGCCATGCTGCGTCACAGAGTGAGCATACTTCAAACTAAAAGAAATGAAGCACGTGCGACAGGTAAAAAGACAGGCGAGAGGCCGATAGACAGCAAGTTCGAGAGAAAGGTACCGGCCACCCGTGAACCTGCAGGATGAATAGCACGGGCAGTGGAATTAGAGAGAGAGAGAGAGAGCAAACCGAAGTTGAGCTGAACTACACCAAGGTGCAACCGCACCACAAGCCACATTAAGGGACGGATACACGACAACAGCAACGACAATAAACAAATGAATAATTCCGCCACCCTAAATGGGTCAAACGTCGTAGGCCTCGTGACAAACTCGTGACACTTGTACAAACATCAATTAAAGTGATAAACACCGCAAGTCTAATTCCTTAAATATCTGTTCAAAAACAGAAACGCAACAACAGCTTTCAGTAACAAGCATTGATATTTTGTAGAAATTATACAAAAATAGATGTTATTGCAAATCATTCTTCAATAATGGATTGTTTGAAGATATGGTTAATGCGATTCTTTGTCCAAAAGTTCAGTTGAAAACGTACATTAAACTTGTGCTGACTCAAATCCGAAGTGAGTTCCCCATGTGGCCTCCCTGTCGTTTGTTGCGTTTCTTTTTTGGAACAGTATACTTTTCGCCACAGGTTTTCAGTAAAATGAAACTAGGCGCCAGACATCTCATGGCAGGCAGCTCTAACAGAACTGCACCTTTAAGTGCAATTTCATAACCACATACAAGTCTTTCTGGGATCCACTGATAATGGGAGATATGGGCGGACAGCCTTTGCAGAATTTCAAAATTTGATAGCATGACCTGGCTCATTATTTGCCATCAGGACATGAAATAATGGGACAACAAAGTCATGCAGGTTCTTCACTACTGTGAATATTTGATGTAATGTTGCAGGCATACTCGGAAAGCTCCATCCATGTACAGTCATGATCATAAGAAAGTATCCACACACAAGAATAATGGACACATTAAATGCAGTGTAAATGAAACACACAACTCTTTCCCAGGAGGGAAGGACCGCCCTGTTCAGGCGCATTGTGACGGGAGTGCTGCTTCACCCTCAGTTCCGGCGGAGCCTTCAGGGGTTCCTTTGAGATTTGGGCCCGTTGAGAGGGAGCCTGTTGTGTGTGTGTGTGTGTGTGTGTGTGTGGGGTGTGTGTGTGTGTGTGTGTGTGTGTGTGTGTGTCGTGTTCATCGCGGGAGAGTCGTCTTTCGTGAGGCCACAGACAGCGCCGAGGAGCGGGGTCTTCTGGGAGGAGTCAGCTTGCGAGGGGCCACGGACAGTGCCGAGGAGCAGCGTTTTCCGGGAAGGAAGGGTGTCCAATTTTTTGTGGTAGGAAGGGGGTGTAGCAATTAGGTAGTAGGGTTAGGGGTCTTACTGCTGCCTCCTTTAGGGATGTAGTGGCCAGCACAGCATAGGGTACCTGTCGTTGCCTCCCTTAGGGATGCAGCGACCGGCGCGGTAGTGGTCCCGGGTCAAAAAAGAAGGGTGGGTCCTGGGAGAGTGGTGGGTGGTAGTAGTTTAGAGATTAGTGTCCCTTGGGTTAGTCCTAGTCCCTGGTAGTTAACCACCATGTGTGCGGGCTATCGCTGCGTCCCCAGGGCACATTGATATACCGCAACTGGTGTATTAGGGTAGGTTAGGGTTCCCCAGGTCATTGTAGCAGGGTAGGGTGGGCCAGCATGGAAATGGGATACCAGTGTACGGTTGTGGATAGACGCGAGTGATGAATACTGGGTTGTGGCGCCATAGTGTGTATGTTGGAATAAAGAAGTGTGCAGGATTGTAAAGCTGTGTTAGTGTGCTGTGTTGTCTGACCTAGTGTGTGATAGGCGTGGTAGGGGTGGTAGGGTCATCGGGCTTAGCGACCGTGACATCGAGAAGAAACAAATTCTTCCCGTGACCACCTATTTTCCACTGTCAGTTTGCGACTTCCACAGAAACTGGTTAGGATTGCGTCGTTAGCTAAAAATGTACTAAATATTCCACTGGGCCTTCCTTGTCTGGATTTTTTTTTATAAACTACTGGTGCCAATCTTCACCACAACTATAAAAAAAACACCCCACTGATAGATATTTTCATCATCAAAAATTATTTTTTTAAAAAGATCTACTTTACTTGACAGGGTTTCACATGCTCGTGATCTCTTCTTTAATTGGTGTAGTCAGACCTGCACATTCTAAACTTAGAAAGAACTCTCAAGTCTCTCCCCTTGTCCATTCCTAGTCCACTATGGATTACCAAGAGAGACTTGCATAATATTACTTCGCTCATCAAAACACCTGTGTTTCACCTTCCCTGAATGGCGTTCCTTGAATAAAGTAGAAGAGAAACTGTAGACTTTAAACGTGATGTCAAATCATTGTAATTCATCATTAAAGTAAACATCCAAAGTTTTGGGTCACTTTTGATATGTTATGTAATGGAACTAAACGACACTCCATCACTGAAAGTGTAACAAAAAATGCTCCGAAAGTTGATAAATTCATAATTTAGTTTCAACTGGATGCTACCAAATTGCAGACGATGCAAGTGAACAGCATTGTGGAATCAAGCGCTCTAAGTCACAAGAGGGAGTGGATTAAAACTACGATGGTTGGCAACAGAGTAAAACAAGAGCGACTCAAAATAGAAAATTCTACATAAATCTATACAGATTCGAATTGGTGGAAAATTCGTATTTTATTCCACGCAAACTACAACAAATATCTGTCTCTTTAGACTGTGGATACAAAATGAACTAATTGGTTTATATAGTTATACTTCTTCAACGAACATCTTTTTCTACAAATTCGAATGTATCCAGTATTGTACCGTGAGCTGACACACTTGACAGCGTAGCGGAAAGTCGTTATCATGGCTATAAATATTGTGCTCTTTCAAGACATCTTAAAGAAATATAAAATTCCCTATCAACAATACAATTAAAACAACGATCTCAATACTACACTACACATGACCAACGGATTTCAAAAGTATAAAACAAAAAGCACACACACACAGCTGATGTTTCATCTGCTTGTGTAGTGCAGTCAAGAGGTTTCCGGGGTTCGAATCTCAAGCATTTTTATTATCGGTGTGTCACAGCTGACAGGGGCCAGGGTAGTCTAATGAATAAGGAGCTGGACTTGCAGTCAAAAGGTGCGAGTTCGAATCCCGGATTGGTCTCGGAAATTTTCACGTGGAAATTTTCCTGCAAAAATAGCCATAGTTTACCCCGATATCCATCCACCCTGGTCCACTGGTGTCAGGCTAAGACAGTCCAGCCACCCAAGAAACCGTTCAGGTATATTGGAGGTAAAGCCCGCACCTTCATGTGCTTCTTCATTCATTCAAACAGCTGACGAGCCGAAGTAAACGCGCTTAGACAGCAAGTCAGATTTCAGGTCCCACCTTTTCGGCCCTGTCCCAAACTGCTGCATTAAGACTAAGGCTTTCCAACACCTTACATTTATTAAAAAGATATTGTGATTGAATTCTACATCCACCGTTTACGAGATATTGTGATTGAATTCTACATCCACCGTTACGGTGAAATTTACACGTTTTATATACAAACATACCCTTTACCCATCACTATATAGAGAGAACAAAGAATATATTAAGTTACAAAGTGAGACTGCAGGCGGAAATCAGAACAAATCTTAAATAAATGTTAGCGAACCGCCCAGAGAAACGTGGACAAACGAGTCTCAAGACAGAACACGACGCGTTTCGACCTCTTAGGTCTTCTTCGGGTAATATACAAACATAAAAGGCAACGAAATTTCACTTAGCTTTGATCGCTACAGAGTACAGCGCAGCGCAAGGAAGGCTTTGCAGTCAATCTAAATTTCTTTTGAAGTTGCGTTTGGCTCACAACATGGTGAATCAAAGTTTGAAGTCACACACACTCATACCATTCCTTGCTGCAGCTGAAAACAATAACATTTCTAATAACCTTGACCCTTCTGGTTGGTTTCAAACATATTATGTGGTGCACCATGACCACCTTCAACGTACAGTTGGAGACCTAGGCTTGTGTATCAGTCTCTTTATGCCGAGATTCGAACCCACAACTTTACGAGTTAACCTTGGTCCTTCACACACACAACGCACACACACTCTCCATCTCGGTCAGAGAGAGAGAAAAGAGAGAGAGAGAGAGAGAGAAGAGAGAGAGAGAGAGAGAGAGAGAGAGAGAGAGAGAGAGAGCGAGAGAGAGACGTACAAAGAAGTCTGAAATTTTTAATTCATTAAGATCCATACTCCTGAAGAAAGGGGATGTGAAACATAATAAACATGACCAAACAATAAACCATAAGATTAAGTTCAGTCCAGTTCTAAATAAAAACAGTTCAGTGAAATTAGGAAGAGAAACTTTCTTACAATTTAAAAGCTATATATAAATAAATACATAGATTATGAATAGTTTTATCATTTCTAGATAAGACGTACAAGAAAAGAGAGAGAGAGAGAGAGAGAGAGAGAGAGAGAGAGAGTTCCGTTACACTCACATATACTTCATCTGGGTCCAAGGAGACACACACACACACACACACACACACACACACACACACACAGAGAGAGAGAGAGAGAGAGAGAGAGAGAGAGAGAGAGAAGAGAGAGAGAGAGAGAAAGAGAGAGAGAGAGACACACACACACACATTCTCTAAAATTTGAAGTTTAAAGTCTCTTTCACTGACTTGCTACTGCAGAAACTGAAAATTTGCCCTTTACTACAAACTAATAAAAAAATCGGAAATGATTAAATTGAGGTTATTTGTATTTGTTTCTGTCCGTCTGTGTGTTTGTCTTTTGATCTCCCTTGCATCTTTGGGTGGATCCTCAGGCGTAGGCTCAAAGACTGTCCCCTACATTTTATATTATTTGCATAATGTCTTTAGTTTTACAGCAACTTTTTTTCCTCCCCACACTTTCGTTTGGTTGCCATTTACTACTCTTCGCTGGCTGCTCTGGGGGTGCTATTGGATTCTTTTTTGCACCCATGGTGGTGAGAACACCACAGTATTATGGACTGTGGTGTGTCTATTTGACGCCGGGAGCGCATACACAACCAGCCGTGTCTCCCTGATGAGTCCCGATCCAGCGGGCGAAAGGCCCCGGAGCAGGCAATACAATATATCTGCCTTCAAAAGGGATTGCGATGGTTCCCTTATACAGGTACAGAAGAGTTTTCATATCTGTAACTTTTTTTTTTTAAAGATTTCACTTTCCCAGTTTCTCAATCTTCAAACTCTCCCCCCCCCCCTCAAGTCCAAATCTTTGCCAGACAGTTCAGTTGTTGGCCTGCGCTTTTTTTTCCCCCACTATTAGATTGTTCGTCCGTGTATTTGTCTGACCTTATTCAAGTTTAAAAGGCTGTGCCAGTCTTGAATAAAAGTTACTCTGTGTTAGGTTTCCTTATGGGAGCAAAACATACCCCACTTGTTTACTATTTAATAAAAAAAAAATCATTACCTTTAACAATGCAGTGGCGTGAATTCATTCTTATGGCATTTTTTTGTGGTCCGAGACCACGACAGGTCACACTCCTTGGTCTCCAAGTATTGTTTTATTTTCGAGAATCTGCCCTCAAACCTGCAGCCATGTTTGATCGGTTTCTTGCGCTTACGAGGTTGCTTGTCACGTTACCGTTTATTTTCTCTTTTTTAATGAAATTTCCAAATATAGACTTTAAATAAATCATGGATTAGAAGGTTTATTTCTAAAAAATAATAAATGTCTACTGTTATCAACAACGGATGTGTGTTGTGACATGAAATGACGTCATTTTTCGCTAAGCTGGGACACCAGCAACGATTTGACCCGAATGTGTGTTGCGGCATCAAATGACGTCATTTTTTTTGGCTATGTTGGTATACCAGCAACGGATTTGACCGTGACAGGGGAAAATGGTAGTGAGAAGAGGAGGGAATTTCTTTTTCCCCCGCCTGTACTTCGAAGTAGCAAGTCCTGTGCCCCGCCTAAACTCATTCACGAACACTTTCTGTCATAGGGCAAGATCAGCTTTGTGACTAAACTGGTCCATGGCAAAATTAAGTCAACTGCAAGTGCAAAAACAGCCAAATCCAACCACTGCAGGCTAAAGGCAATATCCATCTGGGACACGAACAGCTTAGGTAGTAGAGCGGTCCCATATCCCTTCGGTTGCTGGTTCGAAACCTCCGCCAGGCTGTTTTCAAGGTTCAGCGAGATTTCCCTCGGCACTGGTGTCCACTGCCAAAAAGCCTTTCAAATCAGACTAAACCGACGTCATGTCCATGTACACAAGCATAGTCTGAAATTTTTTTGCACGCATTGATTAAAAATTTTGCACGCACGTAAGAGTAGGCCTTCATGTTCCGGGGAAGACGGGTAACACGAAGCAGAGTCTGGCTGGTTGAAGTTGGCTGCCTCCATCAAAAAAGAAAAAACAAAAAAAAAGAAAACACTTATTGTGCGTCTTACCTCGCTCACCGTCCATCACGTCTGCAACGAGTCACCGCACGGTACACAAGAGAAAACACGCCAAGAACGCTGTCAACGCCTGAAGACACGCTATCCAAGTCAGAAGAGAGCGCGATTGTCGCGGGCTGAATATTTCATAGGTTGTCAAATCCACGGGAATCACGTGCCATTTTCGGCTGACGCCCTGTCTGTCTCGCTAGGTCCTAGAATGCCGTCTGCTGCCGGCTGTGTGAGTGTGTGTGTGTGTGTGAAAGGAGAAGGGTGAGGGCTTCGAATCCGAAAAGAAAAAAAAAAACAATAACAAAAACTTAAGAAAACAAAAAACAGCAACAAAACAAACAAAACAAAACATAAAAAACATTGAACTGAACTTTGTGTGTGTTTGTGGACTTATCGTTCGGCAACCAATAGATTTGCAGAGATTGCGCGGGAAACCAACTGTTGGTTTGGTGCCACACACACAGGCACACACGCGCGCACAAAAAAAGGGGGAGTGCGACTTTAAGGGTGAGGAAAGTGTAGGGGGATTGGTGAGTATCCTTGCTGGACGAACATGTTCGTCATCTTCCTGTCCCTCCCCTTTCCCCTCTCCCCACACCCTCTCCTCGGCTATTGTGAAGGGGTTATGGGCAACGCTCGAATTCTGCCAACACAGCATCAGCCCATCACAAAGTGAGAAAGTTACTTTTACAACGCCAAGCTCCCGGTGTAACGATCCATTTTAACTCCCCTCCACTTCTTAACTCCCCGGCAGTTAGAATTAGCACGTGCCAATTTTAACTCCCCGGGAGTTAAAACAAACC
Organism: Conus ventricosus; assembly: GCA_018398815.1. Classification (NCBI taxonomy): domain Eukaryota; kingdom Metazoa; phylum Mollusca; class Gastropoda; order Neogastropoda; family Conidae; genus Conus; species Conus ventricosus. The sequence goes on along the minus strand of CM031628.1, from coordinate 45,458,864 downwards.
ACGCCAGAATGACTCCCCCCCCCCCCCCCCCCCCCTGTTTTAGATGAACCCCCCACCCCAAAACATTCAGTTTTATGTGTAAGTCATGAGAAACAAACATTTAATATACACCCCCTCCTTCCTCCCTTCCCGTCTCTCTGTCTGTCTGTCTTTCTCCCCCCACCCCCCAAACTTTTTTTCAGTCTCTCGCTCACTCTCTCACTCTCCTTCCTTGTCTGTCCGCCTTTTTTGCTTGTCTGTCTGTTTATCTCTCTCCTCTCCCTCTCTCTTTGCTTGTCTCTCTGTCTGCCTGTATTTGTTTATCTATCTCAGTGTCTCTGTCTCCAGGGTCTCCCCTACTCCCCCTCTCTCTGTCTGTCCCTGGGTGTTAAAATGGTACGGGTGAAAAATCCCCCCCCCCCCCCCCCCCCCTTCAGATTGTTTCAGATTTTTTTTCCTTGGTAAAATTCGCAGTCTAAAGCAACGCTAATATGAGCTTCAAAACATATTTCTCTCACTCATTCTATAATTTGAAAACGGGTTGGGAGGGGAGCGGGTCATTCTGGGCACGTGCCTATTTTAACTCCCAAGGATGTGAAAATGAGCTGGGAGGGGTGGGGGTGGGGTGGGGGGTCATTCTGGGCATGTGCCTGTTTTAACTCCCTGGGAGTTAAAATGGTACAGTCAGAATATGACACCCCCCTCCCCCCCCCCCCCCCCCCCCCCACACACACACACACACACTTCCCGTTTATTTATCGAGATTCTATAGTGTTAGATTTTTAGAGTGAGTGAAATTTGCTTTGTAAGGCATCACTAATACAAGTTTCAACACATATTTCTCTTAATCATTCTACAATTAGAAAATAGCGTGGGGAGGCAAGAGGGGGGTGGGGGTCATTCTGTGCACGTGGCTAGTTTAACTCCCGGGATTAAAATGGTACTGGCCGAAAACGCCCCCCCCCCCCCCCCCACCACCACCAGCCCCATTCAGATTGTTTCAGATTTTTTCTCCTGGGTGAAATTCGCACCGTAAGGCAATGCTAATATAATTTTCAAAACATATTTCCGTCACTCATTCTATAATTTGAAAACGGGGCGGGTGGGTGGGGGTGGGGGTGGAGATGGTTATTCTGGGCACGTCGGCCAAATGTACGTATACAAACACACTTATGCACACAAGCATGCACGAAGCACACACACACACGCACACACACACACACACACACACACACACACACAACACACAACACACACATTGGCACGTGCCAATTCTAACTCCCGGGAGTTAAAAAGTGGAGGGAGTTCAAATGGATCGTTACACCTGGGACTCTCAGGCCCAAGCTGTGCAGCGCTAATCTATATTTTCTCCGCCACTGATGAGTCACCACTCTTTGTTTTTCATACAAAATCGACCTGGTACAGGCAAGAATAACCTGTCGATAACACATGGTACCATTGTGTGTGTGTTTGCAGTGGAGCCCATTAGTGTACGTGCCATAATGATAGCCATGGTAAGGCGCAGCGCCGTTTTCCCTGATGTCAGACTGTTCTGTTCCCTGCTGTGCGCTGTGCAGTAAGTTATTGATGGTGAGAAAGATGTACTGGCATCGTATGCAAAATGTTTAACTGTCGATTCGATGCCGTCTGTAATGTCTATGATCTGAATACGTAATAGAAGGGGTTCCAAAACTGACCCTTGCGGAACCTACAGAGATCCTAAGATAGCTTGGCTGGTAACTTTTATCAACAACGGCTTACAGACAATTCGAGAGATAACCAGTGAACTGCGCGAACAACCTCCACATATTATATTGGGTATTTATATAGCGCCTATCCTCGGTTACAGACCAAGCTCTAAGCGCTTTACAATAAAACACATACCTCACTCACTCAACGGGCTGCCTACCCTGGTAGAGCCGGCCGAAGAGCAGCCTACTGGCGCTCATTCAGTCGTTTCCCGAACCATTCAAATATCAGTCACTCATTTTCATTTATCCCTCCAGTTTCTCACATATTATGCATGCGATGTTTATACGTGTCCTGCATTTCCACCGGTACACGACGGCACACATGTGCCTAAACTTTAAGTTGACGGATACGATCTCAATGCCAGGCTCGACTAAGAGCTTTGTATTATGTCGAAGTATTCACCTTGTGTCTGTGATTGCACCTTTCCAGGAGAAATACAAGTCATTGTTTATACACAATAACTGAAATACAAGTCATTGTTTATACACAATAACTGAAATACAAGTCATTGTTTATACACAATAACTGAAATACAAGTCATTGTTTATACACAATAACTGAAATACAAGTCATTGTTTATACACAATAACTGAAATACAATTCATTGTTTATACACAATAACTGAAATACAAGTCATTGTTTATACACAATAACTGAAATACAAGTCATTGTTTATACACAATAACTGAAATACAAGTCATTGTTTATACACAATAACTGAAATACAAGTCATTGTTTATACACAATAACTGAAATACAAGTCATTGTTTATACACAGATAACTGAAATACAAGTCATTGTTTATACACAATAACTGATTAGCTGGCCAATCACTAGGGATAAAAACAGACTGAGAAGTTAACATGATATTATCAAATGACTGAAAAATCAAAAAACTTGTTTGTGGATTATCTCTCCCTCCAGAACCTTGCCGATGCAATGGGACAAAGGAAACGGGCGATGATTCTCTGGACAGTCTTTTGTCGATAGTAACTGATTTCAATCATGTGATAATTTGCTGGATCAAGACACAGAGGGTTGTATGAACTATTGTTACGTAACGTGTCCGTTTATTCAACATTTTTTGTTCAATTTCCTGCATTTATTGTGCTCCAGCCCTCCGTTTTGTTGCCTTTGCATGCTTCCCACACAGCGACCAGAAAGTTTCTCTGTAGCGAGACCCCATCACGTAATAGACAAAGAAATTGAAGTAGAGTTGATGAACGAGAACATTTCAGCCACCCAGAGACCCACGAGAGAGACGTTGTGATGACGTCGACCAGAATTCACTTCCGGTAAGAACAAGCGGCTGAAATTAATGACAGCCACGGGAGATATACAGGCGATAAAAAAGATGGAGTTTGCCAGAAGTATCTTAGTCAGAACCAATTCCTTGGGTGAGATGAAAGAAGAGGTTTCAGATCTCCACGTCACTGTCTGACGTAATTTCACGACCGTCAGTATTGTTGTTGTCGTCACCACAATCATTTCAACCCAGGTAACCCAGCACCAAATACTAAACTGTACAAGTAATCAATTACTTCTTTATGAGTATTGTAAAAGGTTCCTTCAATGGCCGTTACTATCACCACGCGTAATACAGGGTCATACACACACCCAATACGATAACGGAAGACCACAATGAAAAAGAGACCTATTAATACAATACTCACAACAATAATTATGACTGCCATTGTCTTTGTACGTAGGAGAGTCTGAAATCTGAGTGGATTAAACACACAAAGGCATCTCTCTGAGGCGATAATGGCGATAACACATGAGAGATGAAACATGAACCTACAAGAAAATTCAGATTTCTGTTGGTCAAGAAAGTAAAAATGGGACCGACCGTTTCCTTTGTGGTGAACTGCAGATAGAGCTGCTCACCGTGCAACAGCAATGACGCAGTCAAATACAGTTCATCAGCGAGAGACAAAGCAAAGAGACACAGGTTGACACGTCCTGAAGCCCATGTTTGTAGAACACCGCCATGTTGATGACGTTTGCTGGTCCACCCATCAGAAACAGCAACACAAGCAGATTGTTTTTAATCTGTCTGGCAATGGTTTCCACCTCTGCACTGACAATGTTATCAGGATTGTCCCATGGTAGGAACTCCATCTGACTGAATACGACGTTGATGCAGTCCTCTCTGTGTGACCACGTGTTTAGTGTCACATTTTGAAAATGATCAGATGAGGTTGGGATGAAAGACCATTTGGTTAGTCACATTCATTGGTGCAAATGTGAAAGTTTGCATTTTTCTAAATGTACTTTCTGAAGGAGATATAATACACTCCTTTCAGTGTTTTGTATACAAGACAGAAAATGAGAGTTCCCATACGCAGAAGGGGAAGAGTGTGTATTAACACTGCAAGCTGTCTGCATCAATCTCAGCTCCACCTGCCACTCCCCTTTTCTTTCTCTCTCCACTCCCTCTCTTTTGTTCCTGAAATTGTGATACACCAATGTTAACATGATGATGGAATTATTTGTCGGTACTTGCATCCCCGCCCCTCCCCCCTCCCCGCCTATCACCACCACCTGGCGGAGCGTTGTCGATGGCCTATGCTCACCCTTGAGCTGTGGGCCTAAGTAAGTAAGTACACGGATCACTGTAAGTATATAGACATGGAAAACAATAGTCATCGATGGGTTCCTTACACCTGCATCCCCTGTCCCAAAAACTGACATTCATACTTCACTTACACTCTTCTATCCAAACCACAAGAAATCAACACTACAGAATTGTTACACAGTTCTAATGATCATAATAAAATTCATTTTAGGTTTCACCTACTTACAAAGGAGGCATTGCTAAACTCCATGAGACTCATGTTTGGAAAGTGACTGAGCTTTGACCTGCTCAGCGGTGCACGTCAAAGAGGCTGACAAAAGGAGCTGGCACGATACAGGCGAAGAGTATACCGTAAGGAACTGTCTGCTGAGGTGACAGTAACCATCCATTTTCGCCGTTTGCTATTTGAAGTGATAAGAACACGGAATCAAAAAAAGTGTATTAACCAGACTGACACGAACTTTCATGGAAAATTTAATTAACTTGTAAACAATTCGTAATTTTACTTCTGCTTGTCCAATACCTATCCGCTGTCTCGAACATTAATAAAACCTTTATATACAAAGAATAACATAGGTAGATCTTGACCCACCGTCACCACCACCACCATCAGCACCACCACCATCATCATCATCATCATCATCATCATCATCGTCGTCGTCGTCGGTCGTCGTCATCATCATCATCATCATCAACTCATCGTCATCATCATACTCATCATCTTCATTATCATCAGTCTCTTAATCGCCAAAAGTCAAGCCTGTCCATTCCTAAATATTGCCCCCCCCCCCCCCCCCCCCCCTCCCCCCCACCACCTGCCCTTTCTTCCGTTTCCTGACAATGCCCTGCAAAAGGGATTTTTTCGAGGCCCCAGCAAGAGATGTGATTACACCCTTTCAGAACCTTTTTCTGCAAGAGAGAGAGAATAAAGAATTTTTTTAGGGATATACTCTTAAAATATCCGAGCAACACTAAACATCGAAAAAACTGGAAAAACAATAATAAAACACTTCAGAAATTAATGAAAACACGGAGCAAGAGATATTTAGAACTTTATGGAAAATTTAGTTGTGATAAAAAAGCTTCATGTTCGGTCAGTTTGTATTTGTAACGGAGTCTACTGGTCTGCCTAAAAAGGTTTCGACCGCAATGAACACAATCCTATCTAGGTCTATAGGGCAAAAAGGATTCCAACGAGAAAGCGTTTGAAAAGATGAAAAGAAAAATAATGGAAGATAGTATAAGCCAAGGAGGAGTCAAAATGGGCAACATTTTGAGGATGCAATAAAAGTTTTTATTTACAGTGAGTTAGTCGATTATTTACGGCCACAAACGATAACTGGCGCTGCATTCCCAAAATGACATCTTAAAAACTAGTTAAGAACATGGGTGCCTTTGACATAAACTGTATTTCACAAATGCTAAACCACGTCGTCAAATTAGCAGCCTGTTTTGGCGAGAAGTTGTGTACACGCATTTAGACCACAGATGCTGGCTAAAGAAACTTACGTATCTCGACAACATTTTCACAAACAGCTACTTTGGATATTTCACTCATTAAATCTAAAGGCCATACATCGTTCTTTTTTCTCATGGAAACACTTCATGCACAACTGTCCCCAATCAAAGCATTCTGGAATAAAAACCGAATGCTATAATCATGGACAGACAGGTATATATGAATTTAAACATTTGGAGTTAAGAAGATGCTTGTGAAAAAGATAAACAAACAAGAAATAAAACAAACATACAAAAAACCTTCATCTTAGTAGGGGAAAACATGTATTACTGTAAGTGAAAACAAAAGCACATGCGCCAATATTCATAATATATGAAAGCAACAAAAGCAGCGCAGAGTAATTCCTCAGACATTCATTTTGGCAAACACAGTAAGAATACATTCAACAGGTTACTATGAAGAGGGGGAAAACGATAAAAAGCAAAATCCATGAATTAATGTCCACCCTCTCTCTCTCTCTCTCTCTCTCTCTCTCTGTGAATATTATGCACTCCGATTTGTACACCCGTAAGTCGCCCCATTGTTTTTCAATTTGTACTATGAATATTTTTTTTAACTTTGAGAATGCGCCTCCTGTTAAGGGAGACAATCATACCACCGCGATGAAATGTATGCGTCGAAGACAGTACCTATATATTCCTCTCTCTCTCTCTCTCTCTCTCTCTCTCTCTCTCTTTCTCTCTCTCTCTTTCTCTCTCTCTCTCTCTCTCACACACACACACACACACACACACACACCACACACACACACACACACACACTGTCCAGGACGGGGAAATCGTATGGTATTGCTTAAGTGCACTAAGTTGATGTATATTAGTCAGGTTTAAACACACCAAGGTTATCTTTGCACTCATACACGCATATGCACACTCATGCGCACACCAAACATTCCCCTCTCTCTGGGAATGGGATGTCACGCATTCGTTTCTCTCCTAACACGACTGAGCACAAGAAATACAATTTCTATGCTACTTATAATTAATCATAAACAATCAATCACACACAATGAAATATCCAAACATAAAGATCAATACTTCCTAATCCCGGGTTATAATAAAATGACTTCTTACCTGGCCAGGTTTTCACACACACAACCACGCTTTCACACCACACCACAGTTCTTGAAAAAAAAGTCTCTTCACGTCTTCTTCAGCACTGCTTGATGGTGATGCCCTTGGTTGACTGGCTCCAGGCTTCAGGACTGGGTCTTCGTGGTCGTCTCTGGGATCTCGACGTCGAACTCTTCTTCTTCGTCTTCTTCACCCACCTCTGGTTCAAATTCAGTTTGTCTGTCTTCACCCACCTCTGGGCTTCAAACTTAGTTTCCTTCTCTTCCAGCTTGTCTTTAACTCTAAGACCTTGCTGTCTCTTCTATCTCCCAGACCACGTTTCTCTCGACCCTTTCTCTGTCCTGCTCACTCCTCTCCTCTCTCTCTCTCTCCTCTGCCTTCTCTCTCTCTCTCCTGGTGTTCTTCTCTTGCACGTTGTTCTCCCTCACTTTATATAGGGAGGAAACAAAGGATTCCCTTTCGGGCCATGCCTTTGTCCACGCTGCTTCTCAAACCCCTAGTTCACATACCCTGAATTCTCCATTCGCTACATTCTCCCACACATCAGCATTTACACACACCCCCTACCTAATTGATTAGCAAACAACCATTTAGCACCAGATGGACATCGAAAATTCCCGCCGACTCGGTGGTCACTTAACACAGCAATTATCTTAAAGAGGGCTACTACAACCTCCACACGCATTCAGCCACCCTGACAATAGAACCAACACAGTGACCCACGGCAATACCATCCGAATGAATCCAAGACTCCTGCTCTTCACTTGACTGTTTACACAAGAACATCAGCTGACTGAGCATTTAGCGCTCACTTGGAACGCCGAGGTCGTAAGTGGTTACATCCCTCCCCCTTTCGCCACCGGGCAGGTTCGAACTCTCTCCTAGGTGTTGTTTGTCATCTGACCACTTCGGCCTCCTTCACACAGTTCGGCCGTGTGCGATGGGTAAGGTACCCTGGTTAATTAGCCTATTACCTATTTGTATACTACGTACAAAGCCCCTTTGCCTCCAAGCGTCTAATGCCTTTTGTGAGAGGTTTCACGCTCCTTGACAAATTCCCCCACTCGAAGACAATGCCCTGCATTGGCTAAAACACATTCAAGGAGATGAAACTCTCATAATTTTCCCATTGAAACCAATGCTAATATTGGCCTCTCATAAGCCTACTTACACCAGAGAACGCACGCAAGATTTGTCTTGCAACAAAAATTAGAGAAAAATCAATACATACACACTATCCAAGCAAATATCAACATAATCTGAGACCAGCTCTAAGTCGTGTGGCCATATAAAGATAAACATTATGTTTCTACGGAAATTCTCTCCCCTTCTCTTCATACACGTGGCCCGCAACTAGCCACGTCACGCATACGCGACACTGCAAAAGACACACGCACCACAACCCGACTTTTCGCCCGACCATTTTATTTTGGCCTACGGTCCCGTCACTCTTTCTTCACTCACTAACCCACGTTGTCGTACCGCGCGACATGTGTTGCAATGCGCACAGAAACGCCTGATATCACCAAGGATACCGGGCCAGTAGTACTCTCGCGTCACTGCCTTTTGTGTGGCCTTCTTACCGAGATGGCCCGAGGCTGACGTCACATGTTTCTCGGACATCACCGCCTTTCTGCGTTGCTAGGAACGACAACCTGCTTCTTCGTTTTTCCCGAACTTGCGTGAGTGAAAGTTCGGTACAATATCCCACCCTTTAACTCAAAACTATTGTCCCTTCCTTAACACGTTTCTTCTGCCTTGTATGAGCAAAACCAAACAGTTTACTGAGCGAGTAGTCGCCCTTTTATTCTGCTCGCAAGTGAGAGGGGTTGGTCTCACTGGACACGCTCCATTGCGTTCTGAAGTGTGTGACCGCCTGGGGCCTTTTCCTCACGTGGTTCCTTTTCTCTGATTCGACACAGAAGTCAGCGTCTGGGTCTTCGTACCCACGTGCTCTGGGATGTTTCCAATCACCAGCTCATACGGCGGCTTCGGAACAGCCAAAGCCTGTACACTTCCACTATAAAATGGTGTAGCAATAAACACCTGAGCCGTTTTGAATTCTGCTACTGTTCCATCTATTTGTCTACACCTCTGTGTTTTACCTGTGAATTGTCCCTTCTCAACCAGGGATTCCTTCACCATGACACCAGTGCACCCAGAGTCTCTAATGACATTAACCACATTGTCGCCCACTCTGCCTTTGTGCACATCCATGTTATCGCCTGAATCTGTGAACACACAGCACAATCCAGACAAAATAACACTGTCATCTTGTTCATCTTTTTCTATCTGTCTCTCTCTTGGCCTGATCCTCATTGCTGCTGCTTTCTGAGGTCTAAATCGGCAGTCTCTAGCCAAGTGTCCTGTCTTATCACACAGAAAACAGGTACGCTTTTTTCCCTAGCCACGTGGCTATTGGTTTTCACCCTTGTTTGCTCACGTGACGCCGTGGGCCTACGGGTGTGTACTGCTGACTCATTGCGTGAGTCATGTGCTGGCCTGCTTCCTCTGAATATGCTTCCAGGCTTTCCTCTTGTTCAGGCAAATCACGCCTCGCTTCCCGGTATGTCTCTGCCGTCTGAAGTACCTCAGCTATTGTGGTTGCACCTTTTTCCTTAATGTGGATGGTAAGGCCGTCCCACAACCATCAAGTATCTGTTCCTTTATCACCAGTGTCTTGAGGCCTTCAAAATCAGTCTACTCCACTAAGTTCTACCCACTTGTTGAAATAGTGGTCCAGTCTAACTCCGAACTGTGTGTATGTCTCACACTGTTCGATTCTCGCCTCGCGAAACTTACGCCTGAAACCTTCTTCAGTCAAATCATATGCCTTTAGTACTGCTTGTTTCACCTTGTCAAAATCTCTCTGATCACCTTTGGGTAAGGTGGAAACTGTGTGTAACGCACGACCTGTCAACAAGGCAGACAGGTTTATTGCCCAGTCATCTTCGGGCCAGCCCTCGTGCTCGGCAACTGATTCAAACCGACTGATATAGGCATCGATCGAATCAGTTTCTTCTCTGAACAGTGGAGTTTAAGTCTAGGTGCGCAACTTAGTCTGCGGCCTACTGACTCAGAACTGGTGTCCATTTCACTGCGATTTTCAGACTTTATTCTTTCCAACTCAATTTGTTTCGCTAGACTCTCTGATTCCGCTTCTGCTCTTGCCCTCGCTGCACTCTCTGCATCTGCTTT